>JAQIUQ010007661.1:70000-200865 GCA_030378365.1 Hybognathus amarus
ATAAGCCACTGCGGCGGTAGTTGACGTAACTCGGAAGGATTCATTATTACAGCATGTGTGTGAAGGCAAGCATGTGGGTTTCCCTCCTCGAGCAGAACGTCACATGTGACGAAGCAGAAATCCCCTCTTGTTCAGCAGCATGTCTGCACACGACGGCCAATACACATCCAGCCAGACGGAGAGATAAAACTTATATTTCTGTCAGTGGCAGAGAGGTGTGGGTGTGAGATTACGCTACATTTAGCTTTTGCTGATGTGTATTGTTTGTGTGTATTACACACTGGTTACTGATGTGAATTGTGTGTATACTGTGTTGCTGCTGTCTTTACAAAAAAAAGACTACTAATATGTTTAGGTGATTTAAGCTAAGGTTTAAAGGAAATATGCATATGACAATTAAACAGAGACATCATTAAAAAATGAATGTAAGGAAGAATTATTGTAGGGTTTGTGAAAGGGTATTAGGTCAGCATAGAACAATCTTTGTTGAGGCCTGAACTTTTGTCTCTGTTGCCCTCTACAGGTTGGATCCATGCAGTGCTCACTTCTCAGGACTCCATGGCGTTTGGTGGGAATTTCTTGCATAACTTAAACATAGGCATGCAGCTCAGGTAAATCCTGCTTTTATTCCTCAGTATTTCTCCTTTTTGATTAATCTTTTATATACGGTCTATGCTTTTCCTGTCACTGTAGTTAATTTCAGGTTTCTAAATGGATATTCCCTCTGGAACTGATGTATCTCTCAACTTCATTTCAGGTGTTATGAGATGGAACGCAGACTGAAGACTCCAGATCTCTTTAAGTTCCCATACTTTGAGGCCATCTGCTGGTATGTGGCCAAAAACCTTCTGGAGACCCTTAAAGGTGAGTGGGACAGGACAACTCCTGCTGTGCTTTATTCTAGGGTACATGAAATAAGACATTTGGTCAAAACAGATTTTGTTTGTTTAAACGTCATGATGACCAACATCAGAGAACTTACACTACCGGTCAAAAGTTTAAGGTCTGTACTGATTTTTTATGTTTTTAAAAGAAGTCTCTTCTGCTCACCAAGGCTGCAATTATTTTATAAAAAAATACACAAAAAACACAGTAATATTATGAAATATTATGACAATTTATAATGACTTTTTTATGTTAATATATATTAAAATGTAATTTATTCCTTTGAAAAAAGCTGAATTTTCAGCATCATTACTCTAGTCTTCAGTGTCACATGATCCTTCACAAATCACTCTAATATGATGATTTTTATGCTCCAAAAACATGTATGATTATTATCCATGTTGAAAACGTTTTTTACATTTTTATTTCAGGATTCGTTGATGAATAGAAAGTTCAAAAGAACAGCATTTATTTAATTAGAATCTTTTCTAACATTATAAATGTCTTTACTGTAACTTTTGATCAATGTAACTCATCCTTGATGAATAGAAGTATTGATTTCTTATTTATTTCCCCAAAAATAAAATACAAATTCTTACTGACCCCAAACTTTTTCAAGGGTAGTGTTTAATGTAACAAAAGCTTTCCATTTCAGATAAAAGCTGTTCTTTTGAACTTTCTATTCATCAAAGAATCCTGAAATAAAAATGTAAAAAACTGTTTTCAACATGGATAATAATCATACATGTTTTTGGAGCATAAAATCATCATATTAGAGTGATTTGTGAAGGATCATGTGACACTGAAGACTGGAGTAATGATGCTGAAAATTCAGCTTTTTTCAGAGGAATAAATTGCATTTTAATATATATTAACTAGGGCTGTGCAAAAATTAATTGTGATTAATCGCATCCAAAATAAAAGTCTGTGTTTACATAATATATTTGTGTGTGCTGTATATAATTATTTTGTATATATAAATACACACACATGCATGTATATATTTAATAAAATGTGTTATTCGTATATACAATATTTCTATAATATAGATTATGTATTTAAATATAAATATATATATATATATATATATATATATATATATATATATATTCAGAATTTAAGCGCAGATAATTCTTAAATATATACATGCATGCATAGGTATTTATATATACAAAATAATTATATACAGCACACACAAATATATTATGTAAGCACAAACTTTTATTTTGGATGCAATTAATCGCAATTAATTTTTGCACAGCCCTAATATTAACATAAAAATGTCATTTTAAATTGTCATAATATTTCACAATATTACAGTGTTTTTTTTGTGTGTATTTTTTATCAAAAAATTGCAGCCTTGGTGAGCAGAAGAGACTTCTTTTAAAAACATTAAAAAAATCTTACCGACCCTAAACTTTTGACCGGTTGTGTGTGTATATATATATATATTTATATTCAGTTATTCTGTTATTAAACATTCCACTTAATAGTTGTGAATGTAGCTTTTTGATGGAGTGGAGATTGAAACGTTTGTGTTTTCAGAGATGCGGGAGGATAATCGTCAAGCTCAGGATTATCTAGTGGACGGAGTGAAAGCTTTAATCTCATCACTGAAGACATGGCTGAGGAGGGAGGCAAGAGAACTTCCGCTTTACTGTCATTATTTTTCTAGTGAAACTCCTGTGGCTGTTCTACATGGTTATTTTCTCTGTGTGTTTCCTCCACAGTTGACTCAACCTAACAGTGAGGTTCCAGACCATATCAGGCCAAACCATCTCATCAAAGCTCCTGACCAAGGAGATCCGCCACCTGGAGGTAAGACGAGTCCGAGGAGGTCCTGTGGGTTTCAATGGGGGGTTAGACTGTAGTTCACAAGTGTTGTGACAGTAAGAAATATTTGGTGCCTTTTGTTTTTTATCTTCACTTCGCAGCTTTATGGGTAAGATTCATTTCTGTCTTCCCAATATTCTACTTCATATAAATCCAATTCAATTTTAAATAATATGAAATAAAATTTAAAAAAATATATATTAAATGTTACACATTGGAGTAAATAATTTGATTTATATTAAACTATATAGCAAATTTACAATTAATATTCATTTCAATTTAATTAAACAATTTAACTTATTACACTTACACAGTCTGCACTTTAAATGAAATTAAATGAAAATTAAATTAAAAATTAAATAAATTAATTAAATAAATTATTAATGAAAATTAATTAAATAAATTAAATATGAATTCTTACACAGCTTGGAGTAAATTAAAAATATATTTTACTCATCCTGGACTTTAAATAAATTAAATAAAAATAATTATTAAATTGAATTGTGATTCTTACACAGCTTGGAGTAAATTAAAAATATATTTTACTCATCCTGGACTTTAAATTAAATGAAATAAAAATAATTATTAAATTGAATTGTAATTCTTACACAGCTTCGAGTAAATTTTAAATTGTTCATCTGAAGCAAATTTACAATAAGTTTCTATTAAACTATTTAAAATCCTAAATTAATATACATTTTTTACATTGCCTGGACTTTAAATTAAAATTAAATTAAATCTTAATTCATCTTGGAGTAAATAAAATTTATATTTAACTAAAGCAAGTTTACTTATTAATATGTCAACTAAATAAACCATATAGCAAAAATCCTGAGAAAGAAAGGTTTTGTTTGACATATTACTTGCCTTTGTTCCTCAATTTGACCAATACCATCAATATTCATATTCATAATCACACTTACTTTTGATCGGTATTTCGGTTGCGGGTGGAGGAATTTAAACATTTAAATTATGCAATATGTAAAATGAATTTAAAAATGATGGTTTTGTGTGAAAAGTAGAGGGTTTAAGCTTTGTAATGATATTATATATGACTGTTAATGTTTCATCAGGACCTTTAAATATTAAAGGGCGATCATAATAACGATCTTAATAACACAATTCCCACCCGGTACCGGGTTTATGACCTTAACAGGTTTACTTACTAATATTAATTTAAAGCTCTTTAAATGTAAAAGATTAAGTTATATAATTCTTACACAGCCTTAAATTAAATCAAATTAATTTTAATTCTTTAAATAAAAAAAACAATTTTTTTTTATTTCTTTATTTTTTTTATTTTTGACTAAAATATATGCTAATTATTTTGAGTGTTTCTACATAACCTAAAACCTGTTATTTTCTTAAACAGGATGATTCGAATAAAGCTGTAAAATCTCAGGAGGGTGCTGAGTGTCCTTTAACCCGCTCCACACTGGAGAAAGGATATCAGGCACGGCGTGCAGCTCGGAGGCTACGAGACCATCATCATCGACACCATCATCATCTTCATCACAGCCGCAAACTCCCCTCAAACTTGGACATCCTGGAGCTTCACACGCTGGAGGTATTAAAGAGACTGGAGGTCGGACCGCTTGTGGAGGTGAGCAAGTTAGAATTTTTTTCCCCATAATGCACTGCAGCATGAAGCTCAAATTTCTTATCCGTTCTCTACGGTGACATTAGCCTTCATTATTCCTTATCATATGACTGTAATGCAATGCCATCAAATGGTTTTAGAGGGCATTTTCACCTTGATATTAGATAGGTTCACTGCTTTAGCAGCATTCAATTATTCTATTTCCAGTAAAAACATCTCTCGTTTCGTGTAACAGGACCCAACCTTCAGTTCCAAAGTGAACGGCAAGTTTAAGAAAGTGTCTGCAGTAGCTGTTGATGGGAGTCATGACAATGCCCTGCGTCTGGTGCTATGTAATGGCAAAATCATGAGGTGAGGGTCTCGATAGCTTCTCTTTGTGTCTGTTATCTGTTAGGCACCAGTTTTCTTTATTATTAGATGTATAATAATGCCAGTCAAAGCACAGTAAGATTAATGGTGCAACTTTAGTAATTAAAAGAACATTATTAGACATTATAAGAAAAATTAAATATTTTTACTTTTTGTATTTATTACTGTTTAAATATTTAGTTTGAAGCAAAATACTTATTTAATAAATAATTGAATGGCTACATGCCTTTGTTTTCATTTAACTTATTATTTAACTTGTGATATACCTAAATTAGTAGTGAGAATAGTGATTTAGATACCTCTTTAATTCTTGACAGAATGGTTTGATATTTTAATATTGATAATAGTTTTATCTGCATTTATTATTGGCATTGGTGGTAGTAGTATTAATATATAAAATATTATAAACTACTTAACAAAAGTCAGGGGTCAAAAGTTTTTTAAGAAGATATTAATATTTTTCTTTAGCAAGGATGAAATAAATTGGAAAAGTGAAGTTAAGAAAATAATTATTTATTTTATTATTATTGTGGTTTCTATAAAAATATTAAGCAGCACAAAAGTTTTCAACTTTGTTTGTAATAATAAATGTTTTTATATTATATTAGACGGCATATTAGATTTCTTAAGGATCATGTGACTCTGAAGCTGAATTTTTAGCATTACTCCACAGGAATAAATGACATTTGAAAATATATTATGATGGAAAACAGTTATTTGAAATTGTGGTAACACTTTACAATACGGTTCATTTATTAAACATTAGTTAATGTATTAACTAACCATGAGCAATACATTTGTGACTGTTTTTGTTAATCTTTGTTAACATTAGTTAATACAAATCCAGCTGTTCATTGTTTGTTCATGTTCAGTTCACAGTGCATTAGCTAATGTTAACAAGATTTTAATAAAGTATTAGTAAATGTTGAAATTAACATTAACAAAGATTAACAAATGCTGTAGAAATATTGTTCATTCTTAGTTAATGTCAACTAATGTAGTAACTAATGAACCTTATTGTAAAGTGTTAACGAAATTGTAATAGTATTTCACAGTAATTCACTTTTGAATGTTAGTGTATGTTTAATTATAACTTGTAAAAATATGTTTTATTTATTAATGTAATATATTAATTGAATGAGTAAAGTTTTCTGTTTTGGTCCTCCTTCCTCACAGGGAGAGGTTATCTATCAGTAATGTGACAGCCAAAGTCAATGGAGTGGAAATGTTGCAGTTCCATCAACACAGGATCAAATTGGAAAGAATGCCAATGTGTCCAGAAGAAGAAGTGAAAACAGAAAAGCGAGAGGATGAATTTGGAGTACACTGCTCCATCAAGAAACCACTCAATCATGGTGAGTCGCTTGCAGCTGCAGAGGTTGTCACAACTCAGTTATTGATTGATTGCCATTATTGATTGATTAGTATGCATAAAGATATTTGTTTGACCAACATCTTATTTTGTCAGGTCTAACATTGCAGACAGAGTCGCCACGTGCAGCATCTTCAGACAGTGACTCGCAGTCAGAGGCGGAGGATTGTGCCGAGGTACTGTTGATGTCGATTCAACACATTTTTTGGTTAAATGGCTTGAGAAATCAAAATTTCCTTGGTCTATGGATGTGAGGTAATTGTACTATAAAAATATCTTGTAAGTTTTAGAAGTCAAAAACAGCTTTTATTCAAACCAAGCTCCCAAAACAACTTGTTTCGGATTTCGTCTCATTATGTCGTCATATTGCGATGAAAGACCGCATCTACAGATGATCAATGTCTACTTCTACATCATTGCGTCTTTAGCTCCGCCCACCGATTCACGGGTATGATGTAGTAGTAAATTTAGAGAGACGAACTCAGGACAATAGAGATTCCTCTGAGGATTACAAGATGTTTTTCAGTGTCTTTCCATTGCCTTCCTTGTGATTATAACATTAGGAAGTGTGAATAATCTTTATATTTAAAGGAGTTGTTCACTTTCAAAAAAAGTTTGATGATAATTTACTCACCCCCATGTCATCCAAGATATCCATGTCATTATTTTTTCAGTTGAAAAGAAATTAAGGTTTTTGATGAAAACATTCCAGGATTTTCTCCATATAATGGACTTCAATGGTAACCAAACGGTTCAAGGTCCAAAAGACCGTTTCAGTGCAAACTGTTCAAAGGGCTTTAAATGATTCCAGATGATGAATAACAATTCCCTCAAATTATTCTCTCCTGTTCAAACTCTTTTTTTCGTGCCATTTGGTTCATTCAGCGAACAAAATGAACGAATTGACTCTGAAAAAGATTCGTTCATTTTGATGAACGAGTTCGAACAGGAGAGTCAGCAAACACGCATCACGGAACAGAGCAAGGCGACCATTTGAGCTTATAAAACTTAAACTTTGTTTTACTTGATATGTAATGTTTGTTCTTATTCATCGTCTGGAATCGTTTAAAGCCCTTTGAACAGTTTGCACTGAAACTCTCATTTGGACCTTGAACCGTTTGGTTCCCACTGAAGTCCATTAATATGGAGAGAATCCTGGAATGTTTTCATCAAAAACCTTAATTTCTTTTCGACTGAAGAAAGAAAGACATGGATATCTTGGATGACATGGGGGTGAGTAAATTATCAGCATAAATTTTTAAAAGTGAACTACTCCTTTAAGGACGTTCAAGTGTCCACTTCGTTTGTTCGTTGATGTAAAAATATTGCTAGTATTATAAGTGGACATCAAAGAACAATTTAAATGCAGTTCATGACCCCTACAAAATTATTCTATGCCCTTCTCTAAACAGAAACGCTCATCAGAGTCAGGGAGTTCTGAGGAAGAGGATGGAGCGACCAAGAGAGACTCAGGGAGTTTTGTGGAGCATCTGAGTGGCCACCAAAAGCAAGCGTTAAAACGGTATGACTGCCCTTCATTTCACACACCTGAGAAAACCGGCACAGTTTAAAAGCTATTTAAGTCATCTTTTTTCTTTTTGTGCTAAAATTGAGAACTACTCGTCCACAGAGAACGTCCTACCTCACCGAGAACAGACAGTGCCATTCAGGGCATGCTGTCCATGGCGGGGCTGCTGTGTCAGCAGGCATCAGAAGGGGCCCATTGGTGGACCAGTCAGGGTAACAGTAACAGCAACAGCAGCAGTGATATGTGGGACAGCAGTGAACCCTGTTCAGCGCCCCGCAGTCCAGAGGGAGGAGACGGGAGTCTCGGGAGGAATATTCCTATAGAGAGAGCTCACTTTCCCTCCGCTCCACCCCTCCAAAAGACATGCCCCCAACCCCACACCCATCAGCAACCAGGCCACTAAAGGTGAGCTGTTTCCTGCACTAAAGAAATAACAGTAGTAATATTTGTATATTTATATATAATCAAACTTTTGTTTGCCAAATCAGGTCATGTGGTGCAACGATATTGAAAAAAATATACATATAGAGTGAGAGAACCCATGCTGACCCTCATGACTGTTTACCTTGAAAATTATGCAAAACTTTTTTTTCTTTTTCTTTTTTATTGCTGAAACTTTTTCTTAAAATATGTAATGTTTGAAAATGTATTTTAAACTATTTTTTACCTTGGAAAATATATAAAATATTTGTTTTGGTTTTTTAATTTATTTATTGAAACGTTTTTTTTCCTAACATTTCCAATTATTCAATATGTTAATTGAATAATTGGAAAATTGATTTTAAACTTTTTTTGTGTTTAAAACCTTAAAAAATAATTTAAAAAATAAATATTATATATATATATATATATATATATATATATATATATATATATATATATATATATATATATATATATATATATATATATATATCAACTTTAAACAAACAACTCTCTTGTTTTGAGAGTTGTTTGTCTAACCATTTTTTTGCATTTGTAAATTGAAAATTTAACTTTTTTTGCCTTAAACCAAAAATAAGATATAATAGTGAAAATATATATATTTAATTCAAATATTGTAAAAATTGTATTTATTGAAACAGTTATATATAATATTATTATTATTATTATTATATATATATATATTTTTTTTTTATTAAAATAGTGTACACATTTATTCAGGTTACATGATATTTTTAGAGTGATTAAATTTGTCAAAGCCTTTCTTGAATATGGTATAGAGTGCATTATACTACATTTTTAAAGGATTTTCCTTTTCCTATTTTGTTTATGTATTTTTCCTGTCATTGATCCTATGTCGTGTTACCTATAAAACCCATGTGGGAGATCACTTCACAAATGTGTATTTTGGGGTAACAATTACGTTTGCAACAATTATATTTCAAAGAACATGCTAAACTTTTTGTATCAACTTGTCATGTTTTTGTGGTTGTATTGCAGGAAAGCGTCCTAAGAAAGGGAGGCGACAGCTGAAACAGAGGCTTGGGAAGATAT
Organism: Hybognathus amarus; assembly: GCA_030378365.1. Taxonomy (NCBI): domain Eukaryota; kingdom Metazoa; phylum Chordata; class Actinopteri; order Cypriniformes; family Leuciscidae; genus Hybognathus; species Hybognathus amarus. The sequence goes on from JAQIUQ010007661.1 coordinate 79,085, forward strand.
TGAAAATGAGTCGCCATAAAGGCTTATTCCTGTAGCATGACGGAGGAAAGAATGAGACTATGTGTAATAAATCAACACAGCTGCTTTTCTTTATACGCTGGGATTATCAACACACACACACACACACAGTTATCTTACTCACTGTGCATGTTTAGGTGACAGGGTATGTTTAATGGCTCACCTTTTCCACCAATCACAACACATTATCCATAAACGCAGGGAAACTGCTTTACCTTGGACAGCATTTAAACATTAACAGCCAAAAGTTTCAAGAGGAAGCACAGAAACGCATGGTCGGAATGCCAGAGAGTAGCGAGTGTACCTACTGGCAAATGTGTATCACGGGCTGAGGCCTCTCCTCTCCCCTACCCTACCTCTCTTCTCACATCTGTAGCATGAGTGTCCAGGCGCTCGCAGACACTGGGACTGTTCCATTGATCCTCAGATTCCCCTCAAGTCATTATCAATCTGCCTATTTCTCCTTTGATTGTCTCAGGCTGGAGTATGAGCTTTTGAAATGGTGCTGATCGTTTATAAGCCCTTTCCCAACCCCCTCTGCCCCTTTAAGCAATAATTGTACAGCAGTGAGTGATGTTTTGATGATTTCAGTGGCCGCACTTTTAGGATGCGCAGGAAGTCCTCTCATGGTGGAACCATCAAATGAAATCAAAGAGTGGCAAAGATACAACTGTGACTTTCTCTTGATTTGACAGTGTTAATCCTTTTTATTGGTTTTTGAGTAAATTAATTATCTGTTTTTTTGTACCTTAGTTTGTAAAAACATTTAAAAAAGAGAAAAATATGCTGACAAATGCACAAACAACAACATAAGTCTGTGTTTGCAATCCTTGTATTGCAAGTGCATCTGGTTGGTTCGTTTTTTTTTGTTTTTTTTTTAAATATCCCGAACTTGGAATAGTCATTTTACACTGGCAAAATTGAGAAAATCTAACATGTCACACATTTATTCGCCTTTGTCACAACCCAGTGGCCGCAGAGAGGTACTGCATCCTGGAGCGCGGCCCCGTGATACTGTGTGATGTAGTTTGCGAGGACTAAATATGCTTGTCACGTGATTGACAACGATCTTTAACTCATTCTGCTTAATTTGTTCTATTTTGTTTGTTTTATTTTTTGACTGGATAACTTATTTATTAATTTCAAAGATTTATATTGCATTCTGAGTTTCCCGTTTTTCCTTAGCATTGAATAGTTGTGTAAATACGAGTATAATTTCGAATGTTACCAATTCAAGAGGAATGAGCTTTTGTTTAGGTTCAGCTTTATGGGGTTTTGTAGTTAACACATTTAATGATACTTTTTAAAATAATAATTCGAATGACTTTACCTGTTAAATTTACCTCTGAAATAGCGAAAGTTGTGAATATTGATGCTTTATGTTGTCTTTGCGACCTGTTGAAGCGGGACAAACGAATTTCAGTGGGAACAACAACAAAAATGGTGGTGCTTGTGTGAATTTCTTAGAGAGGCTATGAAACGTTTTCTCAGGGAACATCAAACAGGTGACATCTTTGAATTCATCACTAGCACCTGTCGTATAATCGCGTTTTGTACTCTTTCCCACAAACTTGCCAACAAATGTATATATTCCCATTTATTTTGTGTCTGAACAAAATTGTGTTCCACTGTAAAGTATATAAGAATGAGTTTGTAAGACTTTGTGAGGATAGAACAGCACCAACAGATATTTGATCAGCTATTCTTGACTGTTGTGTGAAGTCTGTTGGTTCAGAGAAGCAAATGCACTGATTTTTGGATTACACATGACTTGAGTCGGATAACTGCTAAAACTCAGGCTTTGTTATCGGTTTTGAGTTTTGCTATCCGCAAGTGTTTTATGATGAAATGTTCCTCGGTTTCCCACTCAATAACCGTCACGTAGACAGACACCCTTTTGAAAATGTCAGCATTATGTGGAAAACGGCTCATATCTGATCAATCGAGCTGTTTTCCATTGCTTTTGATGCATTAATCTGTACAGTATTTATTAAGCTCTAGCATTCATTTCCATACTCAACTGTGGTATAGACTTAATGTCACTGTGTTTTCAAAAGCTGTGTTCTGTTCCTTCTCTTCAATAGTTCTCTTTGAAAAGTTTTGGATGTGATGGACTTTCTCCAATGCAATGTATATATAAGATGAGAGAAATGTTTTGTAGATCACACTGTTTTCCCTTTCCCTTTACCAAGTGTTAAGTGATAAAAAACACTGTTCTATTGACAAACTCTGGAGACGATGGTTTTTATTTATTTAATCATATCCTTTTACAATGCAACTTTTAGACAGTTAGACTTGATAATAAGTCCATACACATAACAGGTACTTTCAGTTTCCTCTACAGAAAATGTGCAGGTTTGCCTACACATCTCCAAATGCAAGGTGGAGAAGAGAAAAAAAATCAGTCATGCATGCTGTGGCAACACACCAGGTAAGAAATTAGCAATTTCCTCTGCATGTTAATGACTTGAATACATGTGTACATTTGGGGTGTTGAGGGCAAGTCTACTCTTCATCATCAGGTGGGATTCCCAGCTCCTCATCGGTCCATGCTGAAGTGTCCGGCCATGGGAAATGACCCTAAAAGACATTTAGTTAAGTGGCTGGTTGGTCTTTCTATTATGCCTATGAACAGAGGTATTTGATCTCATCATGAGCTCGACGTTTCCGCTCACCAGGATGGCGTCCGGGTTCGTGCCAGGTGTGCCACAGGATCCAGAACCACATGGCACCGCTGAGCAGCTCTGACTGGAATATCTGCTTCTTGGTGATCTGAGGAGGTTGTCTGTACAGCGGTCCACCTCCTGCCCTAAAAACACACAGAAACATCTACCGTAAGTAAAAAACTAAATGTAATGACTAGTGGTACTCATGCCACGGTATTACAAACAATGATGCATGCAGTGATATCTGGGACGAATTTGTGTATACATATACACTACCGGTCAAAAGTTTTAGATCGGTGAGATTTTTTATGTTTTTAAAGAAGTGTCTTCTGCTCACCAAGGCTGCAATTATTTGATTTAAAAAAAAAACAGTAAAATTGTGAAATATTACAATTTAAAACAGCGGTTTCTATGTGAATATATAGTGAAGTGTAATTTATTCCTGTGATCAAAGCTGAATTTACAGCATCATTACTCCAGTCCTCAGTGTCACATGATCTACAGAAATTATTATAATATGATGCTCAAGAAACATTTATGATTATTATCCATGTTAAACAGTTTTTTTTTTTACTTTTTTTTCAGGATTCTTTGATGAATAGAAAGATCAAAGGAACAGAATTGATCTGAAATGCAAAGATTTTGTAACATTAATCACTACCATTCAAAAGTTTGGGGCAAGTAAGAATAATTTTTTTTTTTTTTTTTTGGAGTAAAGAAATTAGAAAATACTTTTATTCATCAAGGATGAGTTAAATTGATCAAAAGTTACTGTAAAGACATTTATAATGTTAGAAAAGATTATATTTTAAATAAATGCTGTTCTTTGGAACTTTCTATTAATCACGTAAAAAAATGGGGGGGGGGGTGGTACACGACTGTTTTCAACATTGGAAATAATTTTTTTTTGCATAAAATCAGCATATTAGAATGTTCAAAGGATCATGTGACACTGAAAACTGATGTGTAATCAGCAACAGTAATGATGTTATTTAAATTACATTAAAATATATAAAATAGAAAACAGTCACTTTAAATATATATATATATATATATATATATATATATATATATATATATATATATATATTATTAATATTGTCATTTTAAGAAATGAAGGTTATCGCCGTGTTTTTGGACTTGTACCTTGGTAAATAGCATAAATAGCGTTAGATTCCAGCATTCTCTGAAAAACCTGACAAAGTTCGTATATTTAAACTTAATGACTACCGTTACTCTGTTTCTAAAGTATCGTTTAGAGGTTATAATACAAAATAGACTTTACTGGAGCATGTTTAACGTTAGCCAGTTAACGTTAGCCTTCTGATGATAAACACTCACTTTCTGAGGGTCATCTGCTGAGGTCCGCGCCTGAAGAGCTGCAGGCCGCTTCGGAGGACACCCGCTGTCCTCCCGAGAGAAGACATGCTTATGCCTGTTCCAACACTCTGTTTTTGTAACTAGCATATATATATTGAATTGACAAAGTGATCAGACGGAGAAATGTCACCTTTACAGCGGCTGTTCTCTTTGGCCTTCCAATAACGAGCGCTGTGATTGGTCACTTAAAAGAAGGCGTTTCAATGCTACTCCCTGTCTGTGTGCTAGAGGGCGCCAGATACCCGCTGAGAAAAGATCGTATAGCGTCTTTGGTAAAAGATAAAAATAAACTGTACGAAACATGAGTACATAAACGAATGAAAATATATATTATTCTGTCAACCATTTATTTATATATATATATTTACTTTGTTGAGTCATTTATTTATGTGCCTACATTTATAACACTAACAAACTATATTAAATTATTTATTGTATGTTTCTTTCCATTTTGTTGGATTCTGTAATAAGAGTCTCTTATTTTGTACACTGCTTCTTGAGTGGCCCCATTTTATGGCAAATACAGAAAAAGGTTCAGATTTTATTAATGTATGCATTTAAAGAAACAATCATTAATTCAGTCTCTGAAAATAGAACAAAGGGGACAAGTGATAAATATGCGAAATTGAACTTTATTGGCACAAACAGAAAAAAAAAAACTAAAAAACTTTTTCAACACCAAGGCCGTCTACTGTCCAAGGCTGTGTTTCCCAAAAGTATCATAAAGCCTAAATATATTGTATAACTATTGCCACAAACATTATTTTTCTAAATAATAATAATGTAGCCTGTGGATAAGAAAATAACTTGCCTCAATTTAATAAATGTTCATTTTGAAATGGTGCTAACAACAAAAGCAATTTGTTAACTTTATAAAAAATCACAGCAAAAAGACATGAGTAGCACAACCTGACTGAAGGTAAGCATTTATCCTTGATACAAAAGTATGAATGTTCAGTAAGACAGCAGATGGCATGTAGAAGATTGTGTATAAAGGATTTTTTAAAGTAAAGTTTGGATCATGTCAATAATTTACCGGCCTTAGTAATGCATTGTATTAAATGATACAAATGGCTTTATAGGGTTAATTAAGTTTGGTTATTTCATTATAACTTCTAAACTATTAAAGTTATCTGCAACACTTTATTTTAATCTGCCCTTGTTACAAGTTACATGCATCTACTGTAGTAATAACTATAAATCACGCATAAATTACATGTAACTATCCCAACCCTATAGTAAATACATTATTACTCACTAATTAAATGTATAATTACACTGTAACACGGACACCGGACCCCTGATTGAAAACCATTGCGATTTACAAACCATAATAAAATATCATTTTTAAAGCTGCGAGATGATTTGGCAAATTGACCGTACACTAATCCTGGACATAGACATAGTATACCGTGTATTGCGTTTGTAGGATAAACGTATTACACATTATTTGAACCAATTTCACCCCTCTAGTGTCCATAATCATGTATTAGACGAACATAAATAGTAGGTTAAAAATAATGCAAGTAACGAAATTGCATTCTATAATAGGCGATTTGAGCTTTACTTTATTGAGGGAGCCAATACACGAAAACAACTACACTGTGCAGTACAGAAAATGCTCAAATACGCCATTTACTAATCATCATCATCATCATCCACAGACTAGAGCAGAGGAGGCGTGGGATCATCGACAACATGGCGGCTATGGAAACACAATTAATAAAAGAAAAGCCGCGAAGTTACCAAACATCAATCTTAACGCAAGAAACAGATTACTCATGCAGAACATCGATGTGAAACCTTGGCCAAGATGTTTTCTGCATTCGTTTCCTGAGTAACGTTACTGAGCAGCACCGAAACAGGAAATGCGCGCTCCCGCAGCTCAAGCTCAATTCTTTTGTTGCAGCAGCAGCTCGTATGCGTCCGTGATTATGACGTAACAGACGATGGCCTGACTTCTGATCAAGTTCATAGCGGAAATTCCCCAAAACACACAGGCTTGGATATAAACATCAATATCTACAGATGCCTTTGAGAAATTAATTTAGATTAAAAATCATGCTGCAAGGGACCACGTAATGACGTCATGACGCAGAAGAACGATATGTTCTTTAAGACGAATTCCCAAATCAAATCGGCTAACATTTCTTTCCAATATTCCGTTTTTTTACGACGACAAAACCCCATTAACTATTTGTTTAGTCGTCAGCGTTTATTTAAAACGCACGACTGGTGACGTACACTTAAGGAGCTCAATCTACTTTTCGGCAATGATATATCTGGAAAGACCGTCCGTGACCCCGCCCAGTATGGGCTTACGTGCAGTGCTGTGAACGCCATCTTCTTGCGATTTTGTGACGAGAAACGAACGAATAACGTTTATTGCCAACTCCGCGTAAGGGCTCTTCTATAACGCCGTCTATCAGAGATCCATTGAAATTTAAGTAAATCAAATGGTTGATGAGGTTTGGAGTTAATGGCACCCTACTCGTCGTCCACAAACACGGTCGGATCTCCGGGCGCGCCGCTCTCCCCTCACAGCTCAGTGCCCGCCCACTTATGGAATTCAGATGATGTCATCGGTAGCCAATCAACGCCGAGAAATAGAACAATGAGCGTATTATTGGTCAAGGGCAATGTCATTCATTCTATTCAGGAAGGCCAGGGAGGGAGGTGAGCGGAGAAAATCGCCATTTTGAAAGCATAACAAAATGAACGATATCGACACTGAAATAATTCCCTAGCTCCAGAATTGGTTGAATGCAGCCCGTCTTAATATCCACCTATAATCTTCAATGTCCCGAAAGTTAAAACCTGATGATGATTTGACAGCCGTAGGCAATCCTGTGCAATATAACAGCTCGATTTAACTATCTCTTTAGTTTCGTTTTCCTTCTACAGTGCATTTTCGATCCACTGTATTCGCGTCACTTCGCAGTTTTCAGCTTTGTCTCGCTGTTTCTCCACTCTGTGTAGCATAGCTCTTCAACTGCAAGTGGTTGGTTTTATAGCACAGACTGCGCATGCGCAGGAGGATGCGGTTTAGATCCAGTTTAGCATGGGGGAGGGTGTTTGTTTGAAGGGTGAGCAGCTCGGATGAAGCTTTCTGCTCAAAGACCAACATTGGGAAACTCCTGCAACAATAAAACATTAGTTTTCGACAAAATGACAATCAACAATTGTATTTAAATGTCCAATATGTGTTTTGTATTTGAATCTCAACGTGAACTTGAGAGACTATTTGGCTTGAAAGAAATTAACTAAATGGGAGTAAAATCAGAGAAGAAAAAATAGTGGGTCTGTTGTCAGCCAAGGGAAATATTGTCGTTTCATTAGTCTTCTGCAGATGTTTGTGTTTATACTTGTGGTCGGTCATCTCATACAGTTACCTTGAGCAGAATAAAAAGAGAAAACGCTGCACTTGTATAAAGGGTTACATAACAGATTTGCAGCCATTTACTGTTTTGGGCCTCACAAGTAGGTGTTCGTATTCAACCATAGTAGGCAATGACTTGCGTAGGATGCCTCCTGCTTTGTTTTCACCATATTCTTAAAGCTCTTTTTATTATTTTATAAATGTTTTGGCATGTGGATAGGATATAATGGGGGTAGGGATTCCATAAAAAGGAAATGCGTGTAGGGAAAGGGTTGACTATTAGACTTCCACATCAGGAACCCATGAAAAGATTACCACTTACATGCAGGTACAGATTTTTTTATCAGATATGCTAGGAAAAAGATTGAAACCATTTTACCAAACATTTATTTGTAATGGTAGACACTAGCTATTTTGTAAATGTATGTCTAAATATAAATTTAAAAGCAAAACATGTGGAAATAAGCCAATAAGTGCTCCCATGGTTGTTGCTGTGGGTCCCCCTCAGTTAAAATTGCAGGGACCCCTAAAAGCCATGGGCCCCTATAATGTTCTCCATCTTTCACCCCTCTAACAATGGCCCTGAGTGCTACTCTGCTGCAGTCTAATGGTTATAGTGGTAATTCATGTCATTTTTTGTTTGCCACCAAGTGTTAGCTTTCCTATCTTGAAGCTTTTAGTTTTACAAATGTTTTTGGTCATCAAATAGAAAATAATATTTAAATTGGATAATCTTAAGAGCTTTGAAGTGCTGGAAAAAGTTGTGTGAAACATTGAAAGATTTTGAAAAGTGCTTGAATTTCACTTACATTTATTCATTTAGCGGACGCTTTTATCCAAAGTGACTTACAATTGCTATATATGTCAGAGGTCGCACGCCTCTGGAGCAACTAGGGGTTAAGTGTCTTGCTCAGGGACACATTGGTGTCTCGCAGTGGATTATCTCACACCAAAGCATGTGTCTTATCCACTGTGCCATCACCACCCCACTTGCAAAAGGTTGTACGAACCATGAAATGAAGAAGCCCTAGCGATATTGGGCACTTGCACCCTTCTGATACCTAAATGGACAAATGGGTCACCCAAATGGCACGTGCATGCAGTAGCCATTGTAAGTACACAAGACTGCAAGTGTACAAGAAGTGTGTTTCGTTGCTCTTCGCTTAGAGGGGGCATGGCCCACAAAAGCTCACAGTTGGCGCTGGCCATTATGGATGCTAGAAGGCAGGGAATTAATTTAGTGTAATGCTCACTGTGTATTCTGTTCAGTAACGGCTATTGTTGTTTATTGTACTTCGGTTATACACTCATTATTTGAGGTCCATTGTGGGATTGTTGGCTTTTCTAAAATGTGTACTATATAAGGGTATAGTTGTCAATTTCAGACATAACCTTTGTTTCAGTTAGTGTAGGCTATTAAAGACACCATGAAATCCAAATTGACAAATTTATGGAATATTGCCATTTATTATATACATTATTTGTGTAAAGCGTTATTTTAAAAAAGTGTGCTCTCGTGATCAATTCCTGATCAAGTACAAAATCAGGTACCAACATTTTTTCTTGTTCTGAGAAGCTGTTTCACTCAGATGTCACAGCAGGGAAGAAAATGTTAACTTTCATGCTACAAAATGGCATAGAAGCAGTGTATTGGGACGCCCTTAACTCTGCTAAACTCTGGTAATCTGGCAATTCGTTTTTCTCAAGTAATCCAGTTTGAAAGTCGTCTTGAGTTCTGGGTTTCTTAATATTACTGACCCACTAATCTTGATCGAAATATTTTTATCCACTATTTTTTCCCTTCTTTAGGCATGCATCTCGCTAGGCCAAGCCTTTAAGGCTGACTTTCTCCACGGCGGGCTACAGCACTCCTATGTTTGGACTGGAGTTGGACGACTGTATGATAAGAATGCGCGCTCCCATTTGCCGTGGATGAACTCTCTCCTGCACGCGCCCCTGAGGTTCTGCTCTGGGAAACCCCGCGGAATGAAGGGGCGGCGCGCGCAGTGACAGAGAGCCTGGCGGGGGCGCGCGGGGGGAGGCGGAGTCACGGCACTTCTGCCAGGGCCGCCATTTTGCACAGGGAAAAGAGACAGGATAGAAGGGATCCAGTTTCTAACTGTCGGCATAGATATGGACAAAAATATCAGGTTTTAACAGTCTCAAACTGTACATTTGGATTAGAGCACCATACGGCGAAATACAAGTGCTACACAGCGCGATTTGTAAAGCTTTGTTACACATCCGCAGTGGAGAGCGAAGTATTGTTTTGGTTGTGGTAGATCAGGCGGCGGGGTCTTACCCGAGTCCCCCGTGTCTTTTATTCACAGTTATTACAGTGGACATCAACGGTAAGTACCTGCTGAAATCCTACAACTATCTGTTTGTTTATTGTAGAGGGTTGTTTGATGCCAGTGGCTAACAGACTTGCTGAAAGGGGTCCATCCCTTGTGTAGATGCTGAAACTGAGGCTTGTATTATTAGTTTACCTTCAAATGAGTTGTAATTGCATCACTGTTGTGCATTTGTCAGCCCTCCTTTGGATAAATAAATCCCACCTGGCTTGTTTGTAAAAGAGGGCAATCCGAGCAGTAGGTGCGTGTATGACTTAATTTAGCAGCTAAAGTGGCTGAGCTAGCTCACACCCACATTTAATGCTTCACAAAAGGAAAGATCTTGAATTACAACGCTGTTTTATGAAGTCAACAACTTGTAAAAGCTGCACACAACAGTAGCGGTAAACTCGTCGTTTCTCTTGCGTTGTCGTAAAGATGAGAGCTGAGACCAGCAGTCACTAGAGAAATGCTAGCAAGTTCAGCCAACCAAGAAAGAAACAGATCAAGACTCAGTATAATCTCTTTACATGGTTGGGATGTGCAACAAAAACTGATTGGAGTGGTTTAATTCTGGAAGACGTCGTGGTCACGTCCCACGATATGTATTCCCGCCACTTATCTTCAAACTTTATGCTCATTTGCACGTTTACGATTGTTTACACGTGTTTTAGATGTGCATTTTGTAGAATGAGAGGTGTGAAATGATTAAAATGGCACGTTGTGCTCTGACAGAGCCTGCAACAACAGGGCTTTTGTTTACACCTTTCAACTCCAGTTACCCATTCACTAACTAGGTCCATTCTTACCCCATACCCAGCCCACAAATATACACTTTAAAGCATATTGATTGATACCTTGCATTAAGTATTATGCCCCCATATAATACGGTGATGTGGTTTTTAAGCTGTTGTTTCTTGGATTTGCGTTAATCGTTGCTCGGAATATGACGTGATACTACTTAGCACAATGATGTGTTGATTTAGCAAAGAGGGCATAAAGTGAGCGCTTATTTAGTGACTGTCTGAGGTGTTTTGTGTGCTGATAATGAGTGCTGCAGCCGTGGGGAGGGGGTTCGGGCTCGGTTCATGTAGTCAAATCTGCTTTAGCTTCTCCTCAAAGTGGACCAGAGCCGCGCTGCTTTACAAGCGAACTGCGCAGTTGTGCCAATTATAGTGAGCAAACAGTCACTCGACGCGCTTTTAGGTTGAGAAGGATTTGGAGTGATTATTTAGTTGTTGGAAATTTGATTTATACGTCTGTGTAAGGAAATTAAGACGCTCGAGCGTTTCATATATATGCGCATTAGCATAGCAAGCTAAGCAGTTAGCTTCACCGTTGTAGCTTTTCGCGAGAATGTTGAATTAGCTGACCCGACAGCGATTAGTTTTGATTTATAAGACTTATAACATATTATTTGGTAGTTTAAACGCAAAACTAAGTCGTAAAATCGATAATTTCCTCTCAGAAAATCGTGTGCATTGTGAGGTAATTTGAGGTTGGCTAGTTGTCGTCGGTTACAATCGCTAGCTACGCAGAAACGACGCAAACACTTTGTTCCAGCACAAAAACAGCGCATTTGACAAATAGATACTTAAGCATGTGTGAAAAGATGGGTTTCTTGTTATCTTGGCCGTTTTCTGTCAAATATCAGCGAGTCTTCGAGCGCAGTATTTCCTCTCAGGTGCTTAGTGAAAATGGCGGATGAGTTGATGTTGTGGTAATGAAAGCCTCCACACCCTGAGATCAACTCTCACACACTGCAGCGCCAACACACTCACCCACAGGCAAGTGCACAACACACACAGAAGAAATACAGTGCTGCTGTGTTCACTAAATATGATTATAGACTATAGTTTGCGTCTACTAGACGTTTAGCACATACATTGAACTATAGCATTATGATAGACAACCTTGATAAGCATCATGAATGAACACAACACTCAAATGTCAACTCATTCAAGCACACCATAATAAACAATTGCCTCACCCTTTTACTTAAAGGGTTATCATTTGTGTCTTTAAAGATAACTTGTGTTAAAGTGTGCTAAACGAGAGATATTGGCAATATGTCACACCATTGTAAAAAGAATAACCATGCAGCTATTTGTGGAAGGAACTGAGGAATATGGGATTTATTACTCACACTCATCTTTGTGTTTGTAAGTAGCTCAAACTCTGTCACCAAACAGCTAATCTTGATCTTTTCTTGTCTTCGGCTTCATCACAATGCATTCTGAGGCTGGGCGTATGATTAAATATATATTGTTGCTTCAATATAAAAGCATCAATTGATATATTGTGGTATGCAAATATACAGTACACAGTGTAGGACTGCTTAGTTTTTATTTGCTTACAGTGATAAAGAAACATGCCTTGCTCAATTTTGTTCATGAGTTTATTGAGCTTGAACTTTCGAATATCCTCAGGGTGCGTGCATAGTTAAATTCGAATATTTGATCTGTAATAATTATTTAAATATAAAAATGCAATTCTTGCTTTGCTGGCTGTAAATGCAGTGAGTTCATTCCAAAGCATGCAAACAAAAACTGTTTAACTTTAAACTAAACGCATTGCATTGACAATGAAACGTTTAAACAGAAGTTGATTGTATTTGATGTCAGAATGTCTGTACCAAGGCACTGCGAAGTTTGGATTTACTTTGATCAAAATGTTATTGCTTTTGATCAAATGAATCAACATGTCGTGTCGTGGCCAAGTAAACATAGTCAGGTGATACTGAGTGTTATAATGATACCTCCACAATGAGAAATCACATGAAATCCGTAACACGAACCATCTTGATTGACCAGTCGAATGAGGAAAGACAGCTTTCCATCACTGCATTCACAACGGTCAACTTATCTGACTGCAAAATCATCTCAAGACTTATTCTTCCTTTAAGTTTCTTCAAAGGGAGATGGGTTTAAGAACAGAAAACACAAAGCTTAACATAAAGCTTAGCTTTAGCCCACTGTTATCTTTGTATCCCTGCAACGTCTGTCAGAAGAGCGCTGTTCTCTGCAGCCGACCTTCTTGTTAATCAGACTCGCAAGCCAACTTTCACCCAAGCATGTGGATGTTCTTGTTTTTCTCAACATGAACGTATGAAACAATACGAACACAATAACCATATGCTAACTTCGAGTGTGCATGTTCTGTACTGTAGCATTTTTATTTAATTCGCTTTGTTTGAGCTTAAATGCTCAATGCATGAATTTGAATTTACATGCATTGTATAATTAAAACCTCAACATATAATCATAAGTTTGTGTATAATCATAAACTTGTTCAGAAATAGTGATAAACGTTAATGGTTAAAAAATGTCAAACTGTTTGGCATGGCAGGTATTCACGTAAACAGTTTTTTTATAAGAATTATTGTATATTTAATTAATAAAATGAAGACTGTGAGGATAGACCTATTGTATTCTAACCCTAACCCCAAACTTAAAACAGTTTTTCATTTGTCCTATTGTTTGTTCTTTGCATCTTTGTTCTAATGTTTACTCGCAAAGATAATATATATCAAACATAACTAGGCCTATATTGTGATGTATTGTTACCATGACAATGTCTCAGATTGTGAAATAAGATTTTGGTCATACCGCCCACCTCAAATACATTCTTTTGGTTAGTTTACTTAAGTGGAAAATTCTTGTCTATGAAAGAATTGTACCAGGAACCTAGACGTGTGCATTGCCTCACCTAAAGAGATAGACAGGAAACGAGATGTTGCTTAAGCCATCTGCATCTGAAAACTAACCGTTTTGGTTCAATAACCTCACTGAGGACTATGACTTTATTTGAGAGTGCCATTAAGTAGACTGCAGTATTGAAAAGAGCACAACCCGCACGGCTGTGTCATATATTCTCCCATGATTACTGCTCCCTCCCTCTGGTCAGCGGGGAGTTTACAGGTCCAGAAGAATGTGGTTATTCATCAGAGCAGTTTGATGGGGTAAAACATGGGCCCTAATGCGTAATGAATAGACCATGATGCTGCAGAAAGGTAATCTTGATCTTGGATAGGAAGCAGGCGAGTGACTATTCATGCGTGAACTGATTGCACATCATTGGGGGGTGGGGGTGGGGGCTTCAGTTATCCATCGTGGTCGAGCCATCACGCTGTATTTGGATGCTGATGTTTGTGGTTTTTTCGCTCTTAATGTTGCCTATTTTCTTCCCCTCCGCCTAATGTTTCGAGCTTTTGGGGCAGGCGGAATGGCTTACAGGGTCAAGCTGTGAGATAACAGCTGTGATTTGATTGTTTCTCCTTTGACATTGACAAAGACCTCCCCGCCCCCCGAGCTCTCCTGTCACCTCACATCCACTGGTCTTGGCAAATGCTTGACTTTTTGGAAAGTTTGCTGTGGTCCACCCATATAACTGTGGGCGCACCGCTCAAGGCCTCATCCTGCACAGCATACGTTACATTAACATTGTAAATGTTTTCATCAATAGAAATCACTCTCTCCTTTGTCTTTAACCACAGAGCTGTTCTCATAACTTTTGGCTCTACGGTAGTGTTTGGAAAGGCTTCTCGTAATAAAAGCCAAGGCGTTGCTCCAACAGCTTTTTAAAATGCCAATTTCGTTGTTTTTTTATGTAGCTGTTTCTATATGTGCGTGTTTTTCCTTTTCTTAGCCATACTGTGAGACCGGCCTCTGAGGTGCAAATTTTGGCAGCCATTGCCGAGATGGTGATCTGAGATATTTGCCCAACACATGCTTCGGACCCTTTTTCCTCACGACACCATATTGGGCTGATTTTCAAGATGGTCACAACGCAGACTGATCTCACAATTCGTATTTCCATTTTTGGTGTGTATCAACACGCATAATCGCTTTTCAGCGTGTTTATGAACACCGTTGACTTAACGTTATTACTGTATAATATAAATATATGACCTACCTCAACCCCGTCCCTAAACCCAACCGTCACTGGGGTTAATGGCATTTATGAGTGTTCCACTACTATCCTAGGGAAAAATATCATTCCCCAGATGAAGATCTAGCCTACATTTTGCTACGTTTCACGTGGCCATTTGAACGGCATGTACGTACACGCGGAATCACTCGAACGTTAATGGCGTAGACATACACGAGGATAGCTCAATGCCACTTGCCTCGAAAGTGCCGTGTATGTTTACGCAAAATTCATGATGTCATGTTGCACAAAGACATGAACGGATTTTTTGTCATTTTAACATGAAAACTTATTTAATTTATTTCTATCTGGCTAATGGCTCCTTATTTTTCATCTATGCCTCCTTTTTTGCATGGAAAAGCTTGCGCCTGTGCTTGCATGCAGATAACGAGAGGAGCAGACCGTGTACATTGCAGGCTGTGGCTTTCTGACAGACGTTTCCTGTAGTTGGAGGTCCAATCGTTGGCATGTATTGGCTGTGACATCACAATGAGGCTGTGCAGCTGTACGAAGAGGATGGAACATCAGCCTACGCACATCAACACACAGCTCACAACTCAGACAGCGATGCTAGAGAGAA
Organism: Hybognathus amarus; assembly: GCA_030378365.1. Taxonomy (NCBI): domain Eukaryota; kingdom Metazoa; phylum Chordata; class Actinopteri; order Cypriniformes; family Leuciscidae; genus Hybognathus; species Hybognathus amarus. Next base: position 94,370 of record JAQIUQ010007661.1, read on the forward strand.
GTGATCCACGCGGAGAACGGAGCAGAAGCACGCTTAGCTGCACAAAACTGGTTTGTTTTTAACATGATAAACGTAGTGCTGATCAACCACACTGCTGTCGCATTCGACGGAAGCACAGTGGATGAACTTGAACACTTGATTTGATCTTATTTTTTACGTAACCGATCATTTTTAAGGTCATTGCACCCATGCATGGAAAAGGAAGGTTGTTTGTGACGACCGACAACAAGTGAATTCTTTTTGACGTAATACATTTGTTTCACTTGATCTACCTAAAAAAATGAAACGTGCGATTCCGCTCAGCATAAACTACTCTACAACAGCTGCACTCACCATCCTGTCTCATTCTTTGTCAGGTTGTCATGTCACACTCACATCCTAGCCTCACTGCGCATGGGTGACTCGGAGCAGTGTGTGTGAGAGGCCATGGGCAGTGTCTGTTTGTTCTCTGTGTTGACAGAGGGATGGAGAAGTGAAGTACCCCCTCAGGAGAGAAGGAGGTTAGAAAGGGAAAGGGAGGCAGGTGGCTTAGAATAGGAGTCTCAGGTGGCACGCACCTATGATCGCATTGCGCACACTGGTACAAACATGCTAAAACCTGACGAACAATCTCCTTCCAGAACACATCCAGGTTGCTTGACATAAACTTTAAAGATGCATTGTTTCTATATTTGTAGTCCATGTTTTATCAACCTGAGGTGTGGTTAAGCTCAGTATGCTGGTTGCTAGTTCCACCGGCAGGACTGTCAGTGCCGTAAGGTCACGTGAGGGACGTGCAGGGAGGAGTTGTGGGCTCAGGTGACATGTTTTTGTTTGCTGGCTGTAACCGAGCTCTCAACGGGGCCTAGCTACATGACAGGTGTCCCATAGAGCAGGCAGACAAGGGTGCAGTACTCATTTATAAATGTGCGAATGTTATTGTGTTTGTGATGTAATGTTGCGATTTAGGCATGAAATCAATCATGAAACTGACATCATGAAGTCTGAGTGGCCCAGACTGTCCCTTTTGCCCCTGGCACTATTGCGATTGACTGATTCGGCCCCTGTATATCCGGATATACATGCACTTTGATGCCATAAAAGTGCCATTAACTAAGGAGGAAGGGAATTTGTCTTGGTTTGTTTGTGGTTTTGTGTTATGGATGTGAGTGATTCCTTTCATTTGGACGTGTAGAGGTGTGCATTTAACCCATCCAAGTTAGTACTCACACATTAGGAGCAGTGAACACACACACACACACACTGAAAAAATACATGGAGCAGCCATTTATTGTGGCACCCTGGGTAAAATGCTTTCCTCAAGGGCCCACGTCGTTTCCTGCAGGCATTGAGAATCAAACCCGTGACCTTCTGGTTAAGCCTGAAACACACCAAGCCGACACCGATGAACTAGCGCTGATGAAAGCCGGCTGTGTTGTCGCCTTTCGTCGGGGTAAAAAGCTGCACATGAGCACACCGAGAGAACTACAGGTGACTGTCAGCTAGAATATGCGTTCTGCGTAGATTTGTAGTCAAGACCACCTAAACTGAGACCAAGACACTACCAAGACCAGAAGGTATCGGAGACCAAGACAGACCAAGTTGAGACCAAGACCGAGACCAAAAAACAGACTAGTGTTGTTGAAGCTAAGCAATAACTTGTAAGATTTTGTTTTGCATTGCCTGTCTATCTCTGCCGATTTCAAAGTCTCCACATGAATCCATTCTGCAACTTTTAAATACATAAATATTTTTAAAAACAAAATTATAAGCTTAAGTGCAGGAACTGAAAGTTGGTTGTTTTGTCGCTATGGTTACACACACACACACTCAACACTGAGTTGTGCAGATGTGCACACTGCACAACTGACAGATGACTTTGAGCGCACAGCCAACGGCGTGTTGGCTGTGCGCTAAAGTCATCTGTCAGTTGTGCAGTTACCCAAAATCTCCTGAATGAAGTTAAAACCTATCATGTCACTGATAGTGTTTTACTAAATATGAATACATTAATAACTGTACATGATATGTGTTTTTTAAATCAAGTGATCAAAGTGCTCGTTGCCGCTGCCTAGGGTTGGGTATCGTTTGAATTTGAACAATTCTGATTCCAGTTCTGATTCCTTGTTTCGATTCCGGTTCCTAACGATTCTGATTCTTTCAAGAGGCAGGGTCAAAAAAGTTTAGCTAACCTTGCTAACCAACGGTCTTTCTGAAGGAAATACTCCTTCTGTCACAAATGTTGCATTTTGCCGAGATTTCGTTATTTTTAGAAAAGTGAAGCCACACTTTGGACCGCCGACGTAAGCTACTCATGTTCGACTCACACGGTTATGCCAACACTTTCGGTATACGTTTCTTCGTTGGTGTTGTTCAGCGGTTTCTTCTTCCGGCCGACGGACTGTGAATATTGAAACTAGGAATCGAAATTTAACTTTTGAACGATTCCGGGAAAAACGAAAAGTTAGTCCCGGTTCCAATTGAATTCTCGATACCCAACCCTACCGCTGCCTGCGATCAGTGTTTTCTTGTGTGGCTCGCGCACACCGTGTCTTCACTCGACGCGCGCCTCAATCTGTTGCGGATATCGTCGTGGATATTGTAGTATTGTATCGCTAAATCCCCCGACCACTATGGTGGTCTGAGACAGCGAGACCTAGACAAGACCGAGACCAAAGACCGTCAAGACCGAGACCACGTAAAAGTCCGGTCTCGAGACATACATTACTAGTTCTGCGCCTGCGTTTAATGAGCCAACTGTCTATTTCTGCAAATATATTAGTCTATATTCATCATTCAAAAAGGAAAACCGACGCTGCCGGTTGCAGATACACACTGTAAACAAAGCAGCGCGTGCTTAACGTTTTGAATATCAGTCCTGCTAAGCGCTTTCTTTATTCCACTCAACTCATGTTAATATTGAAATATTCGCCAAGAAACACTCGGGTAAGAAGACGTAACATAAGAACAGCCTTCTATCTTTACCGTTTTGACTTCTTTGCTTGCTGTTTTGCGTTTAATCTCGTGCACTGACTCTTTCACTAAGCTGAACAGCCAATCAGAGTTCTCTCTTTCCCTGATGGCCTGACGCAGATTCAACATGTCGAAATCGGGCAAAACAAAGACGTCGAGGACTATTAGTCGACGGCACAGAACAGTGCGTATCATACCGAGGGAACTTAGTTGGTCGACGCACAAAAACTGCCCGACGGCCGACCGTCGGCTTGGTGTGTTCTGGGCTTTACAAGTCCAACGCTCTAACCATTAGTTCAGAACTGCCCCTAAATGGTCAGACTTAAAATAAAATTCTCGACAAGCTTGAAACTAATCTTTGACTTTGAAGAGGGGCACAAGAGATATCCAGCCTTGGAGTTGGTCTCTAGACTCTGGGCCAGTGTGCAACCATATAGTAACATATTAGAAACCACATTGCAACATCCTAGCTTGGGTGTATTGAGTTTCACAAGTATCAAATTTTCATCTGAAAAAGTAAACACTGTTTTCTGTATTTATCTAAATGAAACCCTCTTTGCTAGATGGGAGATGTGCATCATTGATTTTGTTTGTCATCAGTCAACCTTATCTAATTTAAGAATGTCAAGTGCCTCCTCTCTGACCATGGTGCACTGTGGTCAGCCACTTGGCAGACTGAAGCACAGGAGCCATTAACGTTTGTTAGAGAGTGCACATAAAATACAGCCCAGAGACACATCCTTGCCTTAGTGGCCCATGTCAACAGAACCCGCCCTCAAGGGTCTATGATAGTCTGACCTCTAGACAATGTGACTCAAGTCTTTGTTTTTTTGTGCCTCTTTTATCATCTGCCAAGTCATTATTTGTCTCGGCAGCACTGATGTTTAACACTCGGTGTTAACGAGTGGTTATTAAGTATGAAAAAGTAGTAAACGCCACTAATAACAGATTATATTCAAACATTAATTTCTCTCAACAGCAACAGCTGGCCGGTGGCCATGATTGTGCTCAGAGTGTGGTGTATTTGGAAGAGATGTGAACAAGGTGATACCACCTCATACCTCACGCATCTTTATCAATGACCGTGAGGAAAAGCTCTCAGCGTGCGTTCATGCGTTTTTAAGGCACGTGGTTGTGTAAAGCTTGAGTGTCAGCGTAGGCTGTGATGACTCAGCCTGCGAGTTATGGTGTGAAGTCACATCACCGGGGCTAGCTTTTGGAAGCCTGTTCGGTTTCCATCTCTCCCCGCTGAAAATCAGGACGACACAAACCAGGAAAATTACTGTGAGAGAGGGAGAAATGGGGAGAGAAAGGAAAAAACGTGTTGAGACTCCTACATGAGTCTGTGGGTTTCCCTGCCCGCTGTAGCGAGCTGCCGGAAGGAGGAGCTTCCCATTCGACATTGTGTCCATACAGACCGAGGAGGAGAAACAGTTGGATTCAGAAGACCGTTTCTGTGCCAGAATTCGTCCCTCATCATCTTTCCTTAGAAGGATGCCAGTGGAAATCTCAATCACTGGAAGAACAGGACTGAAATAATGAATTTTTGACGTTTTTAGATGCGCTGTTGTATGTTTTCTTTTGAAAGCTGCTCATCTTTTTATAGTCTCTTTAAATGGCTTCTCTTTCCTCATGACCATTTAATTGGTCTCGTGTTTCGCAGCCATCTCCCTTTTTTCCTCCTGGTCCTCCCTTTCCCTTTTCAGCGTCAAGGGTTTATTTAGGAAGTGCAGAGGGAGGGTAAGAAATCCGGGTAGGGCAGGGAACCATTTATCTCTCTTGCTCTCTCTCTCGCTGCGTTTCTTATGAGTGGCAGACAAATTTGCTAAAGGAAATGGGTGTTTCAGAGGCAGTCTGAATGCTCTGATTTAGCCAAGAGTGCTCTACTGTACTAGATTTATTTTTTCTCACCTCCGTTTTGCATTTTTAAGGAGGAAGGGTGGGGGTGTGTCTGTTGAATGTGTGTGTGCGAGTGTCTGGGCATTCGGAGGAAGTATGTTGTGGTTAGTTATCTCTCTCTCCCTCTTTGTGTGTGTGTGTGTGTGTACACACAGAGCGGCAGTGCGCACGCGTGCATTCCTAAGCATTGACGGCAGGATCGGCTGCTGATGCCAAGAAGAACAGACTCTGTGTGAGAGAGCTGGAAAGAGACCACCGTATGCTTTCTAAGGGAAATGGGTTTATTACACTGTACAATGTTGTCTCTCTCTCGCCCTCTTCCTGTGTTTGTCACGTCTTTGTGAAGAGGACATGGTAACTTAAACTCTGTTCCAAAGTGTAGCAAGCTGAAGCTGTCTACCTCAGGGAGCATTTTAAGGCATCTGTGCCCAGTACATCTTAAGCCAAGTTCACACTACATGATTTTAAAACGTTAGGCTGAACTGTGCGGTTCACACTACATGACTTGCTCCCAGTGAAATCAGGAGTGTTTACGTTGTTTAGTTGTTCACAACGTGATTGATCCACAACAGGAGGTAACACACTACACGAGTTGACAACGTACTACATAGAGATACAACCACGATTGGATGATAAGAGCAAATCATTTGTTGCTCTAATGAGAGCTGTTTCAGTACTATGGTACGGTCTAAATCCTGAAAATAATCAAATAAATAACGAGTTCACAACAACTCTGAAACCCAACGATTCTGTCTTGTCTACAAACCACGTTTTGTCACAAAAAACCACGCAATAAAACGAACCATAAATGACGCAAAACGGCACGTGCGGTCGTGCGCCAATACCCAGTGAAGAACAACACGCGAATATGGATGTCGGACATAAACTAGTGCTGCATGCTGTTTACGTAATGATTTGCTCTGAGAAAAAGAAATTTACCATGCCTTGCTATGATTGGCTGTATCTCATGACATCAATGAGGTTGAGTCGCACGATGCTAGATATTTTTCTGGGCTCGGCTGACGCGTTTGCGAGCGTATTCGCTGCATTGTTGGCTCTTTCGTACTAACAGTTTGGCAAGCGTTCATCGCCTGCTAATCTCCCGCGATTTGCACGTGATCGCATCCTGACCTGTTGGTGAGCTCAACGATTTGCAAATCGGGCTTAAAATCTTGTAGTGTGAACTTGGCTTTACAGGAAGTGGTTTTTGCAGCAGGGTCTCCAATCCCCCTTGCCAAACCCTAAAATTCAGCTTGGATTTGCTAGAATAATCACAGGAAAAGTTAAAATAGTTTTTATTACAATTAAAATACTCTTTTTGTGGGATACGAATTACACTTACAACACTTTTACTGTTGACTAATTATTACACCACAGTATTATTAATATAGTAATCTTTCTTCATTAATTTGTTTAAATTATTAAGTAAATTATTGTAATTAAAAACAATAATTTTATCATTGGGTCTATTAAATAACAACAGCATGAATATGACCAGAGGCCTTTTCCCCCCTGATTAGGGCTGTCAGTTTAACGCGTTATTATCAGCGTTAACGCAAACCCATTTTAACGGCGTTAAGTTTTTTATCGCACGATTAACGGTCTTTTTTAACGGTCTTGTCCTAGCAAACTTTGTACTTTTTTCACATGCTTTTGCAACAGGACGGCATGCGTCCTGAATCCTGATCCATTTCGGCGTCTCGCTCTCGTCATCCACTCAAAGCCGGCTCGCAAGCCCAAACGAGTGTGTACGTCGTGCCTGTTGTTTTGTTATACGGTCTATCTAGATCCGCTTGCGCTTTGGTCGAAGAAGCAACAAAACGTCCTCGCGCGGCGCAAGCAATTGAAATGAATGGGTTTCAGATCGCAGCGCGAGGACGTTTTGTGCCGCACACACTCGTTTCAGCTTGCGAGCCGGCCAAATAGTAACGTTACGTTTTGAGTGGATGACGAGCGCGAGACGCCGGATCTGTGTGTGTTTTGTCGTTGTGAACTGAGCTATCATCATCGCAGCACGTCCAGTCTGAAACACCACTTGATGATGGCCAAGCAAACACACACACGCACACACACACAGATGATGCGAATTCTCCACCCCTCGTCAATATCAGGACCTCGTCAGTATTTCTTTCACCCTTTTATTGATAGACAGTGTTACATTGTGTGAGAGATTATTGGTATGTTAGTGTGAATTTGAACACTATTCCAATGTTATTTTCAATAATAATAATAATAAAAACAAACATTTGCACTAAACAAGCCAATCCACTTTCCCATGTTGATAAGAGCATTAAAATGAGAAAAAAATATGTAACAAAAAGAAATCAAAAGACATTTAGAAAATGTGCGATTAATCGCGAGTTAACTATGACATTAATGTGATTAATCACGATTAAATATTTTAATCGTTTAACAGCACTAATATATATATATATATATATATATATATATATATATATATATATATATATATATACATACTCTGTATCTGTATTGTGCTCTGTATTTTGCCTGCACTAAAACGTTATTGAAATCAATCTATAGTGGTGTCTCTTAGCTATTTGTGTGTCATAATGCTGCCTATGTAGAGCATTCCAAATCGGTCACTTATTACGTTCCAATTCAGTCAGGATACTGCCTTAAAAGACAGCTGCCTATGTAAACAAAAGACAGTTACCTAGGTTTGGGACAGAGAGATTATGTACTGTGCTTTTTCAAGAGCTGTGAAACTCCATTCATTTTTCACAGCAGTCTAAACATCCGCAATATATCAGAACCCACTGCGCTTGTGAAAGCGACCTGGACGTGGCCAAAAATGGGAGAATTGTAGGTGCCTACAGAGTAAATCACACACTAACCGACACACATTGTCAGATTCCTATTAATTAACCCCCGAAGCTGACAGCTGTCATCTCTGCGAGGCTCTGGACTGATTCATAGCCTCTCTCTAGTCTTTATGCCCCCCATAAGGGCACACACGTGTCTCACAGACATCACACACAGTCTGATAGTCTATCTCCAACATGCCACACGTGTAGATTACAGTCTCAGTGTAGTTTATTTCCAAACAGTGAACAGAAAATGTGCCACCCTCATAGGGGAGTGTTAGTGTGTGTGTATCTAAAGGGGGCATGTTAAGGCTGGTCAAGGTGTGTGTTGTGTGCGGGCATGTCAGTCCATGTTTTGTTTATTTGCTGGAGCTCTAGTATGCAAAGCCCTAAATGAACACTTGTCTTACAAGTTCCTAATGTGGGTAAAATTGGTTTTGTTTGTTATTGTAGATGTTTTAAATTGCAGATATTAAAATTGTGGTATTTTTATGATGCATATGCACCATATGTAAAAAAATATATATAAAAAGAAATGTGCAATGACTCACAGGTCTGTGATTTTAGTTTTTCTATAGTTAATCGTGGCTTTAAAATGCAAAACAGAAACAGATTATGTACAGATTACGAACACCTGGACTATAAAGTCCTGAACTAAAATTAAAACCAACTGTGCTAATCTGAATTAGCATGACCGAGGTTGTATATAAAACATAGTTTAAAAAAATGAGATGGGATATACACGCATAACGTACACAAATACACATGTGTATATATTGATCTTCTCTGACATAGTTCAAGTAATACATGTCATCTTTGAAACAGTGTTAATCTGGATTTAAAGATGCCTTCTTGTAGGTTTAATTTAAGCCTCAATTTAGTCCTGGAGTAGCTCTAGTCTTCCTCCAGGAAATCGGCCCAATAAACTCTGGACTAGACCAAGTCTAGGACTGTTTAAAACCATGACATAAAAAGCAGATGTCTGTTAATCTGGTTTAAAAGGTCATTTTAGTCCTGGACTAGGCCCAATCTCTGTCCAGGAAACCACCACCATAGTGTCTTAAAGACTAGTCCCACAGGTGCATGTGTAATACTTGGTTATAGTTCACTGAAAAAGCTGAAAAACATAGTTTAAACCCTTTTCAGTAAAGTCCGACCTGATACATTTATTTGGATATTAATAGTTATTATCTTTATTTGTCTACCATAAGCATACATTTATATTCAACCCAAGCCTTCAAACTTCTAACTGAAAAAAAGCGTCATCCCAGAGTGGAAGGAAGCACATTTTCAGATTACCACGACAAACAAATATTTTTTGTATTAACTATTACCTTGCGCAGATTAATTATTCACCACAAGACTAGTAATATGTGCTAGTAATAAGTAAATGGGGTCAATTTTGATTTCATGAAGACTTTAAAATACAGTATCCTGGAAAAGGGAATATTATATATAATATATATATAATTTCTTTATATATATATATTTCTTTATATATACATTTAATTAATCTTTTATATATTTTATATCCTGTTGGCACAATACTACTTGACTAGTGTTCCTCCATCCTCTTTTGTTAGTAGCTGAACAGTCGTGCCAAAATCCAGGTTTCATCTGTAGACTGTATGTCCCAGCATCTGGCCCCTCCTCTAATCCCACTTATCACCACAACACACACTTTAATTCCTTTGTCGCCACCCTGTTTGTTGTTCCAGGAGAAGTATGCCAGTGTGACATATTTAGCCCCTCTGACCGGGATTAAAACGTTACTTGCAAGGGAAGCCTCTGATTGGCTGTTGCGTCCGGCTTTTGCTGTCCATCATTGCCTCCTCCCTCCTCTATCCACAGAGCTGCGTCTCTTCGTCTCATACAACGCTTAATCATTAATCTTTCCATCCGTTCTTTTTGGCCTCCACCATGTACACATTAAATCCTCTCACGAGCAGTGCCGCAACGACACTTCTTTGTGTACGCTCGGGGTGTGAGCATTCGATAGACGTTTATGGATGAGCGGAAAATATAACAGCTGCCTCCATGTTGTATTTTCTCTCTCTCTTTCTCTCTCATGGTGGATGTGACCAAGCATGCAACTGCGCCCCCTTGTGTCCGTGCGTAGTCACTGCACCCTGTTTGTTGTTTCTACAAAGGTCGAGCACTGTTATTGGACACGCGTTTGCCACACAAATCCTCACTTCCCCTCCCTGGTTATACAAAAGACGTGTTCAAACACAGTTTTTTTTTTTTTTTTTTTTTTTTCAGGAGCCAAGCAACTTCACCCAAATCATGTTGAAGCACAAACCACAAGTTAAAGCCTTGTCTTTTGATGTTTTTCCATTAGAAATGAACATATGTTAACCAGTGCCCTTGATGCCTACAAGAATAATATTATGTCTCATCATGGCCAACAATGGTCTCATGTTTGTGCTATGAATCATAGCTACTCCTTGAAATGTCTCACATCCTGTTGTTTACAATAACTGAAATGACCCAGAGTTTCGTAATATGTACACTGACTATTTGTGCGAAGTGTCCATAAATATGCTCGTGGAATGTCAAACTCTAACTGTGTTTTTCTCTCCATCTCTTTGCAGGCCTTGTGGATGCACTTAGATGTGTGCAATGAGTGCTGTGGCTGACATGCCTCAGTGTTTTGGATTGCTGTGCTCTGGACTCAGTAGGACAAGAGACTCCCAGCACAGAACGTCATGAGCATAGTCATCCCAGTAGGGTGGACACGGCCAACACCTCGTACCTGGACATGGCTGCAGGCTCAGAGTGAGTGTCTCTCTCTCCTCTCTCTCTCTCTCTCTCTCTCTCTCTCTCTCTGTCCTTCCATATTGACTCATCACTACCTTTTGTTTCATTTTGTTCTTTTTCTGATTGCATCAGCAGAGGGAAGCGCATCTGTAGTCTGATTTTTCTTTCCACCACCCGCTTCCGTTCGCTCATCTTTCTGTAACTTTCTCATCAGAAACATGCTCATTCAGTGGAGCAGACGTTATTTAGCAGTTGCTCTTCTCCAAACAATGGAAGTAGATGGGGGCTGGAGCTCTTAAAGTCCATACGTTTTATTGAGATACCCATAAACACCATACTAGTGATCTGTAAGACTTCTGAAAGCATACAAAAGCTTTGTGTGAGGAATGGAACATTTAAAGAGTGATAAAAGGCTTGAAGTCAGCATGAAATGAAAATTTGTCCATGAAAACTTTTGAGTGAAACTCCCACATCTCAACATCCAATCAACAACTCTGAATTACCGGGTTTTTTTTTTGCGATAATAAAAAAAAATGTAAGAAAACATTTACAATGACAAAAGTTTCAGGCAATACCGCTGTTTTTATTTTAGGTGTACTGTCCCTTTAAAAAAATAGGTTATACTTTATTTTGAGGGGTCTGTGTTAATGGGGTCGCACACCGGACGCGCAGCGCCGCGTCAGCGCAGCGCCACGTCTTTAAAATTCGAACACATTATTCTCTTTGAGTGTACACACACCGGCGGCACCATTCGCCGTCTGTCCGCGGCGCCCAGCGACGGCTCAGGACCGTGTTCAAAACCCTGCAGCGCCACAGAGCGCCATTTACATAGTTTTATATCAAATTTAAATTATTTTTGTCTTAAATCGTTGCTGATGGGTCCTGACTTCGCCCTATGCTGCAATATACATTTTGTTTTGCATTCATTTACAGAAATCAGCTGCTTGAATGACAATTGCTGATGTTATTGGATTTTTCAGGTGAGATTCTCAATTCATTCAGTGAACGGATGCTCTGAGGTAAAGTTTTCAGACTGCAGACTCAGCAACGATTGTATTTAATTGTGCAGTACAATAATTACATAGAACAGACATTATCTTCATCTCCTGTCATTAAACATTGCAATATTGCTGGCCATACACTGATGAGAAAGTGCGCGTCCGGTGTGCGATACCTTGAGTTGTCCTAGACGCGACGCGACGCGGCGCTGCGCGTCCGGTGTGCGACCCCCTTAAGTGTAATTATACATTACTGAGTTATAATAAATTAACTGTACTTACTCTAGGGTTAGGGTGTACTTTAGAGTTAATTGCATGTAATTTTACTTAAAATAATTTCTATAAATTCTGCTTAATGTAATGTGTAACAAGGACACTGTAAAATAAATTGTTTAATTGCATTCAGAAGGAGCTTTGGTTTGCAGTTTGGTATTTGTAGCATCAGTAAGCATGTTTTAGGTGGTTGCTATACTTAATTTCGTTGTACTCGTTACAATGGCAAATAAATATTTGTATTTCTATATTAGGCTACTATTGTCTGTTAGTTCCAGTGCAGGAAACACATTGGTAGTTGGTAGACTGTGCATCACGTGGCGTACAGCAGCAGACCCTCCCCTCTGCAGCATGCGCTTGAATGAACGCAGTGTGTTTCTCTTTAACTCTCAGAGACCGACGGCATCGTCGATCGATCCCACACGTCACCTCCGATAAATGTTTACATAGCTCGATGACAGATTTATCGATTTTCTTACCGTTTTTTCCAGCAGAAAGCTAACGAGCTAGCCATCACGGGGGTGCCTTTGGTTTCTTTCTAGCCTTTACAGAAGGTTTTCTATCCAGCCTGGAACTTGTGCTTCCTTTCAGAGGTTTTCAGCAATATATCCAAACGATTTCTGTCTAACTTTGATACTCTTGAAGTCCATAATTCATAAATATTCCGTCATTTTTGCCGCTAGCTCGATGCTAGCGGCCATTCTGGATATCACGTGATGTTTCACGTGATGGTTTTTGACCAATTACAGGCTGATCCGTTGTAAACATTGGTGTGCGTCATGACGCATGAACCAAGCGTTGGAGAGAGATAGAAACGCAAGCAGACCCGCTATTCACAACGCGAGATACGCAAAGAAATAGACGTAAATAAAGCGCTGGTCTATTTTGGTGCATTGCATGATGAGGGATTTTCAGGAGAACAGAGCTTTTTGACAGATGAGGAACTAGATTACCAGGATAGACCCAGCTGAAGTGCATTTATTTATTTACTGCAAAAAGTATTATAAATGTATTATAAAAGAATAAAAATAATATAATACATAACATAATAAATAAAATAGAAATGCAAAACCAGTTCTGTGTGATTGCTGAGAGGAACTGTTTTGAAGCTTGGCACCATTGAATTTCATGAGGCCCCAAACGCCTGGACTTCTTTTGGAAAAATGTCAATAGTTTTGGTTCTGTACAAGTTATAATGTTTATTCCTGTGCTCCATGACTCCAAAGACATGAACAAACTATTTTCCAGAGGAAATTTGCTTAGTCTTTTATTTATTTGTGTGTGATTTCAATAAATATTTGAGTAATTCAATTTCCGAATAATTTTTTCTTTTGCCTTTATGGTCCCATAACTTATTTTACATTCAGGTGACATCAATGCAACACAAATATGCTGAAAGTTCAATTTGTCCTGAAAAAAAAGAGGTGTGTCAATTGTCTGTACACCAAAGGGTTGATGTTTTACAAGCTTTTTTAGTTAATAACACCAGACGGAAAATTTATTGTAAAAATACCCTTAGGTCTCAGAGGGTTAAATGCCTAGCTCCGTCCCGTTGCCTCGTCACTTTGTGTTGCCATGGCGCTCTCTCCTGCACTGCGCAGGGCCTGTTGTCATGGCGACCGGCTGAGTGACAGCTGGGCCCTGGAGCTTTAGCCTGCTTAAGAGGCCGTGCTGCCGCGTAGCTTTACGTCCGTCTGGGTTTGTCTCTTTCGGGCACATCCGTACGCCTGTCTGCATACCGCGGATTTATTCCACAAGGCTCTAATAAGCTTTAAGAATTATCTCCACCTGCCACTAAACCAGAAACAAAAAAAATGTGTGGTCTTACATGAGGTCGACGCAATGCCAGATTCTCTTACGAGTTTCGCACGTCTCGTACACGGCCGTACTTCTTTTTTTTCTTGTTCCTGACATTACTCCTCAGTCAGGGTCAGCCCACCCTGAGCCTGCGGCAGAGGTTGTCATGGTTACCAGGCATTGTGCATCACTGTGATGTCAACAGATAGTCCGTTAAAATGCCATTGGACCTGAATACAGCTGCTGTAATCCCTCTAAAGCTCGTCCAGCTCTAGATGGACCCTGTCTGGTGTGAATTACGCTCACATGACACGCATGTAACTTGTGTGTTTGCATGTCTGGGTAATGTATGTAATGAGAGGAAATGTGAGCCCTCAAAAGTGAGCTGTGTCTCTATGCCCTTTCTCAGGGTTCCTGCGCAGTTTGGAATGGTATGGATTTTGATTTGAGTCATTTCCAGGTCTGGAAAATATTTTTTTCACTATTGCCCCTATTTAGTTTTCTAAAATTTAAATTAAAGCCCCCCTGTAGTCAGTATTTTTATCCCTTAAAACTCATATATGATCAACAAAATTACATATTTTAACATTTTTCCTTAATCTCTTCATACCTTAAAGCTACACTGTGTAACTCTTTTATTTTATTCTTAGCTAAAAACACTTTCAAAAATATATCTGCTCATTAATGTATATTTACTTCGTTCGAGTAATAAAGTATTCTCGTGAGTGTATAATATGCCATTGAAAATACATACGGGTAAGGGGTTCTAATGTCGGTCGCCATGTTGCCCCTCCATCTTGAAAGTACATTAGCCAAAGAGGGACATACCCGTTAATTCAAGCTTCTCCTTTTACGTTTGAGTTAACACTCATGGACGAGGTCGAACTGGAAGCCATGTTAATCTTGGACTACATTGGCCACCGTAGGAGTTAAAACGAAATTGGAATTGAGAGGAACAGAAACTAATATTCACTGGATGGTCATATACCTTTACACCGCTAGATGGGGGTAAAAATCACACAGTGTAGCTTTAAGATATCTTGAATATAACTACACCCTTGCCTCATTTAGTATACGCTGTTCTATGAATTAGCCCCGCCTCCTCTTGCTCGCACCAGCTCAGAGATCGACCTGCTGACGATCACACATTGACGTGATTGGTTACGATGGAGTTTGTGATAGAGCCAGACCGATATTATTGGCAGGCCGATATTATCGGCCGATATTAGGCATTTTCTAAAATATTGGTATCGGCAGTTATAATGGCCGATAAATGAATATTTCAAAAATAAAATAAAAACCGCGTCAACCATGTCATGAGTTTTGTCAAAAAGTGCAGGTAAAGGGATAAGCAAGCTGACATTGTAATTATAAGGTAGCTTATAACTGTAAGGCAATGTAGGGACTAAGTATTTTATTTATCATAAGTTAAATATATTTTGTGGTTCCTCTGTTCTGTTGTGACAATAGAAACAAGTTTCTTTTTAAAACGCGTTCTCATTATTTTAGTTAACTCATAAATAACTACAAATAACTATTGTTAGGGAAATCTGTTAATATTTTGTTTGCGCGTTTCTAAAATAATAATAATATCGGCCGATATATCGGATTTTAAAACCAACAAATATTTGTATCCGTATAAGCCTTCAAAATCTTATATTGATTCTCGCTCTTAGTTTGTGATGTCAGGAACACCAGTGATTTCAAACTGCGATTTGAGATTTTAGTCTTTGTTTCACTGCATTTTTAAGGAGAGAATACTCAGCAATGGTTTTGACTTATGCATTTGCACATGGTTTAAAAATGCCACATGGACATATAAACAACATTAAAAGCTTGATTTTCACCACAGGGTGGCTTTTAATCATTTCTTTAAAATATATATAATTTGTCTTATAAGCAGTGTGGCAAACATTGAATTATTGTTCAGTGATTGTTAAACATGAGGGGCTCTTTTTCTTAAATGCAGAACTGTTTGTTTTTACCTTAAGTGGCTCTCTTTTGAACCTCAATTAAATGCATGTGCCACTCAAACCAGCAGCAGATGAAGCAGCAAATGATCATCTAAATCAGACTGTGCTTTGCTGTTTGTGATCATGCAACATCAAGCTGATGTGTCAGAGGTGAATATATGCAGGTTATAAAGCATTTTAGGTTCTTCTCATAATCTAAGCGCATGTTATCACATAACTCGCACATGAAAACCAATGAAAAAACTATTTGAAGATATAATACTGTACCATTTAAAATAAAAATGTGTATGAACCCTGCTATCTGTCGCCCCACTTTCTCTCAACAGGTGTGTGTGTGTGTGGATTGTGTCTATTCCATATTAAGCTTTCTCTGGAGTGGTGTGCTATGATTAGCACATGCATACCAGTTACTTTTAATTGGAGCTTCAATTACACTCCACACTCTTTCCTGTCTTTTCCATCTTTCATGTGTTTTCAGCTCTTTTTCTGTCTGTGAACAGTTTTGCACAGATTTCGTTGATGTAAACTCAAAGTACAGTAACATAGTGTGCTGTGCTGCGTTGATTTCCAGATTGAGATTGTTGTCAATGTTTTATATTTTATATTGGTATTCAACCTTGTGCTATTTCACCCCAACCCATTTTCATTAGCGATGACATACATTTACATTCATAAACTGTGCATAGACTTTTATCCAAAGAGACTTGTATGTCCACTGAATCATTTAAGTGTTTTTATCTAAATCTATTTTTAAAAATATTTATATGTAGGTTTTTAAATTGCTCTAATTAGTGATGCACGATATATCGGCCACCATATCGGTATCGGCTGATATTTGTTCATTTTTATGTTATCGTTATCAGCCCGATAATAAAATTTGGCTGATATATTAAAGTTGATAAATAATTAATTATTTCCTTCGACACTTAGGCACTTGAGACGCTTAAGATGCGCACTGTTCAACATGATTGATCTTAATTGCTTGAAATAGGATTGGAATCAAAAAGGAAAATATAGTTAAGTGCAAAATGTGCTGTCATATCGGCTACATGAAATTATGATGAGTGTTATAATTGTGTAATTGGGAAATGGATTTTAATTGTGAGACTTTTGTTTTTGCAATCAGGCTCTCAAAAAATGGATTTAGATTTATCGGCCGATATATCGGTTATCGGCTTTCAAATTTAAGAGTTATCGGTATTGGCCAAAATGTTCATATCGGTGCATCTCTAGCTCTAATAGTGTTTTAATCTGTTACCTGCCACATTGTTGTATTGCGTCTTACTATACTATAAATACTTTGTTAGCTGTCATTGGATATTGAAGTTTAAGAGGAAAAACCAACTTTGCACCCAAGTGTCAATTATTTTATGGGCTCAAAATAATGTTACGGTTTAATTCTGTTTTTATGGGTAATTTGATTGTTTTCAATCTGTCAAACCTCCCTCTCTCTGTCATTGCACCCACTCAAACACCTTCTCTCTGTCTCCTTTTGACTTGCCCCCTGTTTAAAGTCCTCCTCCTGCTGAGAGGCGGCTGTTTTTTAGTAAAGGCACTAGAGAGTTTATTGTCACCGATGCGCAGGAAATCCCCGGCCTGTCACCTGCCCCGCGTTGATAATCTTATCGCTAAAACCACACCGTAATGTAAAGGCATCAATAAAAACCTGCTAATCATTCATCATCGTCTGCCTGGGAGGGCTGTTTTTTTTCGTAAGAGCTCTTGTTCTCATTTGACTCGTGCACACACACACTCTTTCTCTAAAGGGTCCGCCTCTCAGCAGTTCCCACACTTTCACTTTGACAGTTAGCTGCAAGCGCCAACTGAATCAGGAAGTGTGAGCAAGAGGTACTAGGGACAGGCAGCACGAGGTGAATGTGAGGAGCAGGTACAGTCTCTCCGCTTGCAGTGAGACATGATTGGGAGGATAGTGAGAATACAACAAAAACAGGAAAGAGAAACATACGGACATTCGCACATTTGCTTTTTACTCCGCTGATGCTTTGATTTGTGGTAAGTTGTGGCACTGTTTTTTGGGAGATCTTCCTGTTTTATTAAGGACTACGATACCTTTGATGTGCTTGTTTTTGTGTCGCCTCACATTGGAAGCAACACATGCAATGTAGTGATATGCAAATTACCCTGTAACCGTTGTTTGTGTGTGTGTGCACTGGTGTCAGGTTAAGCGTCTAATCTGTGTCTATACTGGTATTAAATGTGACCTTGACAGTTTTTGTGTGAGAAAATCACTGGATGTTTGTATATGTGATTATAAATCTGACTGTAAGGGTCCATCTTTCAGTATGTGTCCTTTTTGTGCTTTCTGCCAATAAAACTTGGCATTAAAGGCCCCTTTGCAGCCAATTTCAGACTCCTGCCCATTTCTGGTTTTACTCTGAATCTTCCATTCATTTCATTCGCTTTTAAAACGATGTTTGTGTGGAACAGATAGGGTTTGGGTTTTGTGACGGACATAATTGTGAGATTACAGAGACGCTTGATCCTGTTGTTTCACTTTCTACAAGTCACGTCCCGCCAGTTGAGGGCATGACAGGACACACACATGTGTACAGATAGCAGGTCACTACTGAGGTCTATCTTGTTCTGTGTTGTGCTAAAATATGCATTGACTGATGCAACGACAAAAAAACTGATTCGTAGGTGAATGAACTTCTCTTTGCAAACTTCGTTCTTCCTTTTCCTTTTGTTCCATTGTCGTCAAACCTGTTTTTTTTGTATACTTTAAAAACTCACGCCTTGTCAGGCTTGTTCCTCATTCCCGTCTCTCTTTTTTTCCTCTGTGTGTATGGAGTAGACCAGAATCTGTGGAGGCGAGCTCTGTGGTAGTTGAGAAGTCCAGCTACCCTCATCAGATTTACAGCAGCAGCTCCCACCACTCCCACGGCTACATCGGTCTGCCTTGCGCCGTAAGTATCAACCCCCAACAAGCACACCTTGCTGCACTTCCACGCCCTTAGAGCCTTGACCTGCTTATCTACATTCTGTGTTATCTGATCGTTCTTTTGCTCAACGACTTTCTAATGGTATCTCCTCCTGTGCTCATCGACAGGACCATAATTATGGGCGCGACCCCCACCCACCCCACCGGCATCCCCGCCACCCTCGGTGCTGATCCGGCCAGGAGAGGCTTTGTTCGCGCCCGCGGCCGGCCAGGCGAGAACTTGTTTGTGCCGGGCGGGCAGGACGGAGGCGTCGCGTGGCACCACGCTCAGCACCTCGGAAGACGGCAGCTACGGTGCTGACATCACACGCTGCATCTGCGGCTTCACCCATGACGATGGCTACATGATATGCTGCGACAAGTGCAGGTGGGACCACACACCTTGATGCCAATTTGAAATGTTCAAACTACGTCTACTCTACATTAGGGCTGTCAATCTTCCTCTATAATACTATTTGAATTCCATTCCTTATTTTATGTAATATTCGAATAATATTCGAATATTAAATACTCAAATCCTATTATTAATATTTACGACATTACACATTCTTGTGGATCGCCTGACGCCACTATAGCCTGTGGTTGTTACACGTTCTGTCCACAAGGGGCATCTAACATTACTACAATAAACATTTAGATCGCTTTCTTATTAACAATTAAACAGCGGAAACAAACGCGCATGCATCGTTATTAACTACCAGCTATATTCAGTGTGCTAACCTTGAAAATCCAGCGGTATTCTAATAATAAGTTCTCTTTCGCGCTTGAACGAACATCAACACACAACTAAGCCAAAATGTCACTTGTCGAGTATCTTCATAACATAAGAGCAGTCTTATGATGGACATAAAGAGTTGTGACTTCGTGAGAAGAATGAGGCGCGTGTGAGATACGCGTGTTCACAGCGGCTGCTCTTAAAGGGCCAGCTACCAATAAAGCGTTGTGTCAGTAAAGATAATGAAAGAACAAAGGGAACAGAGAAATTACGCACTGCTCTTGACTAAAGAACTTATGTAGCTTTAATAAGGAGTAGTCTATATATAATTTATAATTTATGCAGCACAGACTGTTTGATAACTTTATTCAATTTCTGTATATGTCCTACCTGTTAGACAGTTCATTTTTATCCAGACATCAATGGCTTATTGATCATTATAGGTGTTATCAATCATTTAGTTGTTATTGCTAATTTCAGAATTATCACTAATCTGTGTGTGCATTTGGTTTAGAACCAAACAAGTTGACTCATGAAGCCATTTTGTTCATTATATTGCAATCGCATATCACAACCGCAATATTGACCTCAATAATCGCAATATGACATTTTCCCCAAATCGTGCAGCCCTAGATAAAATTCTAAATCTTTACCCGGACAAGTGACTTTTGTGCATGGACAAGTGAAACATAAATTTACTTGTCTGAAGGGCAAGTGCCTCAAAATGTTAATGTCAAGCCCTGATATATATATCTATATTCGAATAGTATTGTTTTTTTTATATTTAAATTTCGGAATTCGTTCCAACAGCCCTACTCTACATGTGTTCATGGCTGTTTAAAAACCCAGCCTATCTGAAGTGTCTAAAAATGCTGCGGAAATCACTAGGTCTTGAGACAAGGTCTGTTATGAAGAATCATGAAGTCTTAACTGTTGAGATCCTAACAGTTAAGAGGGCAAAGATGACACAGAGTGACAAAAATGTCCCTGATATTTTAAATCCAGGTCCAGGATATTATTTTAAATATTAATTGAATTATGTATTTAAATGTATGTTGCTTTTTTAATATAGATATTTGAATATGGTAGTAGAGTGCTGTAAATGTCAGGAATAGATAGAATGAGGACAAAAATGCCTCATATGTATGGTAAAAATGCCCTATTTGCATTTAATTTTTTTACTATTTGTTTTCCTGTTATGCATTTAATTCATATGTACTAAAAGCAGAAGCATGACTCCAGACTAACATTTGAGAGAAAAAGCACCGGTGCCACTAAGTTCTCTGATTTGGTAGCACTGGGGGATTTTTAATCATAAAGTTAAATTTATCTTAAAATTGCTTTTGTTTTGCATGATAAACAGTTACTAATATATATTACGTTTGTATATTGGACAGTAAAGTACTGTACTTGAAATGAAATTGTATTAACAACAGTAATGTGCTAAAACATCATTTTAATACTCCTATTAGATATACCATTGTTGTTTTATAGTATCATACTGAACTTGCTGACAGCTTCGGTGATTATAAAATGAGCGCTTATTAGTTCGGTGCTGGTGATTTGTGGATTGAAAAGCCCTCTATAACTTGTTCGTTCATTGCACAATGATTATCCTGGTTTACGTGTCAGCGGTGTTTGATCTGATATCTATGGTTCATTCAAGAGATTTTTGCTTGAGATGACCAAACTCACTAATATTAAACATAGAACTTTTATTAATAAAATGAAAATGCACGGCTTCCTCATTTTTGTGGTGTGTTCAAAATTACAAGTGTCTACCTCTGAGGCTGACGCGCTTCATCAGGCAACATTTGCAGAATGCCTCATTAATGTTAAGATTCCCTATTACCATTGGGTTTAAATTAGGGTGTGTCAGTTTAACGCGTTAGGGTTAACGCAAACCTATTTTAACTGCGTTATTTTTTTATTGCGTGATTAACAGCCTTTTGCAATCAGGACGCGGCATGCTGTGCTACGAAACTCATTAATTTCATTTTCGTGGCTACCACCAGCGAAAGGACGTTTTGTTGCTTTGTTGACCAAAGCGCAAGACGGATCTAGCTAGACCTGAAACAAAACAACAGGCATGCCGCACACACTTGTTTAGGCTTGCGAGCCGGCCAAATTGTTGGTTAAAGTTAAGTTTTGAGTGGATGACGAGCGTAAAACGCCGAAATGGATGCCAATCAGGTTCTGAATGGAAAGTTTACTTTAAAAAAAGTTGCCAAATGGTTCCATTGACGAGACCAAAGTGATCTGTGTTTTGTCGTTATGAACTGAGCTATCATCATCGCAGCACGTCCAGTCTGAAATACCACTTGATGATGGCCAAGCACGCACACACACACTCAGCTGATGCAAATTCTCCGCATCCTCGTCGATATCAGGACCTCGTTCAGTATTTTCTTTCACCCTTTTATTGATGGACAGTGTTACATTGAGAGATTATTTGCTCCAAGTGAGAATGTTCGTTTGAAATTGAACACAGTATATGGCAATGTTGCTTTCAATAAAAAAAAAAAAAACATTTGCACAAAGCAAGCCAATCCTTTTTTCCATGTTGATAAGATCATTAAAATGAATTAAAAAAATAATGGGACAAAAAGAAATCAAGAGACATTTAGAATAGATACAAATGTGCAATTAATTGTGATTAATCGTGAGTTAACTATGGCATTAATGCAATTAATACGAGATTAAATATTTTAATCGTTTGACAGCACTAGTTTAAATTCAAAGTTTTGCCAAATAGGTGCTTTTACATTTCACTTTGAAACTAAATATTCAGCCATCATCCTGTCAGTCAGCTCGCCTCACTCTCAGTCATGTGATAAATGAAATCGGACTTCAGCTGGTGATAGTGCTGCGACTCTTCGGCTCACGCTGCATTGAGCACGACGTGTTCAGTTTTAATTGTAGTGTCTGTTCTCTAAATGGCTTTAATTACTTTTTAAAGTTTTTTTGCCGCGATGAGCAGGCGATGCATGTGGCTGAACACCGTGTAACACCGACTATCGCAGCTAGCCTAAGGCAAAGATGCCACAAAGGGAAAGATATGCCAAAGGTGTAGGGTTAAAAAATGTATTTAAGTCCGTAGGAAAGCTGTACAATATAACATAGTAACCTATTTTAAAAGCATTTCCACAAACCCTTCATGTTATTTTTTCTTGATGTTGAATTTGAGTGATTTTGATCCAAAATATAAGGAAAGTATGTTCACTCGGCAGCCATATTTGCAACACACAAGGTCAGCTATTTCTGATATCCAAGACTAAATTGTATCTATTTGAACCAGAGAATCCCATAATCTTAAAAATTGCTTGCTGAACTCACAATTAAACAACATATTTCATATCAGCAACAAATCTGACATGATGTGTTAAATGATGTTAAAAAAAGCTAAATTTTCAGGCTAGAACAGCCAATGCGTATTTACAGTCCTAAGCTCGGAGTTGACAGTTGTTTCTATAACAACCGGAGCTTGTAACGGCAGCTGCAGTGATGCAATGGCTTTCTCCCATTCATAAGTAATATGAGTGCACCATCTTTCAATATGGAAAGTCTTTGTTTAGTCAAGTATTTAAAGTAATTGTCCAGTAGAGTGTTTTTACACAGTTTAAAAAAAAGACCAAACTACAGGTGGGAAATCTATTTTGGTTTTGTTGCTTCATTCTCTTGAAGCACGTAACCTACTTCTGCTCTCTAAACAGTGACATTAATGTTTGCTGAGATCAGATCACGTTCTTTGAGATTAGTGCTGTCAACAAGTCACGTAGAAATGCTGGGAATTCTGTGTGTAGATGAAAATGGTTGTTGATACACGGTCAGGACAGTTGATCGAATGCTTGAATAGTGAGATCTGTCAGTCACTTAGTTCACAGTCAGATGATACTGATAGAGAGTAACTAACCTCTCACCTGTTTCTCTCTTTGGCTTTGTGTGTTAGTGTGTGGCAGCACATAGACTGCATGGGGATTCGAACCGGCAGCACATTCCCGAGACCTACCTGTGCGAGCGCTGTCAGCCAACGCACCCTGAACCGAAGAGCACGCCATCCTACTGCAAACCAGGAAGAGAAGAACATGTCTGGTGAGTTTTCACAAAAACAAACACACCTACAGACATCAACCTCTCCCACACAAACAATGCCACTACTGCTTTTTTCCCACAGTTCAACTGTTGACAATCATCTTTAGAGTCTGATGGCTTACACTGTATAAAAACACTTTATGGATACATGATCCCTTGAGCTTTTGTATAACATGAAATATAAACCTGACCCTCCTTAAATCTTTACAGGCAATTTTATAAGAAGCTCTCCTGTAGTGGTGTCAATTATTACTAGAGATTGAGTAGCTCTCCAACTCTAATGCCACCTGCTGGAGATGGTTGGCCAATAGCAATTGCAGTTTGATTCAAATGTCAAACTGCTTTGAGGGCAAAAGTGTCTGGTCGAACTAGTGCTGGGCGGTAATTAAACTGCTTTCAGTTTTGCCAACGATACATTTTTTTTAAATAGCGCCATACTTAATTGTTAGTTTTATGAATGAATTTGCTTACCACCATTTTTAAATAAAGTAAAATAAGCCACAATCAAAGAAAATATACATAATTTACCCTTAAAACGTCAGAATCCTAAATACCAAGATCATCAAAAAGAAAAAGAAAAAAATAACCGTGTTTGACTAGCACTAGTTCAAACAGGCATTATTTTATACTTAAGGTTGAGTGTTAAATGTCAATGGTACTATGATGGTTCAGGGTTTGGATTTGGTATGCAAGCTCATGTACTGGGTCATTGTTGCAGACGGGGACACCAGTGCTACAGAAAGTGGGGATGAGGTTCCACTAGAGCTGTACACAGCGTTTCAGCACACCCCCACCAGCATAACGCTCACAACAGCACGTCTCGGACACAAACAGACGGAAAAGAAACGAAAGAAGAGTGGAGAAAGGAGCCCCAGGCTACAGCCAGGGCCAAGAAGGTATGAATCACACAACCAACACTTACAGCATAAACAAACAAATGTGGTTTCTCTTTTCTTCTTTATTTTATACATTTTAACAGTTTTATTCAATAAGGATCTATAGTGAACATATACACAACCATTCATAAGTTTGGAGTCTGAGAAAGTTTCACCATCAGCATTTATTTGATCCAAATACAAGTAAAAATAGTATTTTAACCCTAAAACCGTATTCTGGACAAATGTGGGCAAAATAGTTTTGATTTATTAAAAAAAATACTTCCCTTGATCCGAGCAGTACAAGACTTTGCTACTTTTCCTAAGTTTGCCTCCTGAACACATTTCTACAATGTTAAGGGGGTGAACCCCCCCCCAAAAAAAAAAATCCTTAATCTTGTGTTTGGGTCAAAAATGGGCACCCATAGAAATTAATGGGAAAAACTGTAATTTAGAGCATTCTAAAATTAAGCCAAAATAAGACACCAGGTGACAGCAAAGTCACTTCATATTTAGGTTTTAGCTCTAAGAACTTATTGGAATTAATATTTTAATGTAGTTAAAAAAATAAGTAAAATTAAACTACATAGTAATTAATTTACACAGAAATAATTTACATAGAAAATATGGTACTTTTTGAAGTAAATACAATTCAAAAATACCCCAAAATACAAAAAAAAACACCATAAATGGATAGACAAAACTTTATCGAAGACAGTGATATAACATTTATAATAAATACAAATTAGGATCACACCTGAGTCCTCTGTGCCCACATTTGTCCACAATTACTATAAAGTCCATTCACTATAAAGTGAATAAGGTTTGAGGGTTAAATCACTCATTTCTATTTGTTATAAAAATTTAATTTATTACTGTCATTACTTAAGTCTTCAGAGTCACATGATCCTTCAGAAATCATTCTAATATGGTGATTTGATGCTCAAGAAACTTTATAACATTATACTTGTCTTCACTGTCACTTTAATGAATTTTATTGCATACTTATTCAATAATTTTGACCTCAAAATTTTTTAAATATGTAGAATTTCGCTCTATCCTGTATGTGTCTAATTGAATTCCACTGAATATCATGTAATATGATTACTACACTTGCTTTAAAGTCTGATTTCGGCTTGTTTCTGTCTTTCAGTCATTCCGTGAAGGCTCTAGAAAATCATCTAGAGTGAAGGTGGGTGCTCTACAGCTGTCAAAATACAAACTCCCAAATAGCTATTAAAATGTGTTGCATATGCTTAGGCTGCATGTTTACCATCTTGTGCATATGTGCGTCCTCAGGGCTCAGCTCCAGAGTGTGAGCCGACAGATCCTCCCTCTCTTTGGGAGAATAAGATGAAGTCCTGGATGGAGCGCTATGAGGAAGCCAGCAGTAACCAGTACAGTGAAGAAGTGCAGCTACTGCTAAGAGTCAAAGAAGCCAGAGATGGCAAAACGCTAGCCTACAATACACACACCGCAGCCTTCAAACCACCAGTAGAGGTATTATAAACTCACATACATCAAATTACACCACAATATTGATCCGATTCGTTGTGTGTGGCTTTGTACAACAAAATCACTCAGATTTGTTCCTCTCAGAGTCACGTACAGAAGAACAAGCGCATTCTGAAGGCTGCGCGGGACTTGGCTGCTGATTCGCTCATTATCGAAGTACAGAGGGAAGGTCATGTTACGACAACAGTTTGAGGCCAATGGCTACTTCTTTAAGAGGTATTAAAAGGCCACTTTGTGTCAGTTGAAGGTTTATTTTAAATTCTGCTGTGTATTTTTGTTTATACAGTTGTTTTGTTCGCAGGCCGTACCCTTTTGTATTGTTCTACTCTAAGTTTGACGGTTTGGAAATGTGCGTGGACGCACGGAGCTTCGGGGAATGAGGCCCGATTCATCCGTCGCTCCTGCACCCCCAATGCTGAAGTGCGGCACGTGATCGAGGACGGCATGCTGCATTTATACATTTACTCTCTGAGGTCCATCTCCAAGGGGAGCGAGATCACCATTGGATTTGATTATGACTACAGCAGCTGGTAAGCACATGCGCCAGGGCTGGGCATCACCTATTATCTTATGTAATGACACTTTTAAGGCCCGTACACACCGGGACGAATATCAGCACGTTATTCGTCAGCGTTTTATGACGCGTTTTTTGTGTTCTTTGGTTCACACCAAACGATTTTCACTAACGATGAGCCGAGTGAACATGCAAATTCATTCTCTGACATTAGATGGTGCCCATTTGCCATGCAATACCACTCCATAACAGTTCTCTTTTATCAAGATGTTTGTAGCCGCTGTCGCGTTTGTCATATAGTTCTTTATGTTGTAGCACCAACGAGAACAGCAGCTCTACATTCATCTTGCGTTACATCTTCCTCGTCTTATTTCTTCCTGGCTGTGTAGACGCTTATATCTTCTTCACCGTTGCATATGTGTGCTTCGGCAAGACCGTTTTGTGTTTGAGCGCCCAAGTTGTGTTTTACTGTCTCTTCAGAAGCTCCAAACACGTGAGCAAAAGCGCCAATCTCATTGGTTCAGATATTTTTGAATTTCGTAACATAACATTTTGTCGGATATTTTTTGACACGGCGCGTCAAACTAAAAAAAACTAACCTGAGGTGTTTTTTTTAAAACTGACGCTTTACGCGTGGCGTTTTACGCGGCAGTGTGAACACTCACATTGGCACCCTTTGTTTAGTCAGGAGGCGTTAAACGTCGACGAGTAACACGCGTGAAATTCGTCCCGGTGTGGTGAAAAGATGGGTCCCCCTGAAGAGATGGTTCCCACCTTAGGACCCAAGCGATCCGATTAGTTCAAAGTAGGGTTGGGTATCGTTTGAATTTGAACGATTCTGATTCCGATGCCTTGTTTCGATTCCGGTTCCTAACGATTCTCAATTCCGATTCTTTTAAGAGGCAGGGTCAAAAAAGTTTAGCTAACCTTGCTAACCAACGGTCTTTCTGAAGGAAATACTCCTTCTGTCACAATACTCCTTTGTCACAATTTTGCACTTGCAGATTTTGTTATTTTTAGAAAAGTGAAGCCACGCTTTGGACTGCCGACGTAAGCTACTCATGTTCGACTTATTCGCGGTTATGCCAACACTTCCGGTAGACGCTTCTTCGTTGGTGTTGTTCAGCGGTTTCTTCTTACGAGTCGGAGGACTGTGAATATCAAAACTAGGAATCGAAATTTTAACTTTTGAACGATTCCGAGAAAAACGAAAAGTTAGTCCCGGTTTCAAATCGATACTCGATTCTCGATACCCAACCCTAGTTCAAAGCTAGTTTTATGGGTAATCGCTTTAGTGCCTGGTTACAAATAAGAGAAAATCACTTTATTATAAGAGACGTTTGAAGTACATAAGTCATTAATGTATTTTAACTTATATGTTTCATATACTAGTATATAACCGAAGCTGTAGATTGTAAATTTAAACATTTATGGTTCTTAGTGTTTTTATAGTTAGCTTACATAGTAGCATAGCATTTATCCGCGGCAAACATCAGAATGACTAGCCGAGTTAAGGCTGTTCCAGGCGGGCTAGCTAGATGTGCTGCTGATCCCTGGATCTGACAACTCTGAAAACGTCAGAACAATTTTTTAAAAGGTGCTACCTTTATAAATAAACCACAGATTTGAGCTTTAAACAACTACATTCTCGACTTAAAAACTCTTAAAATTACATTTCATGACACAATAACAGTAATATTTTCAAGTTATCACAGGAACATATTTAGATATAGACTATGGGGTCCTAAGGTGGGACCCATTCTTCAGGCGGACACCACACCAGTGTGAACAGGCCTTTACCTGGAATATTTTGCTGCTTTTCCACCGTCGGGCCAAACTGCTCTCGTTGCTTAACTGTTCCAATCCAGCCCAGAAATACGGCCTTACTGTTTTTACAATCATTCTGCTTATGAAAAATCTTCAGTCTGATTGGTCCACTGTGGCAAAGCATCAAACATTATTTAAAATCTACTGTTCACACTTTTCCTCTGTTTCTTTTTTCTCATGTCTTGTTTGGTAGTAAATATAAGGTGGACTGTGCGTGTTTGAAAGGCAATCCAGAATGCCCTGTGCTCAAGCATAACTTGGAACCCACGGAGAATCTGGGCTCTAGCACACGACGGCGTTGCCGCCAAGGACAAAGAGCCTCCGCGGACGGAGGCGGACAGAACCAGAACCTCACGTTGGACTGTGATGGGTCCAAGGGAAAACGCTCAATGACGGCGAAACCGAGAAAACTCTCTCCTCTCCGGCTCTCCATCTCGTAACAATCAGGTGAAGACAGACCTGCACAATGCTGTCAGTGAAATCAATCTCATAATTATACTCAAAAGCTATCTCCTTACACACCTGTCTTCATCCATGAGGTACTGCAAGGTCCTCCAGAGAAAATTTGACGTTTTCAAAATGCTTTCAAACTAATAATCTTAGAAGCATATTAATGAAAATCTAGCTTTTTGTAATCTCTTCGGCGTCCTGGGTGGGTTGGCTGAGAGTCTAGATGGGTGGGTGGGTCCTATTATCGTCTACAAAGGTCGAAAAACCCTGTGTTTGCATGTAAAAAAAAGATCCGTGTGTATTAATCTGTGCATGATTCTTTCTTTGGATATTTTCAGTCATTCTAATGGTCTGTTTACTCATCCACATCTCCTTTCTGGCCTTAACTACAGTGTCTGATCACCAGAAAACACATTTCCTCATTGTTTTGCTCCTATGTTCCTATATTTCAATGGTGGCGGATGGCAGAATATTAAATCTTGCTTATTTGCCACGCTGTGAAAGAATCCACACTCGTAACTCCCTGCCATCCTGGTGCTCGTAAGACCGTAAATATCAGGACATCCTGGAAGAGTTGTCCACGTTGCTGACATAAATCTGTTTAGTAGATGCACTGATGCACAGATTCCCTTAAGTACGATATGATCCGCCTGAGCCCAAGATTTAGGCGCGAATCTACACCTTCCCACACTTTCTCTCCCTCTCTATTGCTCCTATCCTGGTCTGTAGTCAGACGATGATAAAGGCCCCTCTCCCCCTCTTGCAGGATCCTGAGTTAATAGAGGATCTAGAAGAGAAAACCTCCGTTAGCAATGAAGTAGAGATGGAGTCAGAGGAGCAGATTGCAGGAAAGGAGGAGGAAGATGGTAAGTGCTTCCAGGGAAAATGACAGCTATGGCAAACACGAGTCGCCATGGAAACGCTACTGCCCTCACCCCCACCCTGTCTTTTTCCCCTCCTGAGTTCTGCCTCCCGGTCTGTGTGGTGATTTGGGCAGCTCCCAGAATGCTCCACCATTCCTTTTCCCCCTCCACCCCCTATAAACCTCCTGCTAATATTGCTGCTGCCGCCACCGCTTCTCTGTTCCTGTCGCTGTGTAGTTTAACCTCCTGGAGGGTAACACGAGGGCATTCATCCTTGTTGCTTTGTCTTTCTTTTTCATACTTCATCTTTTACGGAGCCTATTTGGTTTCCACGATGGGACGTTAAGAACTAGACCATGTATTTCTTTTGCAATCATCTTTCTTCTCAGACTAAATGTCCTTGTTAGTAGTGAGAGGTCACAGCTTAAGTGGAATATTGGCGTGTTTTTAAATTACTTTAGCACAATGAAGGTCATTAAGAGTTGATTTTACATGTTAACATAGAACCCACTTTTGTGGTATCCCCCTAAATATTTGTTCTTCAGTCAAAATTATGTTAAAAGCACATTTACTGCCATTTATGTTTAATCAAGCATCTATTCAAAACCGCGTCCTACCAAAATTCAGCAATCTTGAACAAAAAACTTAAATAACAAAGTCACACAACTGTAAAGTTGAAAAGATCCTAATAGGGAATTGTTTTACTTAAAGCTACACTGTGTGATTTTGACCCCATCTAGTGGTGAAAAGGTATATGACCATCCAGTGAATATTAGTTTCTGTTCCTCTCAATTCCGATTTCGTTTTAACTCCTACGGTGGCCAATGTAGTCCAAGATTAACATGGCTTCCAGTTCGACCTCGTCCATGAGTGTTAACTCAAACGTAAACGTGAAGGCGCGAAGCTTGAATTAACGGGTATGTCCCTCTTGGGCTAATGTACTTTCAAGATGGAGGGGCAACATGGCGACCGACATTAGAACCCTTTACCCGTATGTATTTTCAATGGCATATTATACACTCACGAGAATACTTTATTACTCGAACAAAGTAAATATACTAGGGATGCACCGATTTTACATTTTTGGCCGATACCGATAACCGATAATTCTTTATATTTGAAAGCCGATAACCGATATATTGGCCGATGACTGTAAATCCAAATTTTTAGACAATTTTTGAGAGCCTGATTATAAAAAAGTCTCCTCATTAAAAGTCAAGATACAAACACAATTATGATGTTCTTATTTTATTGTTGTGTAGCTGATATGACAGACTTGCGCTGCACATTTTGCATTTTAACTGGATTTTACTTTTTTAAAGTGATTTCAATCTTATTTAAATCAATTTAAAATCATCATGTTGAACAATGCACATCTAAAGTGCCTCAACTGAAGGAATTAATACATTATTTATCGGCTTTTAGATATCGGCTAAATATTCTTGTTGGGCCAATAACGATAACATTAAAAATGATCATTTATCGGCCGATACCGATAATGTGGGCGATATATCGTGCATCCCTAAAATATACATTAATGAACACATAAATTTTTTTGAAAGAACTACGTGTTTTTAGCTAAGAATAAACTAAGAGTTACACAGTGTAGCTTTAATGAAGCTTAATTTTAACTGTAGTAATGTACAAATCAACGTGCATGGAGTTGTCTGGTTGTGTTATCGCTTTGGTTGTTGGTTACATAGTAGCTTGTGATCAACCGTAGAGATTGTAGTAACTCTCTCACTTAACATGTATGTTTTATGTGAATGTTTTAATGTGGCCATTACTGTGTGTGGTGTTTTGTTGTTTGCTTGCCATGAATGGTTAAAGGGAGATGGGAAAATGTGTGATAAACAGGCTCTGAACTTTAAGAAGTCGGCAGCAACTGCTGGAATGTTCAGGAAAATAAAACCGACAGCCAATCCTGAAATTCCATTAACATAAAAATGCAGAAAATAGCTCATTTATATAAGCAACCTTGTGTTATCTGGATAAATTAATAGTGGCTGCTGCATTATTTGTGGGAATTTGTCCCTTTTTTCTGCTTAACACTTCCAAAAGACCACATTGAATTTTTGTTCCCGCCAGTCTAGTTTGTTGGTGAGGAAATTATCTCGCACCCCGTTTCAGACATTAGGGATTTTTGTTTAAAGCCTTGAGCGTTGTCAATTCTTCCAGCCAAGAAACCGGCAACCTTTCGGTGGTATGCCGCTACTGAAGCTCTAAACCCCAACCACACTACCCATACAATAAGAACTAGGCTGATACCGTATGAGTGTGTGCATGGGGGTGTGAGCAAGCTGGAGGCCTGTATGTGTTTAAACCCTGATGGCTGTCTCTTTCGGCACCATTCAGGGCAGCCCAGCAGAGGAGTCCCATCGTCACAGCGCAGGGGCTTCCTGCTGCAGAGCTCTGAGAAACAAGGAGGTAAACCTACCCCTTCATATCCTGAACAACCCCCAACCCAACCCACTCCCCTGCCTGTTACTGTACAGGAGATCCCACACACTAACCCCACTGTCCTGTGCTCACTGACCCCATGCTGAGACTGAAGTCCAGGCATGCGACCCTCAGTCACTCAACATGGCCCACCTCAAGACACCCTCGTGTGGTATTTGTTGCCGATCTTTTTGATAGGACACGAGAGAGTACAGAAACTGACACACACAAACACATACATGCCACCTCTCACACCCTGGGGGTGTCTTATGTTTCCTCTTGAGTAGAAGAGAAGTGTCCCATTTCTCTCTTTCCCGCCTTTGCTGCTGGCTATGGCCTGCTGATTGCACTAAGTGGCTAGCTGGGTTCCCAACTGTCAGACAGAAAATAGACTCAGCCTTTCTCTGTTGTCTTCTTTCCTCCTTTCTTTCTGTCAATCATGTAGACACGTGAAGAGAGGAAGATGGAGGCCATTCTGCAGGCGTTTGCTCGTATGGAGAAGAGAGAAAAGCGGAGGGAGCAAGCGTTAGAGAGGATCGGCACTAAAGGGGAGATTGGTGGACGCAGCGATATTAAGGAAGAGCCCCCTACTACACCTGAGGCTGAACCTCCTGTCCTGTTACAGGTACTTAACCTTCAATGATGCACGCATGCAAGAATTGCGAAATCCATGGTGTGTTTTATTGTACTACTGAATCTGACTGGCTTGACATTGAGTCAAACGAACAGTAGTTACTGACTCGATGAATCACGTCTTTTACTTTTGGAACTTTCAGTGTTATATCCATTCATTATAACTAAAATAAAGTAAAAGCAGTACTATTGTGAAATATTAGTACAGTTTAAAATAACTGTTTTCTATTTTAAAATGTTACTTGTGTGATGGCAAGTTTTTACTTACACTACCGGTCAAAAGTTTAAGATTGGTAAGATTTTTTGTTTTTAAAAGAAGTCTCTTCTGCTCACCAAGGCTGCAATTTTTTGATAAAAAATACACAAAAAACACAGTAATATTGTGAAATATTATGACGATTTAAAATGACTTTTTTATGTTAATATATATTAAAATGTAATTTATTCCTCTGAAAAAAAGCTAAATTTTCAGCATCATTACTCCAGTCTTCAGTGTCACATGATCCTTCACAAATCACTCTAATATGATGATTTTATGCTCCAAAAACATGTATGATTATTATCCACATTATTTATTTTTTATATTTATTATTTGATTATTTTTTACATTTTTATTTCAGGATTCTTTGATCAATAGAAAGTTCAAAGAACAGCTTTTATTTAATTAGAATCTTTTCTAACATTATAAATGTCTTTACTGTAACTTTTGATCAATGTAACTCATCCTTGATGAATAGAAGTATTGATTTCTTATTTATTTCCCCCCAAAATAAAATACAAATTCTTACTGACCCCAAACTTTTTAAAGGGTAGTGTTTAATGTAACAAAAGCTTTCCATTTCAGATAAAAGCTGTTCTTTTGAACTTTCTATTCATCAAAGAATCCTGAAATAAAAATGTAAAAAACTGTTTTCAACATGGATAATAATCATACATGTTTCTGGAGCATAAAATCATCATATTAGAGTGATTTGTGAAGGATCATGTGACACTGAAGACTGGAGTAATGATGCTGAAAATTCAGCTTTTTTTCAGAGGAATAAATTACATTTTAATATATATTAACATAAAAGTCATTTTAAATTGTCATAATATTTCACAATATTACTGTGTTTTTTGTGTATTTTTTATAAAAAAAATGCAGCCTTGGTGAGCAGAAGAGACTTCTTTTAAAAACATAAAAAATCTTACCGATCTTAAACTTTTGACCAGTAGTGTAGTACAAATAAATATTTAGTAAATTTTTCAGAACTCTTTAATTCATAGAAACTTAAATTAGGCAACTTAAGAAACTTAAAGAACAACCTTTGTTTAATATAAAAATCTTGTGAAACATTATATGTCTCCACTGTCACTTTTGATAAGTTGAATGCATCTTTGCTGAATACAAGTATTTATTTATTTTCAACAACAAAAAAATAACTCCAAACTGTTGAACTGTAGTGTATGCAAGGAAATTATCTTTTTTGTAAGTGTGTTTATTCCTCATAATTGAAAGTATTCAAACAATCATTAATTTTTTTTTTAACCTTTAGCCCATGCTAGAGGTAGTAAAGGAGGAGCCTGGTCTGAAGCCAGCCAAGGTGAGCCGTAACAAACAGAGAAAAAGCTTCTCGCGGAACCGCACTCACATCGGACAGCAGAGGCGGCGAACACGCACGGTCAGCGCCTGCTCCGACTTGCCGCCTAATTCCCCTGGTGAGGCTTTAGAGCCCTTAACAGCAGAGACTCTTGATGGAGAGATGCCCTCGGCCCCTGAGGTTGAAGCTCCCCGCCACACGCCCCTGACACCAGCCCACCACACAGCGGCTCACCCGCCCCAGCATGCCGCAGTGGACAGAAGTACCCCAAAACTAAAAAGGTAGAATTCCTCACCATTAGCTTGTATAAAATGCATGAGTTGTGAGTTTTATAACTGTGTATTCTTTTTCCCTACAGCACTTAGTGAGCGAATGGATGGGTGTAGATAAACAGGAGCAGGGAGCCTCGCGGACACCGGAACCTCCGCCTGAGAGGCCGTCTGCGGATCAGTAGTGATCCTGAGGTCTTGGCCACACAGCTGAACTCTTTACCGGGCATGGCCTGCAGCTCACATGTCTACAGCACGCCCAAACACTACGTCCGCTTCTCCTCTCCTTTCTTGCCAACCGCAGCCCCAGCACTCCCGGGGTTCCCACGGGACGGCGACGTTCGAGAGAAATGCCCGAAACACCACCTACCACTGGCTCCTGCAAGAAGGTAAAATTGCCGCATTATACAGAGATCTCAGCAAGTATTATATTGATATTGCTCATCATTGATTTTTGCCTCTTGAAAGATAAAATAGTCACCTGGTGGGTGACTTTAATATTCACATTGAAGCGTTTATATTCAGGCTAGCAAGTTTCTGGTCTAACTCCATGTGTTTTGTGTAGCGTTGGCTGAAGCAAGCTTTAGAAGAGGAGGGTTCCACCAGCCCAGGTGGAGGATGCCCTTCTCTGCTGATCCCTAGTGAGAGCCCTCTCAGCCCCTCTATAAACGGCGAGTCCTACAGCCCTCTACCCCTCAACGGCAGTTGCTCTCTACCAGGTGGGTCAGCAGTCCTTGTCCAACTGAAAGTTCATTTTCTTAAAGCTGTTTTCAGTCTTACTCTGTCCGTGTGCTTGCAGAATTGCCTACCCCATTGAAGAAAAGACGCTTATGTCCGCCTCGATCCCTGTATGTCGGAGACATCCACCCCATACGGGTCTCCTTGTGCCACCCCAACCCGAACAGAGTCGAACAGATGCACCAGGCACACCCCTGCTGCTAGCCACGCCTCCTCGACCACGACCAGAGGAACCAAGTACTGAGCCCTCAACGCCCTTGCAGATTCCCAACCATCCTCTGCCACAAGAGGTAAGACCACTTCTGCAGTTGTTGACTTTAAGTGGCCAGTGTTGTTGCTGTAGATATTAGGGCTGGGTAATAAATACAGATTTCTCGATATTAATCGATTGTTATTTTTTACGAACCGATATCGATTCTTAAATCTCAAGAATCGATTAGTCATCCTGTTTCATTTGAATGAATGGAACATTGTATCGCGGCTGAGCGCATCCAAAAAAACGCAGTAATCTTTGTCCTTTGCTACTATTGATATGAAAAAGTCACAATTTTCAAAATTACGTCCATTTTCTTTAGAAATTCTAAAACATAAATAACGTTTTGGCGTTGTGTCGTGAGATCGCTCTGGCGCAGCTCAAGAGAAGAAGCAGTGCTGATCTCTCTTCCGGCTTAATAATACCAGTTACAGCGCGAAATAAACATGAATGGGCATCTGAAAGTGTGTTAAGATAGAGTACAGCTTGTGAATCGAATTGTGAAATTTGTGTCAATACCCAGCCCTAGTATATATGAGTGAAATTTCAATAGCTTGATGAAATATATAGAATGAATATAATTCTGTACTTAAAATATTTAATTATTATGAATTGCTTTTTGTGAGTGTATTCTCTACAAAATGATACTTAAAAAAAAAACACTAAAAATGTAAAGCCTTGTGGACAGAGTTCTGGCAAGTTAAAGTCCCAGCTTTTCTGATCCTGTTCCCCTCTCTCCTCCCATTGCTTTCTGTCTCCTCTGCACTGTTCTTTCCAAAAAAAAGGCAAAAAGCCAAATAAATAACTTAAGAAGAACCCTAATCTAGTTTTCGTGAGCGAGAAGTAGTGAAAATGTTTGCCCAATATTTGATAAAAATGATTACCAAAATATTGATAACAGAAACCTTATGGATTATGCAATGACACAGCTGTTAATAGTTTATTGAACTGACACAAGAGGGCACTAACACTTTTGCTATTGGCCAATTGGGCACAGTTATTACCAGTGGTGATGGTCATATAAGGATTGGTCACTTCTGGCCAATTGATTTGAGGCATAATTTTGGTGAAAGGCAACAAAATGATCAAGAAATCTCTAAATCTTCAGAGTGAGTCGTCTATGGATAGCTCTCCAGATGGTAGCCGGAGGCCCAGTACACAAGATGTGAGTACTTTTTAAAGATCCTACTCTTTTTGCTGCATTTTTTCATCACCACATCTAACACATCTTTTTGTCTTCTGACAGGTCCAAGCGACCTCCTTCGCTGTTGGCATCTCCCACCGTGAGAAATGCGGGTTCTGATTCGGCTCCACAGGAGTCTACAAAATCTATGGGGTCTCTGAGTCCTCAGCCCTCACATGCTGAGCCCCAGGATGCTGTAGTAGATGAAGGCATCGAGGTTGATGGTGGTGGTTCAGAAGCTGCCTCGGCACCTGAGACGCCATCCTCATCTTACCCTGCTTGGATGAAGAGTCCAGACCGAGGTGGCCTCTCGTTTTCCCCAGTGAACTCTAATCTGAGAGACCTCACCCCTTCTCACACCTTGGAGATGGGGGCGTATAGGCCAGATTCAACCTCCGCTGGCCCCTTCAGTGAAGCGCGCCCTTCTATCCCTGCAATGAGGAAGCAAGTGGCGTGACCTTTACCCGCTCATTGAGTGGGGAGGGCGCAGGGGAGGGAGGCGCTGCAAAGAACCCACAGAAGAAAAAGGTCTGTGTTAAAGCGTTTGCCAAATATATAAATGTAAAATTATTTATTTTTCCAAATTCTTTATCTGGTAATCTCATCTGAAAGAATTCTAATTTATTGGTCGAAATATTATGTGTGCCATTTATTCAAGTGATTAATTTACTGTACCAATATTCATGTGTTGTTAGGTCTCTCTCCTGGAGTATAGGAAACGTCAGCGTGAGGCACGGCGAAGCGGCTCCAAGGGAGAGTGTGGATCACCTGTTTCCACAGCACCTCCAGTAGACGTTTTCCCTGTCGCTGTGGAGATACCCTTTGAGCCACCTGTTCTCGCAGCAACACCAACCCCCAAGACCCCTCAGCATAACGAGGAGTCAGACGCCCAACCTCAGGGGGAGAGAGACGGAGAAGGCCAGTGGTGCGTCCCTGAAAGAATTTCTGTTCCTTGACGACTGAGCTCTTAGCTTGCATTAGCATAAACTCCATTTCACTACAGATTTGTTGGGATTAAAACGTCAGGCTGTATTTTGACTTCTCTATTGAGATATGAAAAAAGTCCAGCAAATGCTGCTGTCCAGAATTAATTATAAAGTGTAACATTTCATTTACAGGACATCTTCCACATCAGTAGAGCAGGCCAGAGAGCGAGGCTACCACAGGGCCTTGTTGTTGAGTGACCATCGCAAGGATGCAGGTAAAAACAACCTTGGGAATAATGTTGTGCTTATAGGTGAAAATGCGATTCATTCTGATGAAATGTTCATTTTTTAAAATGACAATCATTGACACTCTGTGGTCATTAAAAATCCCAGGATGTCCTTCAAAAAAGAGTAGGGGTGTAACCACGGAATCCTGGCCAAATTTTCCCCTTGACCTCTATCCATCATGGCCTCCTAATCATCCCCATATACTGATTGACTTCATCACTGTCTCCTCTCCACCCGTAAGCTGGTGTGTGGTGGCCGTTCTGGTGCAATATGGCTGCCGTCTGCATCATCCAGGTAGATGCTGCACATTGGTGGTGGTTGAGGAGATTCCCCCCACTTCTATGTAAAGCACTTTGAGTACCCAGAAAAGCACTAAGGCTGAATCCCAATTCACCCCTTGGCCCTACCCCTTGTTTTCAAGTGTACCCCTTGGCCCTTAAAACGGCGTTATAAGGGCCAAGGGGTTGAAATATACCCCTACGAAATGGAACAACCCTTCATGAACCCGATACGTCATCAGTCGTCGGCGATGGCTCTGCCGTTACAGAGTTTTTACAGGATTTCTTCATGACAACGACTGACAATCAGCGCAGCTGCTCTTAACTTTGAATAAACATGATGATTATAACATCCCTTCCTCGAAATGTATGTCTTTTCTGATCAGAAAGGTAATTTATTATACCATTTCTTAAAACGGCTATAGTGTTATTATAAGAGTAAATAAAGTGCGTCGTGGAATCATATGGCGATAAATTTAAATGTTTAACCGTTTGCGAAGCCATTTCGCCGGTGATTTCCGATGCATTCCGTGAACTTTCTCGTAGCCCTCCGTTTGGAGTGTGCTTCTGAAAAATCTCCGTTTCGAGGGCTATGTAGCCCTACCCCTCGATCTCAACAAGAATCGGGACTCCCTACCCCTAGACGTGAACGCGCAAAACGGAGGGGTAGGGCTAAGAGGTAGGGCCAAGGGGTGAATTGGGATTGAGCCTAATACTGCTTCTGGAAGACCACTTTCCTGCAGAGTTCAACTCCAACCCTAATTAAACACTGAAATCAATGTCTTCAGGATTACTATACACTTCCAGGTAGGTGTGCTGGAGCAGGTTGGAGCTAAACTCTGTAAGAACATGTCCAACCAGGAGCAAGACACCACTTGGAAATCATGGAAATGCTTTGATCAAAAGGTGTGGGAACACTGGTAAGATCTTCTGTAGTCTTTCTTTGAATTAAAATACCTACATTGTCTCGTTTTCAGACAGTGGGGAGTCAGAGGGTGGCGAGTCCCAGGTGAAGGAATGTCCTTCTCCGAAGAGCTGCAAGAGCCCATCAACACATGCAGTAAGAGTTTGGAACTCTTAATGCAATATTCTATTTTGCAACATTCGAATTTTCAACCATCAATTTGATGTTATCATAAACCTTTTTCTTTTTACAGCCTTGTTCTCCAGCACCCCAGACGGTGTCTCGGCCATCCAAGGAGGAAGATGTTGAAGCACAGCCTCGTGGTCCTGCTCAGCCTCAAGCACTGTCCGTCCAGCAGTCCAGCACCAAAAGTCCGAGCTCCAAACCAGCTGCTCTGACACCCAGCAAGCTCCACTGCGGCCCCTCCAACACCTCACAGAGTCACTACGCTGGACCTTCGCTCATGCACTCTCCCAAAGCGCAACCCCAAGGTTCACCTTACCGTGGTCAGCGAACGTTCCTGACAGCTCAACCTCAGAACCAGCCTCAACCCCAGGCTACGTCTGGCCCGGCCACTTTCCCTCAGTATAACCCCCAAAATGCCCCACCTCCACCACCTCCTCCTCCTCCCCCAGCTCCACCCACTTCCGCTCCCTGACTTCCCTGCTCAGCCTCCCGCTGCTGCCACACCGTTCCCTGCGTTCAAGCCTACTGTGGCCTCACCCTTTCCTCCCGGTTCCCAACCTCTCCTGCAGCCCCATCATGCATTGCATTACCAAAGCAGTGCTGCCCTCCCCCACCACCCCCTCCTCCCCCTCCCCACCCGCAGCCTGGTCCCACCTTGCTGCACGTCAATCTGCAACCTCCTTCGATGCAGCAGCATCAACTCCTCCTGACCTCCGCCCCACCTCCACCTCCTCCTCCACCTCCACAGAGTTCCCAGCAGCCCCCACCTAACAGTGGCACGCTCCTGTCAATCAAACAAGGACCACACCCGCCCCTTCTACCCCCTCCCCCTGCTCCATCCGGTAACCCTTTTCAGAACATTAGTGGCTTTCAAACCACTCTAATTCACCAGTCTGCACCAGCCAACCCCTCAGTAACCCCTTCCACCTATCAACAAACTGTACTACCCCCTCCACCTCCACCACCTCCTCAACAAACTCCTCCCACACAGACCCCGCCCAATCCGAGTGTATCGCAGATCACCGGCGGTAACAGAGGACCTACCCTCCATCGGCTCCTTTCCACAGCGCTGGTTACTCGGGCACAGGATGGCACTGATCACACCCACTTAGCCCCGCCCTGAGACGAATCTCTCAGAGAGGGGCGGAAGCTACATCGTGTAACATAGGCAACACAGCACCACTGTAAATATTTTCTATGTACCTTTTCACTGAAAAGCGGTGGGGGAAAGGGTACATTTTAAAAAGAAAAAACTGTAAAAGTAGAACTTTGTGTAAAAGAATGATGGTTAATGAACCCTGGTGCTCATCACTTACCCAGACTCCCCCACACCTCTCCACCTTGTACTGCCATCCTGACGTCTTCCTTTACGTCTGAATGTTTTTATTCATTTTAATCGCCTTTTTCTGGTCTCTTTCCGCTGGATTCGTTCCACTATCCTCCCAGCAATGGGACATTCCAGTTTCCTCCTTGGCTTTCCCCACTCTTCCCGTCTCTCGCTGTTTTCTTCACTCATCAGTTATTTGTTTTATCTAGTTGCTCATTATATAGCAAAAAGGTTTTGTATAGAGAAAAAATACAGAATTATTATTTTTTTTATTCCTCCATGTAACAAAAATATCTGTGCACCGCTGCAGTAAATTCAGAGGAGACCTTTCCGATAGGCCGCTTCACTGCCCGGGAGACTGCACTTGTGTGAATGAGCGAGTCTGTGTGCATGAGTGTCTGTTTTTAAGCGGAAAGGAGCGTGTATGCTTGCATGCCGCCGCGTCTGTGTGCGTATTTGGACAGCACGTGAGAGGCGGAAGGCAAATAAGACTCAGACGGATGCGTGCTGTTCTCTGTGGCAGCTTTAGAAAGAGAGGTCCTTCCTGTAGGGGTAAGCGGTTTATTTTTGAATATCAATGGTTATTTGTAGAAAGTGTAATTTAATGTATAGGTGGTTACTCCAGCTTTCTCCAGAAACAGTTGTAAATATTGGCTTCTTTTCTTTTCTATGCTTGTATAATTCGCTCCCATCCCCATTTTGGAATATGGTTGTAAATACAAGCGCTCTTGACAAAAACGCTGAATGTTTCTGTGACCGTAGCACTATTTTTATTTCTTCCTCTCTGGTTTATTTTTTTTTTACTGTTTGTGTGTGAGTGTATGTGTGTGTGAAGGACAGAGGCTCACAGACACAGCACTGGTTGGCTATTTTCATGGTTCATTATAATAAATCACTGTAATGACAGTTTTATACCAATTAAATTGTCTTGTGTTTTACTGGGTTGGGAAACTGGAGTGTTTACATGTCCCTAATGGGAGTTTTCTTTCACCATGAAGGTCTCGGGATGAAGAGATGCTGCATGCAATGACGGTTTGAAGATCAGTCTGCTGTTGCTGAGACTTTTCCTGAAGGTTTCTATTTATTGACCACTGATGTTTGGCAATTGAAAATCTAAACCTAAAGTTGCTTTTTTTTGCCATTATCATCTGATAGATGCTTCAAATAAACTGTTTTTGCTCAGATCAAGCAGAACAAAGGCAAAGAGGTAATATGACCAGTGAAGCAGAGTTAGAAGCCCAATCGGAATGAAGAAAGATTACCGTGACCAATCGGAACAAAGGCAGAGAGGTTAGAGGACCAATCAACATTAAGACAGAGATTAATAACGCTGTTGCACAACTTTGTCTATTGTCTTGCTGAGGTTTGCCGTGCGTGTGAAGATTGAGCAGCTTTCAGGTCAGTATTACCTAGGGTCAGTGGCTTACCTAATGGTCAGGGCAGTGGATATGGTAAGTTTCATGTTTGCTTTTAGACTAGTCTCTTTAAAATTTCTCGATATTTCTACTGTATTTATCCACTCCATGTTGGGGATTTTTGTATTCTTACCTACTTAAATTGGAAACATTTAGTCTTAATTTTTTTTTCTTATTAATTAAAGCTACATTGTGTGATTTTTACCCCCATCTAGCGGTGAAAAGGTATGACCATCCAGTGAATATTAGTTTCTGTTTCAAGATTTCGTTTTAACTCCTATGGTGGCCAATGTAGTCCAAGATTAACATGGCTTCCAGTTCGACCTCGTCCATGAGTGTTAACTCAAACGTAAACGCGAAAGGCGAAGCTTGAATTAACGGGTTTGTCCCTCTTTGGCTAATGTACTTTCAAAATGGAGGGGCAACATGGCGACTGACATTAGAACCCCTTACCCATATGTATTTTCAATGGCATATTATAGACTCATCGAGAATACTTTATTACTTGAACGAAGTAAATATACATTAATGAGCACATATATTTTTCAAAGTACTAAGTGTTTTTAGCTAAGAATAAACTAAAAGAGTTACACAGTGTAGCTTTAAGGATCATTATTAACATCCCAATGCTGCTGAGAAAAGTGTTTAGAGGAGTATGAAATTATCTGCTGCACACTTTTCTCTCAATATCAAAATAAACACAAAAATGACACCCGTGAGAAAACGGCAGTTAAGAAAACATCTGATCGCTGCGATGTGGATGTTTGTACTGAACTCTGTAATAGGCTTTATGTTCGAAGCCACAATGACCAAACCGGAAAACGGGCATTACAGTGGCATCCAGCGTGCTCAGGAGAAAGTGTCACGGCCATAAGAACTGACTACTGATATCTATGGATTATTGTGGTAATCAGCTAACCTACCTAGTTAACTTTGTTATTGGCGTTTTATTCCATTTAAATATCTTAAACGTTACTGTAGAGAAGAAAAAATAAAAAACGTTTAAATATCAATCTGCACATGTGAGGGACATTGGTTATGATAATCTTTGCTCGCTCCTTTTAAGTTATCTTGAGTAAAACCGCAAAAAAATCATGAAGCACATACAAAAGACCAGAAACCGGAAGCGATGACGCCTGTTTTACAGAATGCGGAAGTAGGTTGTGCATAAAGCCTATTTGGGCACTTCCAGTCAATTAAAGTCGTGTCACGTTTATTTATATAGCACTTTTTTTCAATTTCTTAACAGCCTTATGATATTAAACATGAAAGTGTTACATTTCTACAATAAAGCAGCTCGCTACTGTTTGTTTTCACTCGCAGATGTCTGATTTTGTCAAGCGTGACAGTTGAAATTAACTAGAGAAGATTTCCAAATCTAAGAAGGCGGAGTCTCAGAGCCACACCTACCTATTACATCATTGCTACAAACCAATGGTATTTACCAGCCAAAGCACACTTTTCCGGACATTTTGCTTTGGCAAATTGTTTCTAACACTAAACGAATTTAGTTTTTGCCTCATTTTGTTCAATTGTTAATAATGAATGTAAACAACTTGCAGAGCTCCGGACTTATTCCACCTGACTGCTGCAGATTTGCGGAGGTATGGAAATACATACATTGGAAGGCAGGTCAGACGTCCTATTATTGCATTCAGACCGATTGCTATGATTGGAGGAAATAATAATAGTCCTGAGACTTCAACAGAAGATGTACCTTTTTAAATATTTAGACCACTTCTATTATTAAAGGGATAGTTCACCCAAAAATGAAAATTAAGTAATTAATTACTCGCCCTCATGCTGTACCAACCCCGTAAGACCTTCGTTCATCTTCAGAACACAAATGAAGATATTTTTGATTTAATCTGAGAGCTGGATCACTCCTACATAGGCTGCCTAAGGGATTGAAACTTGACGGCCGAGAAAGTCATTAAAGAAAATGTTTAAATATTCCATGTGCCTACATTGGCTCA
This sequence comes from Hybognathus amarus, assembly GCA_030378365.1. Lineage (NCBI taxonomy): Eukaryota > Metazoa > Chordata > Actinopteri > Cypriniformes > Leuciscidae > Hybognathus > Hybognathus amarus. The sequence goes on from JAQIUQ010007661.1 coordinate 138,058, forward strand.
ATATATGTTTATCAAGCGACGAGAATACTTTTTGTGTGCAAAAATAACAACAAAAATAACGACTTTATTTGACTATTCCTTTTCTTCCTTGTAGGCCTGAGACGAGAGTTCAAGAGATTTCCATGACGCATGCGTATTGTTTTTCTGCACAAAAGTAGTCTCGTCGCTTGAGAAACTTATAATTGAGCCACTGTAGTCACATGGAATATTTAAACATTTTCTTCATTGACTTTCTGGGCCGTCAAGTTTCAATCCCTTAGGGTGCCCATGTGGCAGTGATCCACCTCTCAAATTTAATCCAAAATATCTTCATTTGTGTTCTGAAGATGAACAAAGGTCTTACAGGGTCGGTACAGCATGGGGGTGAGTAATTAATGACTAATGTTAATTTTTGGGTGAACTGAACCCTTTAATTGATATCAGGATGTGAAGAGAGCTTCAACCAGTATTACAAAGTCTTTATGAAAAACATTGCCTATCCTACTTTTAAGTTATACTATCCTTAAGTTCCTACCCTCTTCGACATCACTCGTAATCATGCAAATTGAGCGGAGTAGCATTCACGTCTCACTGTATCTCACATTCACTGTTGACAGACAGGTAGCGATAGTTTTTTTTTGTACCATAGCTTCACCACGATTAAAATATCTACATAGAGCCAGCTTAAATTAAGCAATAGCCCTCAATTAACCTTAACGCAAGCAAGCGGGTCTGGTGTTGTCTACAAAATAGCATTGTGCAGGGTCAGAAATGCCAACAAAAAGAATAAAAATGGCTGCAAATTTCAAACTATGAATTGTCACTGTACAAGATTTTGTCTTTTACATCACATGATTCAGTTAAGCAATTTCACTACGAGGAAAAGTGCAGTTTTTTCAGAATATCACGCGATGGCAAATTTTAATACAACAGTTCAATAAACAAGCTGATAATCATTTACATTTTTCAAACACAGTAATGTCAATTTTGACTGTTTATGCTCTGTTTGACGCAATGATATTAGTTTCTAACAAAGCAGAACAGTTCTGTCACCCTGTTTCGTTCCTGAATGAATCAGTCAGTTTGGAAGAATCATGAATTTATGAATATTTGACTCGTTTATCAAGACCTGCAACTTTAAGTTTTATAGAAATGTATCATATATAGAAAAATATCATTTCAGTTTTTCCAACATTTCATATAGGCCTACAATCTCGTAACATTACTCATGCAACTGTAATTGCAGTGTAAATAATAATAGTATAATAAAGTCATTTTTGTCAGTAATGCACAACATTGATTTGTCTGTTTACCAATTCCAGCATAATCCTAACAAAGGACATGGTTCTTTATTTATTTAACGATGTAATTGATTTAAATATGTTCTACAGTATGTAACTAATTACATTTTTGGGGTGCCCTTTTTTCCCTGCCCTTCAAAGTTTTAGTGCAACTATTGCCTGGAAGTTTCTAGTAATTAAGAATGGCTTGATTATCTGGTTGAGGTGTGTTCAATTATAATAGGGGCTAAACTCTACAGGTCAGGGGCTAAAACTCTACAGGGCCCTCAAAGATTAGGATTGGACACAGGGACGTGCACAGGGCCAGGTTGCCCGGGCAACTGCCCACATGTCCTTCTCGACTCAGGTTGCCCTTCCGTGGAAGAAAAAAAATCGTACAATTGATGCAGAATTACACGTAGACCTAGATAAAAAAAAATAAAAAAAAAAATCACAAAGCCTCATTCACTTCCATTCGGGCACTGAAAGGGAAAGTCAAACTGTTTACGTGGCTGCAGCGCCGCACGCGACCATAGACTGCACGCGACAGGTGCGTAATCCACCGCAAATTACTCAAGGCCGCGCTTCCATCACGTGTCGCGCGCCAATTAATGTGTACGACGTCCATGACAAAATGAAGCGAAACTATCCTTCTCGTCACGAAAAGAGGAAGAAGAAAGAAAAAAAAAAAACATGAGAGTGAGTTGCGGGAATAACAATCAGGTAAACTTGTGTTCTCTCCTCGCTAAGTTTGATGTCAGCAAAGTTTGATGGTTTTCGGTCTTGCTAACCTAGCAGGCGGTTTATCTCTTGCATCACTTTGTGCCTGACAAAAGTGAGAGTAAATATCTGCTGAAACAAACGTTTATTACGTTTGTTTTTGATGAACGACAAAGTGCAACGGTGTTTGTTAACTGCAGTTTGGAAAACATAACCGCGTCGCGCGTTGCGTTCATATGCGTGCGCATCGAAATGAAACTCGCATTTTTCAAGCAGAAATATGTGGAGACCAGAAATACTGTACAATACATGCACGTGAATAATGGCACTCCCAAAGTACACATTATAAAGACACTGATTATCTAGTCTCAGTGTAGTTAAAAACTCTAAACAACTGCACTAATTATGCAAGATAGAATGCAATGTATTGACAAATCGACATTGATTGACTATTGATTTATATTGAATTTAAAATGTTGATTAGCTGGACATACTGGTCAATATGGATGCATTGCACATCCATCATTATAATAATAACTATAAATCAAGATTTGCTTCAATATGCATAAAAAAGTCATACTGATGCCAAAAATAAATACCGGTAGAGAGAACCAAAGTTAATCCCAAAAGCCAAAGCTCAGGGTTATACTTTATTATTTTCTTCTTATTAATGTTTATGTTAATATTCACTTGTTATCTTAACATTCTATAAAAAATACTTTATTCAGTAAATATTGTTTGTTTGAACCTCATTCTGTTCTATATTAATGTATTTATTCTTTGACTGTTTTGTTTAAAGGAGGGAGGATTGTATTGGGCGGTATTGTGTGGAAATGGCAAATGGTTTACATAGCTCACGACATCACAGATCAGGTAGAGGGCCCATTAGCAGAATTTTGCTTAGGGCCCCAGGGGAGGTCAGGATAGGCAAAAAAAGATTGTATTTTTTCCCGAAATCGTTTTATTTTTAATTAGAAGCGAGTTTTTCTATTCAATCCAGATTATTACTTTTCAAATAAATAAATAAATTATAATAATTACAAAACAATAAACAATATGAGGAACTCTTTTGTCTCTGACGTTTTGCAATCTTTATAAATAATAATAAGACCATAAGATGAGGCATTGCGTTTGGACAAACACGGCCAGATAAGGCAATTTGGAAGTGGACAAATTCAATTAAATATATATTCCCTTCATATAGCCCGTGAGGAGGGAGGGGGGTGCCTTTTTTCAGGTCAGAGCAACTGCCCCTCAAAATTCCTGTGCACGTCCCTGATTGGACACTCAAAATAAGATAAATGTGACGGCTTGTTCTTTACAACAATGTTTAGAATAAAATCTCTTTAGCAACACTTTTTAGCAAGACTTTAGTCTGTAGAGGTAAAATCTTTATTCATTAATGTGGGTGAATTGTCTTTAATGAACTTTTATAGCTAATACATTTGAATGGTGTATTTACATAATTTTCTACATACAACATCTGACAAGACAGACACCCAATAAATAAAGCAAAACATCTTTTCTTTCACTTTTCTTACCCCATCCAGTATCATCCAAACTCTTCAGCTGTCCAAGAAGGGAGGGAGTGTTGGTGTTTGCTTTTTGAAGCCACATCCTCCAGGTTTTGTCAATGACATTTTCTTTTTTTTGATTGGCATTCGTTTATCTTGGTGGGACAGAATGACAATACCAAGAGTACAAAACGGTACCAGCTGAGAACATCATAATTATGGCACACATAACTATACAGCACCAACACTGCCGAGAAAGTAAATATTGAATTAGAGACATACAGAAATTCAACATATACACTCAATACATAATACTTAAAACACTCTCCTACTTCTGTATATACTTGGCTTGTGCACAATTACTAATGGCATAGAAGTCTGCCCCTAATTTTGACATTATTAGTTGTTGTTTTTTTAAATATATTAACAGTGAACTCTAGCCTTCTGTTTCAGATCCCCTTTTAAACAATTTTGGATAGTGTTGTGAAATAACTGTACATTTGAAACCCGATAGATGATCACTTGCATGTAAATTGGCTCTCAGTAAAGTGTTCATGATTCAGTGTCTCTTTTCTTTTCTTCCCAGGGCTGATCGTGACACAGAGGAATACTAACAGGCTAGGAATGTCTGTTGCAGCTTTGTGCCGGAGTGTAATCCCACAATTCATTTTCTTCTACATTAATATACTTGGTGAGTTCAGTCAAATAGAACAGTGTTTTATAGTAATTCTTAAATCACTAAATATTAACATTATTGTAATGCAGGCCTGAAGAAGAGGACACAACATAAAATAAATAACTTTTTTTTGTTCTTTTTTTATTAATCCAAGTAAAAGTTGCTTCTAAATGGTGCATTAGCTGCCCTATCATGTTAGTAGCACAGGTAAATCAAACTAGGGATTTTTTTGTTTATTTGCAATTCCAGGGAGTGAAAAGAAGGGATATGGACAGAAAAGCAGTGAGTTCCCAAACTCCAATCACCCTGTTTGCATCCTTTGCTTTAACGTTTTGTTTCAAACCGTTGCAGTCAGGCTTCCTGCCCTCAGGATGATGGGTAAAGCTGGATTGTGATTTCACATAATGATTTTCCTTAAATGAGACAGACACACCTGGAAACAGATACAAGGGATGTTTTACTGTAAATTCACAGCATTATACATGAGAAATGCAAACATGTGAGCTAACCCTCTGATGGTCTTCCTTTATGAGTCACGTCCTAGGCCTTACCGGTCAGAGGTGACCGGAGGCCTAAAAATGAAACTTCTTCCATCCCAGTAAAACCAATGCAATTTATTTTTCTTCTATAATATTTATTATTTTTAATTTAGTATTTTGAGACAATTTGATTGAATTTATTAATATTTATGCAATATTTATGGTCTATTTTTTTCAATGGAATATATATATATATATATATATATATATATATATATATATAATTTTTAAATTATTAATGCAGTATTTTTGTTTAATATAGAGTCTAGGCCTTCAGAAAAAAAATGAAGAAAATTAGCACCATCTGGTAGTAAGTTAATAACATTTTTTACATTTTTGTGTTTTTGTCAATTTCCCATTCATTTCCTATGGGGGTCATTTTTGACCAAAGAACAAAAATCGTGACAAATTTTTTTTATGACCACTTAGCATGCTCGGATCATGAACTCCAGAATGCCAGAAATGTCACCAAGTTTCGTAACGTTCCGATGAAGCTGTGATTTTTAAAAATTCAAAACAGATTTTTTGTAGTCTGAATTTATTGGTGTGTATTTGTAGAAAAGTGTGTTTGTATGTGTGTGTATGGGTGGGTGGGTGTAATTTTTTTGCACTCTTGATGTCGTAGAGTGTCACCCCTTTACTGTGGTGTGACGAGTGTGACTGTTTTTTTACGACCACTTAGCATGCTCGAATCATGACCTAAATTAAAAAAAAACAATTTTTATTCACATACCAAATGCCAAAAAAGTCACCAAGTATCATAACCTTCCGATGAAGCTGTGATTTTTAATAATTCAAAACAGAAAATTTTTCGGTCAGAATGTGACCGAGGACCATCAGAGGGCTAAATTTGAGTTCACCCAAATTTATTTACCCACGTCAGTCTAAACTTGTAAGACTATTTTCATTTTGTGGGACCATTTTTGTCTATGGCAACATTTGAACCCCATTGACTTTCATTGTATTGAGAAAATCATTTATTTTGAGTAGCATTAAAGAAAAATTGTTAATGTTTTTTTTCAAAAACGAAACATTAAAATTCGTCCCAGTACAACTTCCTATTTCAGCAAAGAAAAGTATATTACGTCAAACCATTTCATGGGGTCTTGAAAGGGATAAGTTCGCCCAAAAATTTAAATTCTGTCATCATTTATTCACCTCAAGTTGTTTGAAAACCTGTATGAATTTATTTCTTCTGGCTGAACATAGAAGAAGATATTTTGTATGTAATATGGGTAACCAAACAGTTTATGGACCCCATTGACTTCCATAATATATGGAGAGGAAAAAATAAAATACCATGGAAGTCAATGACGCACATCAACTTTTTGGTTACCAACGAACTCATACAGGTTTGGAACAATCTGAGGGTGAGTAAATAATGACAGAATTTTCATTTTTGGGTGATCAATTATAAATAGTAATAGAAACTCACCTGAGTGTATCTGGCATCTATGCATTTCCACTCTCTGTTTAGAAAAAAAGAGAAAAGTCCATCAAAATTAAAGCAAAAGTCACAGCTTAAATCCATAGTCATTTCCAAAAGCAGCAGAAATATTCCGTCACAGCTGATACATACATTAAATAGACCTTTTGTTTGTTGTTTTCTTACATAGCCAATTATAACCATTTATTTCCACTAGATGGCACCAACACCATCATGTGCCATCCCAAAATATGCCATTACATATTCTGTTTCTGCAGAACTATTATTAAGGAGAAGCGAATTGCTCATTCATCATTAAACAAACACCCTTAAATACAACACGTCAGTTTCATAAAACCTTAACACATCTATAAGTGTCCTTCATTGCCATTATGTATCATCAAAGATAATTGTATAATGGAAAAGGAGCCCATCTTTCATTTAAATTCATTATATGAAGCGTATTATAGTCCATATCCATAAACAGCGTTTCGTTCCAGGTGTGCGGTTGAGCATAGCATGGGTTCCAGCTGATGCTGTGCCTCTGATTAATATAGACGGTCTGACAGCAAGCTGTGTAAACAGTCATTAGTAATTCATGACTGGGTCCAGAGCCCCAAGCTTCAATTAACCCCAGTCTATGCTAAATTCTACCTTACCTTCACTCGCTCCTACACGTTTCTTTTCACATCTCATTCATTTTCACAGCTCTATCATCTGATTCTCTCCTTAATGATCATCGCTCTGTCTTATTTTCTCAGGTTGGTTTGCCCTCGATTGATCTGGCTGCCTCTGGCTGACTGGCTCCGTCTCGTAATGAATGAATTGGACCGACTGGCACAACAGCTGCACGTTATCATTTATGGTGAGAAATAGAGAATCCAGTGTGTAATTCTCAATTTATGTAAATTATGCAGTTTGTGATTATAATTAAATCACATGATGTCTGTGCATCTAAAATACACAAAATTAGTCAAGGCAAATTTTACATTCTTTCACACAGAAGAGTTTGATTATAAACTTCTGGTTCATTTTAATATTTCAAATTGTAATATATACAAATTGTCTAATACAGCCGACGCTGGAACCATCTGTAGCTGACTAACAATAGCAAGTAGAAGAGGTCTGGGTCAAGGTCATGGTCTTCAATAGCGATAACACTTGGGTTTCACAACCAAATGGTGTTTTCGTCAAAAGTACAACTCAGAAATTTCATGCATAATAAAATCTTTTTGCATTTTTATCCTGCCCCGAATTAGTTTTGGAAGATATGAATTGTGTATAACCAGCCTGATCTCACGGAAATTCGTATGAATTTTACAAGGTGGCTAATTCGTAACAATTCATACGACCTCACTCGTACGAAATTAGTACGATTTTGCTAAAACGTACATATTTTACAAATTGGCCAATTCGATATGAATTCTGTACGAATGACCTACTCCTGACTCTGCCCCTAAACCTACCCATCACGTGAGTTTAGACAAATCATACGAATTCATACGAGTGAGGTCGTACGAATTAGAACGAATTAGCCACCTTTTAATCATTTGTTGAATTCGTACGAATTAGTCGTAAGTTAGGGTAGGTATAACCTCATTTTGTTCAACACTATCAATAATTTTGGGCAATAAGAGGTCACACACAAATTTTAACTCAATTTGACAGAGAAAAGCCTTTGAAATGCAAAATGAATATACCTCCCATGGTAAGTCGGTAATGCTTCCTTTTACAGTACAGTACTTACAGTGTACTTATAGTGTACTTACCTAGAAAGTACTGGCTAATATAAGGTAAGTACATGGAACAGGAGTAGGTTTAGGTGTAGGTTCAGGGTTAGTACTAGTTATTACCCAGTAATTGTAGTTACTAAAATAAGTACATAGTATTTACATGGGTAACTGGACTGTAAAAGGAAGCTGTTACCGGTAAGTCAACATAAAGACAAAATAATGCTAATCTTACTGTCTCCCAGCAGCTCCTCAGACATGAGTCCATCCTGCCTGTTGCCCAAAACGAAGGCCAGGAAAGAGAGAATAAGTGCATCCAGGATGCCCATAATGGCCAGGATGTACGCCCAGCGCACTGAGCACGCTCCGATGGTGTATTTGTCCGTCCCTTCTCCGCACATCCTCTTCACCTCATCAGCATCCCATCCGTCAGGATATATCATGCAGCCCAACACCAGACACGTACCTGAGAGAGAAAGCGGGCATTTTGAGTTCTCCAGGTAAAAATAGTTCTATGGATTTAATCAACTGCAGAATTCATTTCTGTACTCAAGTGATATGATAGATGGCGGTTCTATAGTGTAAGCTGGGGAACAAAATGAGCTCAGATGAAAGAAGTCATGGTAGTTTTGTTTGTTCGATTATGACACGGCTGACAGCTGAGATTAACGAGGAGAGAGGTACCGTAATACCGGACGAGCCCCCAATTTATTTTCACATACATACACACAAAGCTCACTCTGGTTACAGCTGCTATGAGTCATTTTTCAACACTTGCATGGCATACAAAATAGCAAAAATAGCTTGATAGTAAAAAGACTTCAAGTTCTCCATTATATTCTGGTCCCAACCCAAAAAGTCTGATTTCCTTGTCCACGATTGTTCAGAAAGTCCTGCGTCAAAGGGTTGATTCAGGTGTGTTTGTTAAGAAAGAGTTTGTACTGTTGATGTGCTGCCAGGAACAGGGTTGAGTAAACACTTGTCTAGCTGCAGTTTGTGAAAGCTCATGAGTTGCGTTACCCTTCCATTTCTACATATTTCACCTGACAAGTAATAGATCTGACCTCAGATCAGCAGCCTTACAGCATCCCTGATGCTGTAGGCTGGTGAATACTGCATGTGCCAGATTTTATGCATTGATAGTGGTCTGCAGGTACAATCCATTACATAAGAGGAATCATTTATAATGTCTTCAGTTACACGATAAAAGACTTTAAGTGCGCTCACGCCATGTCCTGATCACAGAAATGATTTTGAACTAATAAAAGCTTGTAGAACTTGTAATTACAAAGTGTGAACTCGTAATTTTCAATGTGGCGCTGTTCCATCTGACCTCTGCAGATATAAGGTGTGTTCATCCTGAAGAGATACTGTGACATCACGTACCATTTGAAAGCAAGCTTAAGGTAATTATGACATAGCGTGAAGGCAGCATTTGATGCTAGGCTTAATTGTACTTTGGAGACAAGACAGATACCTTAATTGTATTGTTTTTTTAGACCTGACTTTAAGTTGGTGATGTGCTAAAGAAGTATTGGGTGCAGTTGAGTACAAACATTGTGGGTAACACTGACCCTGTCCCAAATAGCACCCCTTGCAGTCTTTCTACAAGTCCACACTTTCGTACCGTAACGCCGCTTTGACTGTCAGGAAGAAGTCAGCTTCGGAGCTCGCTTCAGAGTGGACTTGGCAAAAGTGGGCATCAAAGGCACATATAGACCGCAAAGGGGTCATTCGCGAGCACCCTTTTGAAATCTAAAATATGGGATACCCCTTGATAGGAATGCAGGATAGGTGAATTGGAGACAATAAATTGCCTATGAGAGTGAGTTAGCCCTGCAATGGACTATGACGGTTGTCGTAGGCTAGGACACACCCAGGCCACCGTCCTGCAGAGTTTAGCTCCAACACACCTGCCTGCGAGTTGGACTAGTTAATGAGGGAGATGCAGAACATGAAATCCACTGGGGAGGAGTCGGATCCAGATCCAACTCCTCCCACCTTACATATACTTAAACCTACCCAGCTCCACCCCTGATCCCTAAACCCACCCCAAAACCTACCCAGCTCCACCCCCAGATCACTACACCCACCCCTAAACCTACCCAGCTCCACCCCCTGATCACTAAACCTACCCCTAAACCTACCCAGCTCCACCCCTGATCACTAAACCTACCCAGCTCCACCCCCTGATCCCTAAACCCACCCCTTAACCTACCCAGCTCCATCCTGATCCATAAACCCACCCCCTGATCTCCTAAACCTACCCAGTTCCACCCCCTGATCACTAAACCCACTCCTAAACCTACCCAGCTCCACCCCCTGATCCATAAACCCACCCCCTGATTCCTAAACCTACCCAGTTCCACCCCTGATCACTGAAACCTACTCCTAAACCTACCCAGCTCCACCCCCTGATCCCTAAACCCACCCCTCGACCTACCCAGCTCCACCCCCTGATCCATAAACCCACCCCCTGATCCATAAACCCACCCTAAACCTACCCAGCTCCACCCCCTGATCCATAAACCCACCCCTGATCCATACACCCACCCCTAAACCTACCCAGCTCCACCCCCTGATCCATAAACCCACCCCCTGATCCCTAAACCCACCCCTAAACCTACCCAGCTCCACCCCCTGATCCATAAACCCACCCCCTGATCCCTAAACCCACCCCTTAACCTACCCAGCTCCACCCCCTGATCCATAAACCCACCCCTGATCCATAAACCCACCCCTAAACCTACCCAGCTCCACCCCCTGATCCATACACCCACCCTAAACCTACCCAGCTCCACCCCCTGATCCATAAACCCACCCCCTGACCCCTAAACCCACCCTTAACCTACCCAGCTCCACCCCTGATCCATAAACCCACCCCTGATCCATAAACCCACCCCTAAACCTACCCAGCTCCACCCCCTGATCCATAAACCCACCCCCTGATCCATACACCCACCCTAAACCTACCCAGCTCCACCCCCTGATCCATAAACCCACCCCCTGATCCCTAAACCCACCCCTAAACCTACCCAGCTCCACCCCTGATCCATAAACCCACCCCCTGATCCCTAAACCCACCCCTAAACCTACCCAGCTCCACCCCTGATGCCTAAACCCACCCCTAAACCTGCCCAACTCCACCCCCTGATCCATAAACCCACCCACTGATCCCCAAACCCACCCCTAAACCTACCCAGCTCCACCCCCTGATGCCTAAACCCACCCCTAAACCTACCCAGCTCCACCCCTGATGCCTAAACCCACCCTGAACCTGCCCAACTCCACCCTCAGATCTGGATCCAACTCCGCCCCCTGGATCTTGTGTACTGCAGTGAGGTGCTACTGTAATGAGGCGACAGTCTTCTTTGACCAAGCTACTGTTCCCATCAGTTTTTTTATGGCGATGAGAAAATGGTAAATAAACAAAGCATCATTTTCATCTTTTGCTTTTAATTATGTGGCTTTACTGACACAACGCTTCCTGCCATTGTAAAGAAGAAAGAAACTATGAAATTACCCAACTCTTTACTCTGACCAAAAACACTTAAATGCACATCATGTTGTAATTACAACGTCAGAACCAATAAAAGGAACTTCCAACGGGACTTGAAAGCAGCATATCTGAGTTGAATGGAAGACAGTTTTTAATTTACATTTGATCATTTAGCAGATGCTTTTATCCAAAGTGACTTACAAATTAGGAGGACAGTTGAAGCAATCAAGCCACATGTTTTAGCACAGTCAAAAAAAAGAAAACTTAAACAGGTGCGTTTAGCAAAGCTCACATACAGATCCAGCCAGACGAATAGGGCATGATTAACAGATCTCCTACTACGCACATCTTACTATTTAAAAAAATTGCTAGATAAATGAACAGTCACTAAAAGCCTTTTCAACATCCTATACCTCTCTTGCTTTCATCTATTGGCTTGTGTGTTTAATAAGCAAAACTTCAAAAGACATTCATCATCATTATACTAATAGCCATCAGCAGTATAGTAATCACATTAAAGCTGAGAGCCAATCACCCGCATCCCTGCGTCCAGTTTATTTTCACTGCAGTCACTCTGGCGGGTTCACAGGTTTCTCCTTGGGGCTTTTTATGGCAGTGCCACTGAGGCTGTCACTCGTGTAACCAGCTGTCCTGCATTCCTGACTGTCAAAGACGTTCTTACACCGTATCCTATCCAGGTGCAACATGCCAAGTTTTCAAGCAATTTGCACACTGAAATTGAAAATTCTGCACGAGCACGACGCAACACTATCACAACCAATCAGAACATAGAGTAGGATTTTGTAGTATATTAAACCAATGAGATTTCAGTGTGAGATTTGATTGAAATAGAAAAAGAAAACAAACGTTTTATTTCCATGCCTTCTAACGACTTCTTTCAACTTCTGACTATCAATGGTGCAAGTTTGAACAAGAACCACAGTTTTTTTTTTGGCCTTGTCCACACTATTACGTTTTCGTTTGGAGAAACATATTTTTCTCTTCATTTTTGCCTTCCATCCACACGAGACAGCGTTTTAGTCCTCTAAAAACTGAGCTTTTCTTAAATTTTAAAACACTGTTTTCGCGTTGTAGTGTGGACTGTGAAAATGGAGGTATATTTGAAAACGATGATGCATATTTAGTCTTGTGATGCATATTGAACCTATAAATATGATATCTTTGTGTATATAGTGCTATTTTTTGTTCCTGTTGTGTGCCATTCATTTTAAAGAAGCTTGTTTCCGCATAGAATGAAAAATATAAAAGGTAATTGCGACTTTTTATCTCACAATTCTGACTTTTTTTTTTCTCACAATAGCGAGTTTACTTCTCGCAATTCTGACTTTATTTCTCAGAACTGCAAGATAGAAAGTAAGAATTGCGAGATATAGAATTCGTGTTATAAAGTCAGAATTGCATGATATAAAGTCGCAATTGTGTGTTATAAAGTCAGAATTGCGAGATATAAAGTCAGAATTGCGAGATATAAGTCGCAATTGCGTGTTACAAAGTCAGAAATGCGAGATATAAATTCGCAATTGCGTGTTCTTAAGTCAGAATTGCGAGATATAAAGTCAGAATTGCGAGATATAAAGTTGCAATTGCGTGTTATAAAGTCAGAAATGCATGATATCGCAATTGTGTTATAAAGTCGCAATTGTGGGAAAATTAGAATGTGAGATAAAAAGTTGCACTTCCGTCTATTTTACTTCATAAATTGCAACTTTTGTGAATTTTAACTTTATAATCGTCTAGCTTCATAAATCGAATTGCTAACTTCATAATTCACAATTTTGACTTTATATATCTAATTCTAACTTTATAACTCGCGATTCTAACTTCATAACTTGCTATTTTAACTTTATAACTCGCAATTCTGACTTTATAACTATTGAATTCTGATTATATCTGTAATTCTAACTTTATAACTCGCAATTCTAACTTTATAACTTCAATTCTAACTTTATAACTGAATTCTAACTTTATAACTCGCAATTCTAACTTTATAACTCTGCATTTCTAACTTTATAACTCGCAATTCTGACTTTATATTCGAATTCTAACTTTATAAGTTCGATTCTAACTTTATAACTCGCAATTCTAACTTTATAACTCGAATTCTGACTTATAATTTCAATTCTGACTTTATATCTGTAATTCTAGCTTTATAACTCGCAATTCTAGTTATAATCGCAATTCTAACTTTATAACTCGCAATTTTAACTTTATAACTCGCAATTCTAGATTTATAACTCGCAATTCTAACTTTATAACTCGTAATTCTAACTTTATAACTCGCAATTCTAACTTTATAACTCGCAATTCTAACTTTATAACTCGCAATTCTAACTTTATAACTCGCAATTCTGACTTTATAACTCGCAATTCTGACTTTATATCTCGCAATTCTAACTTTATAATTCGCAATTCTAACTTTATAACTTCGCAATTCTAACTTTATAACTCGCAATTCTAACTTTATAACTCGCAATTCTAACTTTATAACTCGCAATTCTAACTTTATAACTCGCAATTCTAACTTTATAACTCGCAATTCTAACTTTATAACTCGCAATTCTGACTTTATAACATGCTTAATAGCTGGATGAGAAACTTTTGGAAAACGCTAAAAACGAAGCGTTTAGGAAACTTGTTTAGAAACTGTTATTTTTGCAAAACTGTTTGATGGCAGCACAGAAGTAAAGGTTGCTGAGTGTATTGCTTTAAAACTGACCATATTCATGGACACAGTATGTGGGAAATGCTTCTAAATAATTGAAAACATCAGCATTTCTCTCATTACACATCCTCTCCAGAGCCTGCAGCACTGCACCACACACACATAATGAAGAGGAGCTCTTCAGCTAAACCTTTCAATGTTATCGAAAAGAGACACACAGCTGAGCTCTGATAATGAGCTGTCCTTATCTCAACCATCTTATGAAAGACAAGTTGTCTTTTTATCCCATTTTCTCTTATTTTTATGTAATAGATGCAGCAGAATAGATTATGGGAAAGGCAACCTCGTGGTTCTGTGCTATCGCTAGCTCTTTTCTTATAGATTCGACTGCGGTTGCATTGTGAGGGCTTTGATTTTGCTGGCAGCGAGCACTCATGCTGCATCTGGGTCAGCGAGAGTGCTCTGAATGCAGATGCTGAGAGTGTCACATCCGAGATGTGTTTGTAGATAGAGGCTATAAATGAACACGGAGGATTCTGCATGTGCCAGAACATGCTTCCGCAAGGAAAGATACATTTGTGATACTCTTAGTCTTTCCTCTTCTCTGCATGTTAATTTTTCATGCTATCCTGTAATCTCAGCCAACGATTTATTCGATGAAGCCCCTTGCTGGGGGGATTAGGTGGTGTCATGTCCAGAACAAACTATACAGGCTGTCCCTTTCAGAAATTATTCACCCAGACATTTAAATTTTACCATCATTTACGCACCTTCATGTCTTTCTAATCTCCTATGGGAAGGGAGAGTAGTAGTTTCCAAGAGGAGATGTTGTGAAGAATGTTCAAGCTGTTCTTTTCCATGCAATGGAAATTTCCATAAATGGTCTGTTGTATAGGACTAGATCCCTCAATACATGCATACTTGAGGCACCGACTTGACTTCAGCGTCCTGGGTTCACTCCCTAGGTGCCATCAATTCATTTGAAGGCCAAACGGAGTCCTTCTCTTCATCCACAGCCACTGGCTTCCCTTTTGTGGTTCCCAACCTTTTTCTTTCCAGAAGACCCCTATTTTAACATCCAAAATCCTTCAAAATTGTACCTGACCCAAGTTCAGTAAAGAATCTCTTTAGAAGAGAATTTGTCTTAACCTCCAAGAGGTCATCCTCTGCTCCTAAATAATCCACGTCCTCCTCCTTAGTGGTGATTGGATCCATTACCCATGTGCATTTGGGAACATGTTTATAAACATCTGAACTTCATTCGAATAGTGACTTCATCTTTACCTGTGGCAGCAGTTCGTAAACTGTGACGTAAACTCTTCGCTCAAAGATTTAGGTAAATTTCCCTGAGCCTCTCTTGAGAAGAGATGCAAAGTGTTTTACACCCCATTTCATCAGTTTACTCTTTATGAATTCCACTTGATTCACAAATGCGTCAATGATTTCGTTTGCATTCACACTCTTCATGTACTTGTTTGTTTCATATAGACTGAAAATATCAGCCAGGAATGATGTTCTAAAAAGAAATTAATTGGCCATTACTTCAAGCATTTTTGGTTGTTCAGTTTCAGAAACTCCTTTATTTCTCTTTCAGTTCAATTGAACAAGTTGACTCTTGGCCCCTTGATAGCCAGCGCACTTTGGTATGAAGCTTAGATATGAAGAGTTCAAATGCAAAAGCCTCTAAGTGCCATTTGAAATTTTCTTTAAAATGATCATTTTTATCAAGCTTATACATTTAAGTTCGGTAATTTCACTTAAATGGCAATGAAGATTACCTATTAATTGTCTTTAAAGTGAAATTACTGAACTTAAATATACAAGCTTGATAAAAATGATCATTTTAGAAGAAAATTTCAAATGGCATTTAGAGGCTTTTGCATCTGAACTCTTCATATATACACCAGGGGCCCTATTTTAATGATTTGAAATGCAAGTGTCAAAGTGCAAAGCGCAAGTAACTTTGTGGGTGGGTCTTGGGTGCTGTTGCTATTTTCCCGACGGGATAAATGCCTCTTGCGCCTGGCGCAAATCTAAAAGGGGTTGGTCTGAAGTAGCTTCATTATTCATAGGTGTGGTTTGGGCGTAAAACGTGAAAAACCAATCAGAGCGTCATATCACATTCCATTTAAGAGCATGATGAAGGAGGTGTGCTTGTTCTATGGCGCAATTCTATTTTAACTGGTCGCTAGAAGGCATTTTAACTTTTTTTTCTGGTCATTGGCGCAATTGTTTTCTGGAGCTGCAAAATAGCACCATGGGTTGTTTGTGCATTTAAACATGCCTCCTTTTTGCGCCGACCCGCTCAGGGCGCGCAAGTTCATTTCCTAGTTTACCGAAGTGCGTCTGAGGAGGAAAAGCCCGCTTTGCGCGAGTGCAAAATAGGAATAATAAATGTGTCAGTGTATAAAGTTATTTGCGCCAGGTGCAAAATAGAGCCCCATATGTCGCCTTTCTCTTACAAGCGAATGTAACTGAGGTTACGTTAGTAACCAAGTACATTTCTCTGGACTCAATTATAAATGTCTGACCATTGGAACGAACCAAAAAACTAGAAAATCACATTCATGACGATTTATGGTGTTTTTATTTCCGTTAGACCGTTGCCTACATCTGATGCTTATGCATGAAAGAGAAGGGCTCCTCTGTTCCATGATAGCGGCTCTATTGACACTGTCCGTTCCAATGAACTGCCATAGCCAAGCTGACATCTAGTATTTATATCTATGGTTATGAAGGAGGAGGGTCAAAGATGTGTTTGTCCACCGGATGGGCTTTTATAAAGATGGTGACTTTTACAACTGTCTTGAGTCTTTGGCTGAATCCAAATTCGCCCCAAACCCTCATTTACTATTCCCTACTGCAGTCCACTAATACTGTTCACTTGAAGGATTGAATGAAAAGAGAATTCGGACAGCTGTTGAGCGCACATCTGGTTGTACACTCGCTTTTGCAATTCAGTGTGGGATTGAATTGTTGAAGACCATTGATGTGCACTCAATAACGTCCACTATGGTTTTGGACACCACTACAAATGGCTATGCCTTCAAATAGTGCCCTATTTGATGGTATCAGGGGCGATTTTGGATTTAGCCTTTTTTGTTCGTCTCATTACAGAGATGTTTGTTGGCCAGGGCTTGACAGTGTTAAATCATACAGTGAATCTGGTCTACTTTTAAGATACCTTTATATTGTTTTCTGTCATTTTGGACACTGTAAATTTGAACATTCACCAAAAATATCTGCTTTTTTGTTTTATGGGTAAAAAACAACAAAAACATAATTATTTGGAATGAAATGATGGTGTGTATATGATAAACTATTTCTTTAAATATCTCAACCTTACATTTGTATATAAGTTGGCAGAAAAGGATAGAAGAAAAGTTGACTTGACATTTGTTTGAAAATGTTTTAACATTTAATGGGAGGAAAAGAAAGAAGCACCAAAGACAATATGGGAAGGAGACAAGATGGATGGAGAGAGGAGAAGATAATGCAAGGTTGAAAGACTTCATGTCTCTCTCGCCTTTCTTGCTAAGCTGCCGTTGTTTGCTGCTTAATGTATTGCCAAGGCAGGAATAGAGTAGAGCCTCAGGGTTTGTGTTTCATCCTGAGAATGGCAGCTTGTTGTTTTTCCTTGCAGTAAAGGTTTTAAGTGGTGGGAAAGCATAGAATTTAAAGAGAAAAAGAGTGATACAAAGAGGAAAAAACACCCCAGTGTATTCATGGTAATGTATAACTCTGAACTTCAGCAGTGTGTTATTTAACACACCTGATTAAGAGCATCGGGCAATTAGGAAAGAAGCTCCATTAACCGAACTGAGTGTCAGATAAGATAGTGGTGGTTCAAGACCAGGGGCCTCATGTACAAAGACTTGAGTTGATTTCATATTAAAACATTGTGTACGGACAAAACTGTAAATGTGCATGCGCACAAAAAAACAGATGCATGAATCTCTGGGTACGATCCCACGCATATTCTCTTAGTACATCCAAATTAACGTTAAATTGAGCACACATGCACGAGCACAACGACCCACCCAGTCTCTTCCCTCAATTTAATTAAATTAAATATGTTAAATAGTCCAATTTGGCAAAAGAAACCTGCAAGAAAATGGCTAAAGAAACCTGAAAGAAACAAAATCTCACTGAAAATGTCTTCTATGCGTATATAAAGGTCAAATTTTTTCTGTGATCAAAGCTGAATTTATTATCATTACTTGTCTTCAGTGTCACATGATCCTTCAGCAATCACTCTAATATGATGATTTGATCAAAAAAACATTTATGCTTATCATCAGTGTTGATACAGCTGTGCTTCTGCTTCATATTTTCATGGAAACCGTAATATAGCATTTTCAGGATTCTTTAATGAATAAAAACTTAAATCAAACACATAGAAATCTTATAATCTTTTGTAACATTATACATGCATTTACTGGCACTTTTAAACAAATTCAATGGGTCCTTGCTGAATTAAAGTATTACTTTCTTTTTTTTATATTTACTGACCAAATTAATGAAGTTTATTTTTTATTCCTAGTTAAGCCAACACTGCCATTGCTAGACGGGTTTGCACATACTTTATATATGTTCTTAATTAATTGCATAATATAATATTTCAATAAGACTTGTCTGACATAATTTTTAAATAATACATTATTTGACGAATAATTAAGCAATATCTGACAGCTGGTGGTGCGATAGAACAATTCGTAGTGTACAGTTTGCCACTTCACATTATTGCCTCTAGGAGTCGCCAAATGTACGTACGCCAGACATGAAGTTTACTTGGAGGAACGCACATTCTTACTTCAATTTCACTGTTAGTACATCTGGCCGTGAACGTCAAAACTGGCGTACGCCGTGTTTTTGTGCGTACGCAGTGTCTGATACATGAGGCCCCAGGACTGAAAACCACAGTATTAGAGCACTGCATTGTTAGCTTAGCAAAATGCTAACATCAAACTTTACTGGAATTAATTGTAAGTTGCTGTCTTTGTAGAACATTTTAAACTTTGTAGTTTCATTTATACTGATAAGAAGCGGCCTAATAGTAGATAAAGTAGCTAACTTGGATTTTGATGAGAGCTAAAACACATTTCACACTAGCACTTTTGGAGCTTGTTTGTTGTCAGAATTCGGTTATTTTGATGATGTGAACACTGTTTTCCCAACTCGGTTGCGCAAACCATTCTCAAATTTTCCAGTTTGCAGCTGAGATGAACGGAATTGTACTAAATCACAGAATAGAATTTTTATTGATGACAACTTATGATTTGGTAAAACGGTGTTTGTTGTTTGTTTTCACTCAATTTCTTGACAAAAAGGACTGGCATGCTGCAAGCAGAGAGAACTATAGTGTATCTCATTTCTGCTTGCCTTCAGCTGAAATGCACTCTTAAGTTCTTTAGAACATTTGAACAAGTGCCATTATAAAACCAACATACAGAGTGAACACAATCCACAATACAAGCTGTTCAGAACAAGCAATCAAACACAAACGCAATACTGGGAGGTAAAACTTTGCATATCGCAAACTACTTTAGCAAATGCATGCTACAACATTTACACATATCCAAGAACTTTGATTAATTCCAATCCATTTTTACAGCTTGGCACTGGAATGTGTCTCATCACGTTGATGGAAGTGCGTCAGTGGGAGTGCTGCAGAATCAATGCCTCTCTGTTACGGACATTGTGGGAGATTTGTTGGTGCTCCCTTGGGCGACAAGGTAAGTAGTAAAAATGATTGAAGATTAAATTTACAGGCCAGTGTCTCCTTGGAATGGTTGGTTTTTAGCAGTGGGAGCTTGTACCAAAGCTTTATGTAGGCCTCTCTGAGATATAAATCAACAACACTGGATAAATACACCTCATCTATCTATCTATCTATCTATCTGTCTGTCTGTCTGTCTGTCTGTCTGTATGTCTGTATGTCTATCTGTATGTCTATCTGTATGTCTATCTGTATGTCTATCTGTATGTCTATCTGTATGTCTATCGTATGTCTATCTGTCTGTCTGTCTACCCTTTTCATTCACCTCATCATGCACCTTTCTCGCATAACTGACGCAAAACAAATTTGGGTTCAGCCAGCTTCAGACAAACATCTGTCTGTGACTGTGTGAATTAAGACCTGGACTCCAAATGATGTGCCTCTCTGCTTTGACAGTGGCATATGTTGCAAATCACACACAGGCTTGCATTTTTAACCTCAGACAGCGGCTTCCACTGTGGATTATTTCAGAACACAAATAAGACATATTACTGTAGACAGATTAAATGTTTAAAATGGAACATGGTCTAAGTTCATGCTTTGGAGTACATTTCAAATTAAGAGTCATGTACAATTTCAAAGTGTGCCGAATGACCTCACTTATTAAATTCATATTAAGTATTACATTAATTGAGTGGATGAAATCCTGTGGTCACCTTGGTCCTTTTACATTTTTTTTGTATTCAGATGGAGTAATGGTACAAACAGGAAATGCTAAAAATCAAGCAAATTATACTGGTTATCGAAGGCCAAGTCAAACTCATTGTATTGTAAAATATAGTATACAGCAAATTACCAAACAGTATGTACACTGTAAAAATAAATATGCTTTATCTAATAAAAAAATGTGGCAACAGATTACAAGCAATATTATTAATTAAATGTAACAAAATAGAATTGAGTAATAATTAATCAAATTAATTCCTTTATAAGTTAACCATTTAAAATGAGTAAAACTTACAACAACCACCAAAAAAAACAAATTTAAATCACCATTATGCTGATCGGTGTTTGTTTTAAAATTACGGTTTTCTCCTTCAGTGATTCTGCTCGTTAACATCAGGTGTCTTCAATGTTGGCAATATAAAATAAATAGTTCTTAATTAATCTTTGACATCTTTCTGTTAGTGAGATATTTTTTTATTTTTATTTTTTGGTGTGAACTTTACTCATTTTAAATGGTTAACTTTTAAGGAATAATTTGATTAATTATTACTCGCATTCTAATTTGTTAAATTTAATTAACACTTAAATTTAAAATTTACATTTAATTTACACAATTCTATTGATTTGATAAAGCATATTCATTTTTACAGTGTATACAGTGTGAAACTATGAGTAGAGTATGACATTGTAGACATCCAAGGTCACATATAAACATGCATTTTAAATTGGTTTTAATTGCAATGCTATAAAAATGTTAAAGGTTTAATAACCCCTTTTAAAATGCCTTACAACACAGCCTCTGAATTAAGACTGCGTAAAAATAAAGGGGCTCTAAGAAAAGTCTTAAGAGATGCGGCTGAGTTATTATTCACGCCACAACTGAGAGTCGGCTTTGAACGTGTGCCAGTTCTTTGGAGTGAGTTGCGTTGTCATGGAGATGCTCTCAGTCTTGTGAGGTGTTTGATAAGTGATGGGTGTGTTATTTACTGCACTGCTCCTTAACTCCGCCCTCCCAGGCAAACCAGTCAGTGTAGCACAACTGACACAGAAAGCTCTTTTATCCTACTGCTGTCCTTTTGGCTTCTTTCAGAAAGCAAACTACCATTCTACTCTTACTTTTTCTGCATTATAAAGTATGCACACTGTGCATATATGCAAATTATCTGTATGCATGAAACACTCAGATGACATCTGCGTTTGTCAGAATGTGCAATATACTATCACCGCACGCTGTGCCCAAAGCGTGATAGCAGTATTATTCTACGTTCTAAGATTTGTTTGTTTAGAGGCTATTTTAAAACAGCATTGCATGTATGATTGCAGATAAGACATTCCAAATATGCAAGGCAACAATCTCAGTGAAGAAATGCTGATGATAAATATATTTCATTTAATACAGATTTATTAAAAACGACTACTAAGCACAATAATTGATTAGCTAGCACCACATTTAATGCTTATTAGAATATTACATTGCATACTATTTACTACTGCAAACTGATCACTGAACACTGTTAAATATTTCTAAATATTTTAGCATGTAATAGCATGAAACAATAAATGTTTTGCAGTATACAACATTGATGTCACATGACTATGCCACATTTACTGTCCATTTATTATGTCGGAAAAAAAAATATGTTTTGCAATTTTCATCCAGTTTTGGGTACAAAATTATGAAATGTAAAATTTTACATTTTGTTATTCAAACATTAGTCTAGGAACCTCCCCCCCCAAATAACTTATGAATTTTGATTGAATTGCTATTTGAATTAATTGAATTACAAATTTTTTTGCAAGAAGTTAAACTGTAAATTCGTAACACGGCAAAAATACTAAAAACAGATGACAAACTATTAAAACAATTCGTTCACATGGATCTGTTAAAAAAATGGCTACATTTACCAGCTGCATTATGCATGCCAGGCCAGTAGTTGGCGATGTAATTTTGCCAAGAATCACCCCGCGATATGCACATTTGTTTACATACGGTAAAGGCATCATTTTCAAAACCCCGCACTTAGAACCCTGTTTTTAATAGCTTGTGTTTTCAGGCCCCCAAAACATTGTTGTCGTATGAATGAACGGCCGAAACGCATAAAAGTTTTCCGTTTTCAGTTGGAAACAGTCGTGTAAACATACCCTTTGTTTCCATTTAAGTAAACATGCAATGCAATGCAGTAAGGTCATGTGACAATAACATAAAAAAAAGCTTAGTTCCACATGCTATTTCTAAAATATCAATATACAATGATATACTGTGCTATATTCAGTAAGCAGTACACTAATATTCCATTCCAAAAATAGCATATTTCTATTTGTACATAATAGGACAAATCTACCCATATGTCCAAAAATACGGAGCATTATGCTTAACGTCTTGTTCACATGTAACCTCATTACCCAGAGCTGGAGACTACATCTCCCATAATTCTTTGGGGGCGGTGGAACCGTAAAGGTGATTGGGAACAGGTGGCCCAATTAATTACTGGCGAACACAAGCACACACGCAAAGTGTGGGCGGAAACTAAATGAGCGTGCCAAAATACAGATTTAACGAGAGGAGAGAGAGACGCTAACACTATGAGCTCTACAGGACACGCATCAAGCCCTTAACAAACAGTAAGAAAAAGCAAACAGATTAAGAGAAAAATCCTCTTTTATCGTTCTGATGCACTTATTTCAACCACACAAGCCGGATTGGCACAGCAAGCCTATTTGGATAGCGACCAGCACGTCGTGTGTGAATTTGGCAGAATCGTGCAGTACTCATCAGATAGCGGTTTCCTCTTCCCAGTAGGAAACCAATAAGTTTTGAATCAGAGCCCCAAGTACGTGAGTTTATTTAGCCCTGTCAAGTGCTCATTGAAGTGTCCGTGTGATGCTCGGCTGTCCTGCCAAACGCAGTCCTCATCTTCGCTGCTATGACAGACACTAGCTTTGCTTCCCTCCTCTATGTTCTGTTGTATTAACACAGCTCATCTAAATTCAGAGATAATCTCTTTCTCTCAGGTTTCCCAGACTGTGTGACTGCACTCAGAGGAGGCAGTGTTTCTTTGAATATTCTAAGGGTGTCCTCTTTTCTTTCTCTGTGTGAGCTTGAGCGTTTGAAGTTTGCTGATGGGATTGTTTTAATATTCCTCAGATGTGGCGCAGAGCCTAAGAACGTTTTATCCTCGCTGCACTCTGCTGCAATTGGTGTGCGCTGACTCTGTCTCTTCAGATTAGATGCTCTACTACGCGAGCAGAGAGGGCTGATCAATGCCAGCCACATTTGTATAAACAAGAAAAAAATCATCAACTGAGACAAGCAGAACACATTTCACAGATATTTTGATGAATAGAGTCCCTAAACAGAGTGAGAGACTCTCAAACCCATTTTGGGGGACACATGGTTTGGCACTGCAAGGACAATCAGCTGTCCTTCCTGTCTCTCTGCACTCTTAGAAAGAAAAGGTTCTATATAGAACCTTAAAAGGTTCTATCAGTGCTACATATTTGGATCCCCTGAAAGGTTCTATACAGAATTTTAAGGAACATTCCTTTTACATGGAACCTTTTGGGTTCATTCATTATCATTTGTTTTGTCCTTTCCGAGTTAGATATTTCATATTATTGACAAACATCAAGAACCTAAAATGTATTTATGAATGCATGTGAATGATCACAAAATTCAAGATATGGGGGTTAGAAAATGTATATATTATATATTTTTATGTAGTTAATCAATATCACACTGAAGAGTGCCATTCCAGTTTTTCTCCTCCAAAAATCAGCATGATTAAAATGTGATATTAAGTTACTACAACAGTTTAATAAACAATAATTGAATTACAACTACAAAATGTTGCAGAATAATGTAATATATGAATGAATAATAGCCTATAAAGAAGCTTTGTGCCAACAGGGTTCTTTCTTGTCATTATAGAACCTTTTTAGCATTAAAGGTTCTTTAAGAGTCTGAGTAAAGAACCCTACTTCTACATATATAGAACCCCAATGAACCTTTTTTCAAGAGTAGGTGTCTTATGGCTTTTTCCACTGCGTGGTACAGTACGGTGTGGCTTTCTTAGGCTTACTTTAAATGGTACCACCTCTAGGACTATCTTAAACCTTGTATGCAAATTTTAAGGACTGTTCCACAGTTGCATGTGCAATAATTGTTTATGGTTCATTTGTAAA
This sequence comes from Hybognathus amarus, assembly GCA_030378365.1. Taxonomy (NCBI): domain Eukaryota; kingdom Metazoa; phylum Chordata; class Actinopteri; order Cypriniformes; family Leuciscidae; genus Hybognathus; species Hybognathus amarus. Next base: position 162,731 of record JAQIUQ010007661.1, read on the forward strand.
ATCCAAAAATGTATAGAGCAGGACTTGATTTTGTCTATCAGGAATTGATTAGATGGTTTTAGATGGTTGAGGTTTACTATTGCTGTAATGTCATGTGACAGGTTGTCCCGCCCTCACACCAGTATACACATCATCACAAAAAGAGAAGAGATGTCACTACAAGTTATTTTGATTAAAGATTACAAGGGCATACAAGTTATATACATTTATATATTTATATTTATAATAATTGCTGGAGTATTCTAGCGTGTACCTAGAGTGTAGTCTAGCAATTCTCTGTTGACTTTCGAGCTGGAAAAACCAAATTCTAGTCAGGCCAGTCACATAGTGTATAGATTCGGCAAGCTTAACATAATGACGACAGAGATGCGACAGTTCACTGCTACTTGAAAACAAAGAATGGCGGCTGCTGCTGGCAAACAGCTGTCTTTCGATTCGGCTTTGGCCACGACTCTGGATGATTTAAAGGGTTAGTTCACCCAAAAATTAAAATTAAGTCATTAATTATTCACCCTCATGCTGTACCAACCCCGTAAGACCTTCGTTCATCTTCGGAAAACACAAATTAAGATATTTCTGATTAAATCTGAGAGCTGGATCACTCCTACATAGGCTGCCTAGGGATTCGAAACTTGACGGCCCAGAAAGTCAATGAAGAAAATGTTTAAATATTCCATGTGACTACAATGGCTCTAACTATAAGTTTATCAAGCAATGAGAATACTTTTTGTGTGGAAACAAACAAACAAACAAAAATAACGACTTTATTCGACATTTCTTCCTTGTAGGCCTGAGACGAGATTCAAGAGATTTCCACGACACATGCGCTAGAACTGCAATCTCCTTTAACTACTAAAGTATCGCGCATGCGTTGGTGGAAATCTCTTGAACTCTCGTCTCAGGCCTACAAGGAAGAAATGGAGTCACTTGATAAACTTATAATTGAGCAACTGTAGGCACATGGAATATTTAAACATTTTCTTCAATTACTTTCTGGGACGTCAAGTTTCAATCCCTTAGGAAGCCTATGTAGCAGTGATCCACCTCTCAAATTTGATAGAAAAATATCTTCATTTGTATTCCGAAGATAAACGAAGGTCTTACGGGTTGGTCCAGCATGGGGGTAATGTTGCTCTGGTTGGGAATTTGAAAGAAAACCTCATTCATTACGCCCCTTGCATTGAGCCCTGTCAATGGTGTGTTCCCAGACCTAACATCCTGATGTAGGTCTGGCATGGCAGGCTAGCAGTATTCCATATGAAAATAAGAATTGGATTCCATAGTGACAACAACTAGGGCCAATGAAAATAGGTTGTGACCTTCCCACAGTGCTTCCACAGAATGCATTCATGAACTTGTTACAGGCATCATTTCCTGGGGCTAGGTACTTTACTTAAGGGCACAATTGTTATGTTTCATGCCTTGCTTCTTGCGGGAATCAAACCAGCCCTGTGGCTTAATCATCACGTCACAGCACCCCAATATGTTTGAGGGGTTTAATAACAGTGCACTTCCACTAATGTTTCCTAAATTATAGAGTGAAAAAAAAAGATAAATAGAATGGCACCACGGTTCTGGTTAAGACCGCAATACTCTGTTCTCCTTGCTCTAATTGGTGTTACAGCTCCAGGAAACCTGATTAGTATCAGAGACCACCTGCTGATTGGTCTACTGAAGTAATCCCAGAAGGTGCACCTCTGTCGAGCCCCTCGGAGCGTGCGCATGCACATGTACGAAACCACTCGACCCCCACTGCTCGCACGTGTACGTATCCGACCCGAGACTAATTGTGCAACACTGCATATGCACACAGAAAAAGGGGAGGGCAGAGAAGTGTGCGGTTTCCATGACAACCACCAGAGAGGTGGTTCTCAAATATCAGACTGCATGCAAATTAAGCTTCGTGCCTTCGAGAAGGTCAGCTGTCCGCATGTGTATGTCCGAGACCGTGTGTCCCTCTTGTGTCGAAACCCAAATAAACAAGCCACTAGGAATGACCTTTAATATAAATGATGTACAAAAGTGACAGCAAATGCAATAATTGAATCAATAAATGCAGTTCAGTCACAGTACTTAAAGGGAATTCTGCCATTATTGTCCATATAAGGAAAGTCAATATTGTCTATAGTCTATGGATAAACAGTATATCCTTTTTATCTTCAGATCTTTTGTATTTGAAATGCCTGGTCATATTTACTGTCGTGAGCTAATTTTGCAGGCGAAACCCAGTCATTCAGACTGGAATCCACGTGATCGGAATTTCACTGGGGTGAAAGATTTCCCATGCAGATTTTGCAGTGGGTTGATGCTGAAAGCTGAAGGCTGCTTTGTTTAAAAGTGATTTCGGTGTGAGTTGTTTCCATAGATGCTGCATTATTGGCAATAAACAATTGCCCTAATTTTGCTCACAACATTTTGCAGAAATTTGACCACTCCTTCAGTAGCATAAACTTCATCCATTCTTAGGATCAGGCAGCCTTTACTTCCACTGGACTAGTTCATCACTTCACTGGATTCATGAGATAAAGCTTTAAGTTCATTCTGGGTGATGTGGTCCATTTTCAGCCCTTCAACCACCTCTGTCCTCTTTAACTCCACCATGCTTTATTCCTATTCCACTTGTCTTGTTCAAATGGTCCATTCTCTCCCACTTCAACTCTTCTTTTTGCAGTCGTCTGTGCATTATCACCTCTTTCTGTTCTCATTACTCTCTCTCTAAAGTCCTTTTCTATCTATCCATTCATTCTCTTGCAAATGCTCATGGCTGTTCTTGGGCTGAGAAAACTCTCTGCCTCTCTGAGAGATAACTGAGGGGGAATTCATTCAATTGCACCCGCTGAGTGTGTTTATTTTAATGGGTTCTATATGTCAGCTGCAGGACCAAAGTGTTTAAAAGGCAATTCACTTTTATAGATGGCGACCAATGCAGACAATCACCAGATTGTAGTACATCACTTCTGAGACATTCCACGACCCAACAAGCAGGGTTGTGGACTCGAGTCAGTGACTGGACTTGACTCTGACCCTGAACTATCTTCAACTTTGAATGACTTGCGACTCGGACTTGACATATTCAAAGATGACTTGAGACTCAACTTAGACTTTGACAACAATGACTTCTCGACTTGACTCTGGAGCCCTCGAGCCCCGTGACTTGGAATACTTTGACCTACCTTTGAAAACCACAGATCAGAGTTGTAATAATCACTGACTGTAGTATAGCACTGTATCATTTACGCGTGTATCTCAGCGTCTATTAGCGCTGCTTTCGCACATTTGCCACAGAGCCAGAGAGCGCGTGATGAAGCGTGTGATAGAGTGCCGTTGCAGCAGCGCGTGTCAGTTGTCATTTATTATCACACGTTCAGCATTTTCAACAAATAATGTTTTCTTCTTTTAAATACACAAGTACTCATCGAACCATTTATAATTTGAGAAAAAAAAACTGATTGTCTAAGTATAAACCTTTCAAATGTAATTTTGAGACATGTTATTTTCCCCCACAACAAACGCACATTTAGCCATATAGGTGACTATAGACCTTATGTAGCCCCGCCCTTTTCAGCGCTGCGCTCGTTGTCTTTTGACTTCCGGTCTGTATTTTCACAGCGATCTTGCATAGGTATGAATGAACTGCTCGTAAAACATTTCCCGGTCGACATTTGTTAAGACATCTGCTTTACAATGCTTATGATAAACATTACAATGCTCATGATAACTTTTGTTAACTCTACAATAAGTAAATCCACTTCACCAGCTAATTACTCTCGACAGCGATGCCATAGAAATATACAGAGCGACCGCGAAACCGGAAGTTCAAAGACAATATTCTAAAGATGACGGCGCCCACGTTTCTCTGGTGCATAAGGTCTATAAGTCTTCTCCTGTTCACCAGCCACTCACTTTCATGTCTTTCAGGGGAAATGACATTTACGTTACGTTTTGTAAATGACAGGCGCTGGAGCCCCAAAAAGTGTCACGTGGCGCTTCATACGTTGCCATGGAAATAGGAAAGTTCTAGTACAATTACTATCGCATTAACAAAATAATTTAACCAGGGACTCAATATTTTAAACTTAATGTGTAGCAAATCACGATTAATTTTCCCAAGGAACAGTTACTTTTATTTTTTTATTTTTAAATCTGCATTGCCACTCTTCACATTCAACCAATCAGGCAACCAACCAATTAACATCCACTAAGTTTGAATAAATATGATATTATATATTATTATATCATATTTTAAAAGCCTTCCTGATATAAATTAGTATACATTTCATTTACTATAGTAATTAACACTGAGACAGTAATTTGTGCAAAAAGCACTAATGACTTGTTTAAGACTTGAAGCTTAAACTCGAGGACTTGCAACTTGACTTGAACTTGTCTGTCTTGACTCGGGACTTGACTTGGGACTTGAATGCAAAGACTCGAGACTTACTTGTGACTTGCAAAACACTGACTTGGTTCTACGTCTGCCGTACAAGAACCGATTCAACATGTTCAATCGGAGAAAACAAGTGCCAACACACTGCATTTGACAAAACCCAACGATGTGTTTGTTGCCGTCTGTCGCTGCAGTGTGAACTGGCCTTGGTCTTGTTCCGGTGGAAGAGTGACCTTTGACCCGATGTAGGATTAGCGTAAGCTTAGTAGCCGCCTCTCGCGGTTCAACAAACGGGCTGGGGAACAAACTCAAGCTCCTCCGACATTTCTCTTAAAGCTACACTGTGTAACTCTTTTAGTTTATTCTTAGCTAAAAACTCTTAGTTCTTTCAAAAATATATGTGATCATTAATGTATATTTACTTTCGTTCAAGTAATAAATTATTCTTGTGAGTGTATAATATGCCATTGAAAATACATACGGGTAAGGGGTTCTAATGTCGGTCGCCATGTTGCCCCTCCATCTTGAAAGTACATTAGCCAAAGAGGGACATACCCGTTAATTCAAGCTTCGCCTTTCGCGTTTACGTCTTGAGTTAACACTCATGGACGAGGTTCCAACTGGAAGCCATGTTAATCTTGGACTACATTGGCCACCGTAGAAGTTAAAAGAAATCAGAATTGAGAGGAACAGAAACTAATATTCACTGGATGGTCACATACCTTTGCACTGCTAGATTGGGGTCAAAATCACACAGTGTAGCTTTAAAAAAATTCTTGTTTACGTCAAGAATCCGTCATATGTCCGGTCAGAGGTCACTCTTCCGTCAGAACTCAACTCGCACACGGCTGTTACCGCAAATCAGTGATTATAGTTTATAAAGTTATAAATATGGATATTTTTCTTCCAAAACGCGTCGCTTCGCTTCAGAAATCCTTTATTAAACACCTGGAGCCATATGGGTTACTTTTTATGATGGGATGGATGTGCTTTTTTGGGCTACAAAATCTCATTTACTATTCACTCCCATTATAAATCCTGAAAGAGCCAAGATTTTATATTGTGATTGGCTGAAAGAAGGAAGTCATACACATAGGATGGCTTGGGGGTGAGTAAATTATTGGATAATCTTAGGGATAATAGGTGCTGTAAGCGATCAAAGTTTATTAGTCCCACTAAAAAACAAAACTTTTGTGTGATGTTAGTGTATTCATCACAGGGCTTTCAAGAAAAAGGTACAGCTTATATGTAAATATCTCGGAAATGCCAATGGACAGACACATGGCAATGGACGTAATTGTGGTTAAGTGAAAAACCATGGAATGGAGAGTAGTCTGTTCAGTGTGCTCAAGTCTCTAGAATGTAATCTCTCTATGCACTGCCAGCCATAATTAAAGTTATTACTGATATTAACTGGAGCCTTCTAATGTTTCCCTCTGCATTTGCCATGTCACAAACCTGTGGGTAATGCAGTAAGTAATAACCATAGCCAGATTTGCATTATTAGAACTCATCAGCTATATTTCTTAATTACAGCTGTGGTAGTCATTGTTAATCTGCATGTGCTAATGCATCTGCATGGGATGTTTAAAAAGTATTCATCAAGTATAAGATCTATTATTATACAATGTGCACAAAATGTTATTCAGGCCAGAAATCACTAAGCACTTCTGGTGAAATGGCAACATTTTACACTATAGAAAAAATAGTGACCACTATTTAGTGAAATAATCGTGAATAGTGAAGATTAACAATTTCTGTTTTTATCTCTATACTATGAGTCATTTTCTAAACCTCCCAAGTATTACATCATGAAAAATGCAAAATCTCTAGGTTGAAATCACCACACACCACCTAATTATACATATTATCTTCTATAATCTATGAGGCTTTAAATTATTCATTCCTAGCTTGAATTTTAATTAGGTTAAGCCTGTAAGCGACAGTCATACATATTTGTCAAGGTTCATATTCCATGAAAATTTTGTCTATTAAAAGACTCCATCAGATGAGGGTAGCAAATAAATAATAACTACTGTGCTAATTAAGCCCACTTTAAAAAAAAAAAAATCCTCAAATCTCGTCATTAATTTTGTACATGCATTTGAATGTTATTTAATTTTCCAAAAAATGAAAATGCACGCACCGTATAAAGATAATTTCATATATTTGAGGGATGGGAGTAGAAAGTGCTGATGGTGGGCTCAGAACAAGAAGTGCTGTTTTCTCTTCCCACTGAAATGCGTACTGTATCTCCCCAGGCACCAATACTCAGGGGGACCCTACTTTCCAAAACTGGCATCGCACACACTTTACTTTGACTTTCACTATCTGCTGATGCCCATTCAATTCGGCTTGTACAATTATTCTGTGTGCTCTCATCGTCCTGTTGGCCTTCTAAGCAAAGTATTTTGCAAGAATTTGTACATAGAAATCTGTGCAAGTCAAAAACAAAAAATCCACAGATTTATTCCATTGAGAACCAGATTGTCAGTGATAATATAACATAAAAACCATTCTAGACATACCATAATTTGTCCTTAATGATGTTTTTAATCCTATGAAGAAACTGAATGGAACAACAAATCACGATAGTGGAAAAACCGAGTGGTCACTGTTGAGCTCTATTGACTTTATTCTGAGATGGCATATTTAAATTTTAATTCTGTTATTGTGAACATTGTATCCATGCATATGTTTAAATTAATAAATATTTAGACCTCATAATGTTTAATTGAACTTGATCTTCCACTGAAACTACAAACTTCTCTCTGAACGTCTTCAATCATTTCGTCCGCTTAAACTCCGCCCATCTTTACAATCGACTTCAAGCTCGTATTCATATCTGTCCGTATCCAATCAACAAATGCAGCATAAAAGTCCCTGCCTTACATTGTTTTCTTTTTCAATCATTTGTTTTATGGATGCACGATATATCAGCCAATATATGTTCATTTTTAATGTTATCATTATCGGCCCAATAAAAAATTTGGCCGATATATTAAAGCCGATAAATAGTGGATTATTTCCTTCAGCTGAGACAGATGCCACAGTTCTCTATGATGGTTTTAAATTGCTTGAAATATGATTGGAATCACTTAAAAAAGGAAATATAAAAAATGTGCAAGTCTGTCATATAGGCTACATAAATAAAATTGAGAAGATTATAATAGTGTTCTTGAGACATGGCTTTTAATGAAAAGACTTGTTTTTGTAATCAACATTCATCGGTTATCATGTTATAATAAGAGCTATTGGTATCGGTCACAATTTTCAAATTGGTGCATCCCTAATTTATTTCACACAGATAGTGCCACAATATGGAAAAATTGATGTTTTTTTCTTCAATGTTATGCAAATAACAATGATGCCATGTGGATAGAAGTCCATTGAATATGTTGTCATTGTGCAGAAAACTTCAGAAAAATGCTTTCAGTGCTCTTCAAAAATCTATGTGACGAATATCCAGTGCCATCCGCTTTTACGTGGTTATTTCTAAAGTGATCTTTAACGTCTTGCCCCGCCTGCTTGATTTAATGTGTTAGCCGTAGAGGTCAAGTTATCCTTCTCATCTGAGCTCTTGTGCCTCCAGCAAGTGAGAGATTTCGCATCAGCCTTCTCATTTATTCTGACGGCACACTGATACGCCTGCTAATGGCCTTTGCTCTGGCTCAGACAAACCCAATCCATTATTTGGTTATTGATTGACAAGGGCACTAGAAAGAAGGGCATTGTGTGGGTTTGGAAGAAATCGGTTGGAAACACTCTTCTGTTTGTCAACACTTACAGTTGTCTCGCCTTCTCAAATCATTGCATTTTGCATGTATGTGATGCATTCTCAAGGGGAGTAAATAGTCTCCAATGTTTGGTTTTCTTTTGCTGATCAACAACTCTCAAGTCAGAGTAAACTTCGCAGGCAAGGTCTAGTCATTTCACTATAGACTACACTAGAGACGGTAAAGAACTTATCCGCACAGTAAAGAACTTATCTGAAGCAGCAGAAAGGAGCAGCAACTGGCTGTGGTTGAACTTGAGACCGCCATGCTACGGTTTCGTAGAATTCTTGAAAAACTCGAAGAGTCTGTTGGATTATTTTGTATAGGTTGCATAGTTACAGTCATTACGTTCCTGTGTATATTGCATGAATGACGGGTGGTTGGTCCGATAATGTGTTTTGCGGTAGGTAGGGCTGCAACAAACGATTATTTTGATAATCGATTAATCTAACGATTATTAGAACGATTAATCGACTAATCATCGATTATTTTGCCAGCTAATCATTACGTTTGGAATGATTGTTCAGCTTTTTCAATTAGTCAAAACATTGAGTTATACATATTCTTACTATAATATAAAAAATACCAGTTCAGCTTTTGAAATAGTGGATTTAATGAACTTAACTTAATCCAACTAAACGGGTCATTCTCTTTAAGTTTAACTCAAATCACTCAACGCTCTCTAAGCATTGTTTAATCATAGAACTGAAACAGAAAAGGGGATATTTACTTCAGGACACAAAAAGGTAAAATATTAATCTGCTAACCATTATTAAAGATATAAAATTACAATAGTTTTTTTTTTACATGAGAATTGAGCTGACAGAGATGTTCTCATTCACCTTTTAATTTACAGAATGAAAAAGAAAAAGTAACTACCATGGTATTCTTCCTAACATCTCCTTTTGTAAGTCTTCATGATTATGGAACAAAATACAGGCAAGTAATAAGACTAATACCTAATAGTGTTACAATAATAAAAAACAGCCTTATTTAATCAAGCTTTATTCTATGCAAAATAAATCATCACATTACTGTAATTATATTATTATTGATGATATTATTACTATTAATAGTATTGCATGATCTAATAAAGAAATACGTTACCACTAGCTTAGTTAGCTCCAGCTGGAGAACACTCGATTCTCACCGGCTCCTCTTTTGCCGGGATGTTTCCTCTTTAAGTGCTCCAACATGCATGTGGTGCTCTCGTGAAAAGCAAGTTCTGCCTTGCATGTATTGCACACGACAGCATTGTTGATTTTAAGTTTTGTAAAACTTTGCCAAACCTTGCTAGTTCGGATTCGTTTGCACTCGTCATAATTTGCGCTATTTTTTCTTTTACCACACTTGCATTTATTAAGGGCTGCATTTACACTCTAGCGCCAAAGCGCCGTAGTGGTCAAATCGCGATATTGCACGCCTTTACATTAGGTCACGTGAGCTCAAACAACTACTCAACAACAAGGATATTTGTCGACAATTTTTATTGTCGACAATGTCGACTAATCGTTGCAGCCCTAGTGGTAGGTGGTATGCCATACGGAACCGTTGCCACTGAAACTACATTAACGCACCAGTGGGGCTCGACAGCCTTAGTGAAACGGGTTGGCGCGTATGGTTGGGTTGCGGAGAGATTGTGGTTAGGTCTCAGCTGGGCTGAGTTGAGTCGGGGACAGAGGGGGTGACTCTGGGATGCCAGAGTCACTGTCAAACCCTCTTGAGGTGTCGTGGGCTAGTCGACGAAACACTGAGTACGGAAGGTGCCCACTTGAAGACCCTAGAGAGGTCCCCTACTCGGCTCAATCCAGACGGTTGTGGTGCTGGTCCACTGGGGAGACCACACTGTAGTTGCAGCCGTCGTGTGTGCTGACGCGCCAAGTACACTGCAGCCATTAACGCCGTAGCCTACAGAAGGGGAGTCACACCACCATATGGAAAGAAGCGTAAATGGATGGAGAAGCAAAGTTTACTGTAAAGCTACGTCTTAATTTGTGCTTATCTTGGCAAAAGCAGAGTATAAATCAGCATGAAGTTTAACATTTACTCTTGTGTAATGGAAATCACTATGAATCCACACGATCAGGTGTTTCACTTGAATCAGCTGGTCACTTCGAATTCGCTTCATTGAGTTACTTCTGTGTGAGCTGTGCTTCATACATTACTACACAATATTGACAATACACAACTGAATGCAAAAAATGCACTTAATTTGATTCTAACAGTCTGAAGATTATCTTGCTGGGTGAGTTAAAGTTTGTTAAATGTTGACATGTTCATAGTTAGGTACTTGAATCCAAATTCAGGACTTTTAATATGCAAACTGTGCCTAAAACACAAGTAGATATAATATGGAAGAACAGTGTCTTTCTAGAATGTCCTGGAATTTCTAGTTTTTGCTGCCCGGGCAAATAAGATGAGAAGGGGGCGGATAGGACACGCAAGGGCAGACGGGCACTTTGATCACGGCTGTGGCTTCAGAAGCAAGTTTTATCTGCGAGAGGGTGGATGGATCATGGGGCCGAGGCTCTGCAGATCAAACAAACTAGGTATGACCATCACTGACATACAGAATATCAAAGGGTCTGGGAGAGATGAGCAAAGCATGAAACTGTCTGAAGATGTGTGATTCTCTCGGGCTGTCCCTGAATAGTCCCAGTCTCCCACTGGACCTGGTGCTGCTGCAACAAAAGCAGAGGCTCAGATTGGCTTGCAAGTATTAACATGTAGGTAAATGTAAAGTGCAAGCCGAACACATATCGAATTACTCCTCGGCCTCTCTCGTGGTTTTATTTTTGAGTTACCATGTCCTTGGGCATGATTCTCTGTGACTTACTTACTTACTTACTTACTTTCTTTCTTTCTTTCTTTCTTTCTTTCTTTCTTTCTTTCTTTCTTCTTTCTTTCTTCTTTCTTTGCACTGTTAGAAATAGGAATAGATAGATCCATTTTGAAATACTGATGCTTTCCGATACATAGTATTAATACAAAAGTGGCTTTCGCACATACCAAAGCCGAGTTGCGACACATTTCCATGACTTCCATAGGAACTGAGGAATGCTGAAGTAACGTGTGTTGTGGGGAAACCAACATTCATTAGCATTAAACATTCATTCAGCATGAAACCCCATTCATTTCAGTGTTTCTCAAGCAACCTAGCTGGGAAGTTGATGAAATTACTGTATGTTTTTTTTAATACATTAGCTGACCAGTAGTGGTATTTTATGTAGCGAGTTGATAATAGAAGTTTGACTCTAACTAGTCTAGTTCGACTCGACTTTAATTAGATAACATGAGAAACATATTTCAATATGCTAGTTATCATGTTTACAGTTTTTAGTCGTTTTCTCCCTGTATGAGGTCAAATGTGTTTCTATGAAGACTGCCCATTCAAGGAACAACTTATCTAGCCCCTCACTGGGATGTAATAAACAGTTTTGTTGAATGCAGTTAGTCACCTTTAAAAAAAAAAACAGTTTAAACGTCTTATTTGGGTTAAAATTCAGTATTTGCTTGAGTTCATTAATTCATGTGTTCATTAGTTCATACTTGTATGCTTATGGGACAATCTTAAAATAACATTAGGATGTGAGTAATAAACATTGTTTTAAAAAGTCTAAACTAAAAATCTAGTGTTTGATAATGTCTAAATATATATTCAAAAGCAAAACTAAAAAAGGACATTATTTGACCGGCAATCCTCTTTTTAGCAACTAGACTAGAGCTAATATATACAGTATACATGTATATTTATTGTACATATGAGTTATATGATGTTTTGATGTTATATGCAGTAGTTCACTTTTTAAAAAGCGTGATTTGTCTGTTTTTATTTTATTTTTGAAATATTCATTTATCGGCCATTATAACTGCCTATACTTGATTTTTTTAGAAAATGCCTAATATTGGCCAGTATATCGGCCTGCCAATATATTGGTCTTGGCTATATTAAATACTATTTTTTTTTCAGCTTTGCACAAAAAAAAATATTTTAAATTGCATTTAATATGTTTTTTTTTTTATTTTATTAAAAGTAATTTTATTTTAAAATTGTATTATTTATTCCTGTGATGGCAAAGCTGAATTTTGTAGTATTTGTGAACACCATGATGCATTGTTTTCAGGATTCTTTGATGAATAGAAATTTCTAAATAACAGCATTTATTTGACAAATAATTCTTAAAAAAGAAGAAGTGCTGAAGGTGCCATGAGTGTGTTTGTAGGTTTGCACATTTTAAATGCTTTGCCAGATCTTGCTGTCAATGTCTTCACCTCCGTTCTTTAGCACCTTTAAAGTCTCTCCTTTCCCAGTCCTAATTAAACACATTTCATACGTAGTTAAACAAGCTCATGTTTGAAGAAAGAACCATAGAAAGGTGAAGCAATAAAAAGATCCTGATAATAAACTAAATGGAGCTTCAAAGCTTGGGAATGCACAATTAACAGGAAGCTCAAAATGAAAATCAAATTAATTTCATCCAAGCCTCCACTTAACTGTGATAACCCTAGATAATTACAGAATGCATAATGCATCTTTTTCAGTTATTTATTCACATTGCTTATGTCCAAGTTTCCATGCCAGTTTGAGGACACATCCTCTGAGATTTTTAGCAGCAGTTGCTGGTATTTTTCAAGGAAATATGGAATTTGCTTTGTAAGGCTTGGTGTGTTATTGGTTTTGTCATGGATTATGGCAAGATGGAGTATTTTTAAATACAAAAATCAATTTTCTTTCAGCTCATGACAATTCACATTTGCAGGCGATAGACCAGGCGAACATTACAAAACAATCGTCCTATGTACTTTTAAAGATACATAATGAATTTCCTGTCAGGTTGCCACAAACTGCAACTATTTGCAGACTAGATGTGTCAGTTACAAGATCACTACGATCTTGAAATTCAGTTCTTACACAAAAGCCCTATTCAGACGGTGGACGTCTGTTTTAAAAAATAATAAAAGTCTTGTGGACACATATTTAGTATGTGTTTTGTGGTCTTATTTCAGCAACTTTCATTTAAAAAAAATTTAATAACCACGCATAAACATTATTATCTTAAAAATACAAACATGTACATACATGTTGTTCACATATTATGGTAGCCCAGTTTGTGCAAAATAGAGTGAATTTACACCTTTGCCATTAACATCTCCAAATAGCCCTTGGTCCCCAGGGGGTTAATTGCGATTTATTCACAGTGCAGGAGCGAGTTTAATGATCCTACGAACCTGGGAACCATGGTCAGTAGCGTGATAAAATGTCATATACTTAATACTTAATAACAGAAATAATGTAAGAAATGTAATTGATATAATTTGATCTAGAAATGTATTGATTTTGTCTTGTAAACTCAGAGATGGGAATTTGACGGCAATTAAATTACCACACAACCTTGGTTTATCAAAAAAAAACAGTAGGTAATGGATGGATTGTTATGTGGGTGGTGGGAGAAAACACTGGGGCTAGTCCATGATTTCATGCTGTCCAAATCCTAGAACGTCAATGTCGAAAATACCTTACAACCCCATGAGAAACAATTACCATCCGAATAGGTGTACTCTGTCCAGCTACACAGGAGTTCATTCTTGACAACATGTCAACACACAACACGGAGGATGTGCCTGTTTGCACATGTATTCGCGGGGAAAAGAGCTAAAGAATTGTAAGGAGAGATGTGGGCAGCAGTGAGCTGAGAACTTTGATGGTTTGTTGGTATTTTTCCCTAATCGACTTCACTTCCCACTGCTTCACCCTCCATTTGCACTGTTTAGTCTCACAGTTGCAGTGGCTATTGCTCATTTCTCTCGTTGCTCTTCTCTTCAGACAGTGCACACACCTGGCAACTGGACAGTTGCGTCTGATTTCAAACGAGTTTTAAAACGTATTATTTTAGACAATTTTAAAAATGTTAAATAGTTGAAAGGTCTGGATGGATGGATGGATGGAATGGATGGATGGATGGATGGATGGATGGATGGAATAGATAGTTGGTATATATTACAGAAGGTACTGTATATACTATTAAGGTGATAATTCATGGATGGATGGATGGATGGATGGATAGTAAATATTTGGCAGGTCTGGATGGATTGATATTGAGTAGAGCCAAATCCGATTTATCGACAGGCCAATATTATCGGCCGATATTAGGCATTTTCCAAACTATCGGTATCGGCAGTTATAATGTCCAGATAAATGAATATTTAAAAAATACAATAAAAACGGTACGAACACACTTCAACTATGTCATGAGTGTTGGTGTTGTATAGTTTGTCCATGCAGAGGGCACTCTAGCACCGTCCCTGTTGGCAACACTCGTGTATAACACGTCACACATTCTGCAACCCACTGACTCCAGCCAGAGTCGGGCAGAGGAACTCAAGTTAGTTCTCTACTGAGACGCATCATCTCTCCTTGGCCTGTTAAATTGAAAATGTATGTTTTACAATTTGCAGTATGATGTTTTCCATTGCTAAATTATGGCTCATCATAGACTAGCTAATGCCACTATCATCAGTGGAAGACTGCTAACGTTAACATTAATGAGCTTGGAAACCTCAACAAACTTTTTCTGCCGAAATAAAGTAATGATTACCTGTATTTATAACTCAGCATATCTCTAGTTACAGTCCCTGGCACTGTAAAATGTTCAAAGGAGTGAACATTTAGACATAGAGAAAAAGTATCAAACGTATCTTGTGCATAAAAGTTAGTTTTTCGTTTACACGTGTGTGAAATCCAACGATGCCAAGTGTGCATTGCAGACTGTCGTTCTGGAGTGGATTTAGATTTAGAATCGCTAAATAGTAGGTTTTAGAAGGCAGGCAGCAAATGATGATTGAAAATGGTTTGATGTAGCTTGATGGAAAGAATTTAAAAGTTTCTTTTTAAAATGCATTATCATATTATTTTAGTTAAAACGCATAAAATAACTACATAATAATTAATGTTAGGGTAATCTGTTCATGTTTTGTTGCGCGTTTCTGAAAAAAATATTTGCTATATATCGGAATATCTGGATTTTAAAACCAATAAATATTTGTAATCGGTATTCGGTCTTCAAAATCATTTATCGGTCGGGCTATAATAGACAGACAGACAGACATATAGTATAATATATATTTATTTATATCTATATTATATACAGTGTGATATATATATATATATATATATATATATATATATATATATGTATATGTATATATTTATTTATATATATATATATTTTTTTTATGCATCATATCTAATTGTCAAAAATGTTGCTCTGTGCCATAAAGCAGATTTTTATCTGAATCAAGTAAAGAAAAAAGAAATCACAGTGTGTGTGCAAGGCTTTAAAAATATCATCATAGGTAATCTTTATAATACGGTTTTACAAAAAAAATATGTTAAGACTCTTAATTGACATTAATCTAAAGAATGCTAATCTGTGATCATGATACACTAGCAACAGATAAACAACAGGATTGCCATGCCAACGCTTTACTGGGAGCAGTTCAGTCAAAGCTAAAAGCATTGTAGTATCCTAACAGAACAGAGGTTAGCCACTAGCAACGTCCGTTAAACAACAGTGGGCTTTCAATCATCCATTTAAAATGAGAAATGCGGTCAGCATGTGTCCACAGTCTTAGGCAAGATTAGCTAATAGTCGGTAAGCAAAGCGGCAAGCAAGAGCCAGTTTTCCTACGGCTGTGCTAATGGCATTAACTCCAGATACACAAGCTAATCAATCCGCTAAAGGCTTTTGGCCAAGCTATCAACCACAATTAAATACACGACAAACTCCATCCGGTGTGTGCTGATGCATTTTGTGACTATCATAATTCGTTTGAGTCTATACGTTTTGAAAGTGACTTCTGAGTTCGAAATTCAGCAGGCCCAATGTGCGCATCAGCACACCATGGAGATCAAGTCAGAGAAGGATTAAAGCTTGTGTGTTAATGGAGCACGAGGTATTTTTAACCACTAAATGCTAATCTCTAATGCTGGATTTCTGATACGTGACTAGCCGAAAACTGATTCATGCTGCATGTTTGAGTTCAAGTCTATTACGACCAGCTGAAGAAAGCCTACACGCGATTTTATTACTTTGTGATTCACAATAGTGTATGTGTGGAGGACATTCAGACACAGTACACTACATACTGTTCACAGGTCCTTGAGTTTCAAGTGCATTGTAGAGTACATAATTTGTAGTTGAGTATCATTTTTGCTTCTAGTAAGGCTAGTGATTTGTTTTCCACACACATTAAAGTCACTGAGGTCCAATGTCTTGTTTCTGCCACAGAATGAAAAATATAAAAGGTAATTGTGACTTTTTATCTCACAATTCTGACTTTTTCTCACAATTGCGAGTTTACTCAAGTAAACTCGCAATTTGTGAAAAAAGTCAGAATTGCAAGTTATAAAGTCAAAATTGCGAGATATAAAGTCAGAATTACGATTTGCAAAGATAGAATTGCTAGATATAAAGTCGCAATTGCGTGATATAAAGTCAGAATTGCGTGATATAAGTCTGTAATTGCGTGATATAAAGTCTATAAAATGCGAGATATAAAGTCAGAATTGCGAGTTATAAAGTCAGAATTGCAAGTTATTAAAGTCAGAATTGCGAATATATAAGTCAGAATTACGATTTGCAAGATATAATGCTTATATAAAGTCGCAATTGCGCGATATAAGTCATAATTGCTGATATAAAGTCGCAATTCCGTGATATAAAGTCAGAAACTGCGAGATATAAAGTCAGAATTGCGTATATAAGTTCAATTGCGCGCATATAAAGTCAGAAATGTGAGATATAAAGTCAGAATTGTGAGATTTAAATTATTCTGAGGGGAAAAAAGTTAGTATTTTTTCCCCTTAGAATTGGCCTGATAAGTCGCAATTGCGAGTTTATATCTCACAATTCTGAGCAAAGATGTTCGAATTACATATAAACTCGCAATTATGTGTTATTAAGTCAGAATTGTGAGATGTAACTCGCAGTTGTGAGAAAAAAAGTCAGAATTGTGAGATAAAAAGTTCTGTCACTTCTGTCTTTTTCTCAGAATTGCGACTTTATATCACCCAATTCTGACTTTATATCTCGCAATTCTGACTTTATATCTCGCAATTCTAAATTTATATTCTGACTTTATATTCTCAAATTCTGATATCTCGCAATTCTGACTTTATATCTCACAATTCTGAATTTATATCTGCAATTTCTAAATTTATATCTCGTAATTCTGACTTTATATCTACAATTCTGACTTTATATCTCGCAATTCTGACTTTATATTTCACAATTTCCTGACTTTTATATCTCGCAATTTTAAATTTATATCTCGTAATTCCTACTTTATATCTACAATTCTGACTTTATATCTCGCAATTCTAAATTTATATCTCGCAATTTTGACTTTATATCTCATAATTCTAAATTTATATTCTCGAATTCTGACTTTATATTTCGAATTTTGACTTTATATCTCGCAATTCTGACTTTATATCTCGCAATTCCTGACTTTATATCTCACAATTCTAATTTATATCTCGAATTCTGACTTTATATTCGCAATTTTGACTTTATATCTCGCAATTCTAAATTTATATCTCGCAATTCTGACTTTATTACAATTCTGACTTTATATTCATATTTCTAAATTTATATCTCGCAATTTCTGACTTTATATCATCGAATTTTAAATTTATATCTCGCAATTCTGACTTTATATCTCGCAATTCTAAATTTATATTCACAATTCTGACTTTATATCTCACAATTCTGACTTTATATCTCGCAATTCTGACTTTATATTCGCAATTCTAAATTTATATCTCACAATTCTGACTTTATATCTCAATTCTTACTTTATATTCGCAATTCTGACTTTATATCTCACAATTCTAAATTTATATCTCACAATTCTGACTTTATATTCACATTTTAAATTTATATCTGCAATTCTGACTTTATATCTCGCAATTCTAACTTTATATCTCGCAATTCTGACTTTATATCTTACAATTCCTGACTTTATATCACCCAATTCTGACTTTATATCACCCAATTCTGACTTTATATCTCGCAATTCTGACTTTATATCTCGTAATTCTGACTTTATATCTCGCAATTCTGACTTTATATCACCCAATTTTGACTTTATATCTCGCAATTCTGACTTTATATCACCCAATTCTGACTTTATATCTCGCAATTCTGACTTTATATCTCACAATTCTGACTTTATATCACCAATTCTGACTTTATATCGCCAATTCTGACTTTATATCTCGCAATTCTGACTTTATATCACCCAATTCTGACTTTATATCATCCAATTCTGACTTTATATCTCGCAATTCTAAATTTATATCTCGCAATTCTGACTTTATATCTCACAATTCTGACTTTATAACATGCAATTGCGACTTTATATCACGCAATTTCTGACTTTATATCTCGCAATTTCTGACTTTATATTTCGCAATTCTGACTTTATAACTCGCAATTGCGACTTTTTATCTACATATTGTGAGAAAAAAAAAGTCAAAATTATTTATTTGATTTTTTTATTCAGTGGCGGAAACAAGCTTCCATAGTTTTGGACTCTATTGACTTTGATGGCTTCAAAATATCTTCATTTGAGTTTCAAAATAAGAGTCTATTATGATGATTTGATGATCAAGAAACATTTATTATGTTAATTTCTTATATCATTTTGAAGACAGTTATGCTGGTTAATATTTCTGTTAATATATATTTTTAAACAATGTTATTAAGTTACCTTTACTATTAAGTTTACTACACGTTTACTTAGGGACCCCAAACTTGTAGTGTTTGTCAGTATTTTTTGTCAGTAAAATAAATAATGTCATAAATGATTAAAAATAAACAATTCAATTTGTCAATTAATACATAAATATATATTTTAATAAATCAATATCATATGGAAACAAAAAATTCAATGTTATTTATGGATATATTTTTTGACACCATGATTTATTTATTAACACATTTTGTGATTATATTTATTAATTCTTCTACAGTATGTGCGAGCATATATATGTTTCACCCACATTATTGATTGATATTTTTTATATTATTGTAAGAAAATATAGTATGCTTACTTTTTCAGATATTTTCACCACATAGCATATTCAGATTACTGTTGCTTCTAGTTAAATTGCCAAATAATGTCATTCTGTGTGTCATCATGCACTGCTTTAACAGGTATATAAGCACACAATCTTACACAGTGAACAAAGATGACACACTTTTCCTGGAGCTTATTTAATTTTTTCACATTTTGTGTCTGTATGAACACAAGCCTGCCTGTTCGCAGCTTCATTTTCCACACATTTCACAATAATTAAACATAGTTAGTGCTGAAACAGGCCTATATCAGTGTCCTAAAGTGTGTCATCATTACTGTCACCTATTTCTCTGTATCTTCATTGGTTTTCCAGGTAAGCATCCCGCCTGTCCAAATGCCAACTAGAAGCAATAACATCAGCTCCCTGTGGAGCCTACAGGGTACATGAACCACGCAGAGGATCTGATGGCATCAAACATTCACACTTCTCCCTTAAAGAAAGCAGCTCAAATTGAGGTGAGTGGGTACAGATTGAGTTATCGTGAGCCGAGGTGAGCAACGTGATGCCATTCATATGATCATGTCTTTCATCTATCTGCTTAAATAATATTGTATTTGGTATACAATCTATTGACAATTCAGTCTAAAGGGTCTTTATTGTATGTACCATGTGAAATAAGGATGATTAGAGACTTTGTTAATGCAACTGGTTGAGCTAAACTCAACAAAACACTTGAGTGAAACCTGGGTGGATTCTGACAAACTCAAAATCTGATTGGCCATTGTTTTTACGTGCTCAACAAACATGCCTGTGATTGGCTACAATGCTTAACGTTGTAAAAAGACGTTTCATCGGCTGTTCAGATGTGGACGTTGCACACAAAAGTGGAGGCAGATAAACATGAGTGTGTTTAAGTAGACTAAATGATTGAAGATATCCTGCATATACGCCACCAGGTCCAGTTATGATATTTATTTTTTATAATTGACCGTCAAACATATCGAGGAACCATCTAAAAGCAGGCTATTCTTTAATCTACACTACCGGTCAAAAGTTGAAGATCGGTAAGATTTTTTATGTTTTTAAAAGAAGTCTCTTCTGTTCACCAAGGCTGCAATTTTTTTGATTAAAAATACACAAAAAACACAGTAATATTGTGAAATATTATGACAATTTAACAATGTAATTTATTCCTCTGAAAAAAAGCTGAGTTTTCAGCATCATTACTCCAGTCTTCAGTGTCACATGATCCTTCACAAATCACTCTAATATGATGATTTTATGCTCCAAAAACATGTATGATTATTATCCATGTTGAAAACAGTTTTTTACATTTTTATTTCAGGATTCTTTGATGAATAGAAAGTTCAAAAGAACAGCATTTATCTGAAATGGAAAGCTTTTGTTACATTAAACACTACCCTTTAAAAAGTTTGGGGTCAGTAAGAATTTGTATTTTATTTTTGGGGGAAATAAATAAGAAATCAATACTTCAATCACAGGATGAGTTACATTGATCAAAAGTTACAGTAAAGACATTTACAATGTTAGAAAAGATTCTAATTAAATAAATGCTGTTCTTTGAACTTTTTTTTGGAGCATAAAATCATCATATTAGAGTGATTTGTGAAGGATCATGTGACACTGAAGACTGGAGTAATGATGATGAAAATTCAGGCTATTTTTCTGAGGAATAAATTACATTTTAATATATATTAACATAAAAAAGTCATTTTAAATTGTCATAATATTTCACAATATTACTGTGTTTTTTGTGTATTTTTTATAAAAAAATTGCAGCCTTGGTGAGCAGAAGAGACTTCTTTTAAAAACATAAAAATTCTTACCGATCTTAAACTTTTGAGCGGTAGTGTATTACTGTCATCATAGATGTCAGTTACAGACCGAGTCTTGTGCTTTAGATCAGACAGATGTTCCCTGTCCTCAGTCAAGTCAGCTGTTTACACTTTACTCCAAAGAGGCACTTTTAATTATAGCATCGTCCTAATTATAGCTGTTAATCATGTTCTGCATGCACCATGTTATGAAGATGGGGATTGCACCAGTAATGCACCACAAATGGATTTCCGCAAAAAGAGCAATAACAAGTATTTCTGGCTGTGAACAACACACCTTACACTTAAAATTTGAACTGCTAGCATGTTAAGTGTTGTTTTCTTCGCTTAATGATTTATTTAGGGAAATAAGTGAGTCAGGACTGCGATCGGTGCCCCTTCAAAAAGAAAACCAGTGTATTTATTGCTCTTTAACCTGTTCATGGTGATTTTTAGCTTGTGTGGGTGTAACAAATGCATGCTTTATTTCATATTATGTGTCCAATTTTAGGATTTTTATATAATTGCACGTCTTTCAGTATAACAAATATGAGGGAAAAAAACTTTCTTATCACTTCCCACTAGAGAGCCCGTCTGCTCTCAGATATGATTCACGCATAAGCTAAACAAAGATAGCATTTTCCAAGTAATCACTAAATAAGACATCTTTATGCTGAAACCACTAGATAATTAAGAATGAGACGAAAAAATGCTGTAATTTTAAGTGTAAAGTCGATAAAATTAGGGCACGTTTTTATTGGGCACGCAAGAGACCGTATTTCATGATCTATTTTTATTTTACGTTTACGTGAAAAATAATATATTTAATTATTGATTTAAAGTTTTATTGTTTCTTTTCTTTCATGCAAGGAAATTTAAATGCCTCACGAAGAAGACTGCTTTACCATTACAGTAATGAGTTGCTTTTAAAATATATTCAAATATATACACTTATTTTAAATTGTAATAAAATTGCACAATCTTATTTTCTGATCAAATAAATGCATTAAGACTTTCGAAAATGTTAAAAAATCCAAAATTGTGATCAAAATCATTTATTTAAAACATTTTTGTAAATATTTATCTTTCCTTTTTTAAAGATTTTTATTAAATGGCACGCTTTCCTTACATTTAACATTTTTCTATGGATGTTTGCACGATTTTCTTTAAAAAACGTATGGTCTCACTTTCTAGGTCTCACTTGTAAAAGAGGTTTTAACCTCAATGTGACTTTCCTAGTTAAATAAAGGTTAAGAAGATATGATAATATCAAATTCAATACCATGTTTTTTTGAAGTACACCATTGGTACTACTAAGAGATTGGTATTTACAACGGTGAATGTGGAGAAGAGTAAAGCAGATAGCTGGATCTATGGAGCGAGTACGATGGACAGATAGAGGAGTGGGTGTTTTATTGGAGGCCGAGAGTAAACTGAATGAGTCAGTCATTGAGTATGAAGTACAGTCAGCTCTCAGCTCTCCATTCACATTGCCCTGTGCTGCCCATTAGTGCCTCTGTGGAGCTCATAACCCTCAGCCGTTCACGGTCACTATCTATGCATATGTCGATATGTTATCTCATTTCATAATTGCTCTCAGGACAGGAGTGACATATCTATCATCATATCTCCGACAAGTCTTTCTGTCTGATTTTAGCCTACACTGTAAAAAAAAAAAATCATGATTTGTTATCATACCGTTTTTTCTTCTGTTAAATCAACTTAGATAATTTATGTGGTTCAGATAACATAATATTTTTAGTTTCTGATTATATAAATGTCCTTTATTGTATTAACTCTTTTCAATTTTAATGAACTAGTTTTAAAGGGGGGGTTGACTGCTTTTTTTTCTTTGCGTGATTGTATTTATGGGGTGCAATATAACATGTATTTGTGGTTTTTCTTTTTTTAAAAGTCTGTATTTTTCATAAACTTCACCTTTATTGTCAGCCGCGCTCTCCTCTGTCCCCTGAACGGAGCGGTTCACTTCCTGATTCTATGAAAACACTCCCTCAGGAAACACGTCGAGAGCTCAGATTGGTTAGTTTGGCTCGGTGTGTTGTGATTGGCTAAATTGTCGCTCACGTTGTCCGGAAGATTAATGGCCATTACCTTTACGGGCACGTTACTAAGCTCCGTTCCAGATGTAAATATGTGTCGAACTGCAGTATCAGGTTGATGAAGTGAGTCAAGCAGAACCTCACCACACACGGCTCTTACTAAACGTTTCTGAATGATAATTTGCTACATTTTTAACTTTATACATGTTTGTTTTACACAATAGCATCTGACTGGCAACGATAGCAACTGACTGGCTACTAATGTTATACTCAAACAGCGTTGGCATGTTTACGTTCTTGATCAAAATTGAAAATAACGTCATAAAGCATATATACATGAAAAATACGTTTAAAACATTAGTACTTATAGAAAATTCAGGTCCATAATGTTTATACGCGTTTGTCGTAGACACAAAATAGCATTGTCTATCTAGTAGTGGCTATAAAGAGCGCTGGCATTTGAAAAAAATAAAACACAAGGCTACGTCTTGAATTATACATGCAAATACATTTAAAATGATTGCATTGCATTGTAAAATGACAAATAAATTGTCAGTTACTTTTTAGCAGTATAATTTCCATACGTTTTTTAAAGAAAATCGTGCAAATATCCATAGAAAAATGTTAAATGTAAGGAAAGCGCACCATTTAATAAAAATCTTAAAAAAGGAAAGATAAATATTTACGAAAATGTTTTAAATAAATGATTTTGATCACAATTTTGGATTTTTTACATTTTCGAAAGTCTCTAATGCGTTTATTTGATCAGAAATAAGATTGTGAAATATTATCACAATTTAAAATAAGCGTATATATTTGAATATATTTTAAAAGCAATTCATTACTGTAATGGTAAAGCAGTCTTCATTGTCACATGATCCTTTTGCATCATTCTCGTGCTGATTTGCTGCTCAAGAAACATTAATTCTTATAATTACCCGGGGGAAAACATTATCTTTCAACGTTTTCTTTTTTTGTAAGTGTTTGTGACAGTTTCATGTGCAATGTATTTATCATTGAAATAATAACTGCTGGTCAAATAACAGTCTTTTTGCGCTGGACCAGGACATTCACACCGCAGGCCTTCACAGTTGTGATTTTCTGGTTCTTAATTGTCAATGCGGTGCTGTGTGAATTTAACAGATTACAGTCTGGTGTGACCCACTAGGGCCACCAGCACTGACTGTGTTCCTTCGAGGCGGTGAGAAGTAAACAGTGACAACATTAGTTTCTCATTACCCACATACATGCTGTCCTGAGGAGGCTTTCACTGGATCAATGAGCCATTACAAATCCAAATAGGCTTTTTATCGCAAACCGCTAATCCTAGTTTCCATTTCATAAAGGATGTTTAGACAGTCCTGTGAAACATTCATGCAGATATATCACCTGTATATGAAGCAAAAAGTTTCAAAATAATTATACTAAATTAAATGGCTTCATAGCTCTTTCAGTTTTTCAATTCAATCAATCAATCCTTTCTTACCCAAGGCATCAAGAGCAAACAGTCATTTTTCACCCCATGTGAACCATCAAGTGAATCACAGCTTCACCAGCAATTAGAGGAATAGTTCATTTTAAATACTTAGCCCTCATATCATTCCAAACATGTACTTCCTTTCTTCCATCGAACGTAAAAGCATCCAAAATCTGCCTTCTTAAATCTTATTTGCACTTTCAAATTCAAACTTTGCACCATTGGCGATTCTAGACCTACTTAGGCTTTGGTCCTTAAAAAATCTGCTTATGTAATCTATTGCAGGTTTGCTGAAAACAGCGGCTGCAGTAACATACTCGAGGTCATTCCCCTCTGAACGTGCAACCAAATACACCACCATTACTAATAAACATCTACTGACAAAAGACATTTTTAATTGGCTCATTAAAAAAGTGTCAGTCGAGCAAAAGACTTACACTTGCAATTGCAACTCACACTTTAAGCAAGAAATAATGCTCTGAACCACAACATTTCGGATAGAGCCGCAGGCTTAACATTTAAAGCATTAAATCCTAGAAGTTATGCGAGAACCAATAGCATTTTGGCATTAATGATGGAACCAGACTGATGATGTTACATACATTTAAATATGACATATATATATATATATATATATATATATATATATATATATATATATATATATATATATATATATATATATTAGGGCTGTCAAACAATTAATCACGATTAATCACATCCAAAATAAAAGTTTGTGTTTACATAATATATGTGGGTGCACTATGTATAATTATTTTATATATATATAATTTATATAAATGTATATATATATATATATATATATATATATATATATATATAAATAATACACACTCATTTATATAATATAAATACAAACACATGCTTGTATATATTTAATAAATATTTTCATGTATATACTGTATATAGATTTATATATAATTTATTTTATATATAAATATTTTATATACAAATAATATTTTATAATATTTTTTTTCTTCTTAAATATACAAGCATGTGTGTGTGTATATATATATATATATATATATATATATATATATATATATATACCCACAAATATTATGTAAACACAAACTTTTATTTTGGATGCGATTAATCGTGATAAATCATTTGACAGCTCTAATATATATATATATATATATTACACATTATCTAATTTATGAATATAAACATTGCTATTCTTATTATATCATAGCATTCTTTAAATATAAATGCAATGAATAATATTATAATAATTCTTTTAATCAATAATAATAATAATAATAATAATGTTTTTTTATTATTGTTATTGTTAATATAGTTTCATATAAAATATATACATATAATAATACTATTAATCAATAATAATTGTATTACTTTTTATATTATATATTTGTATATGGCACAATAAGAGATTTGAGAACTAGTAAAGGGAAAGACTTTTAGCAAATAATGAATTCATTTTTGGCCTGTTTTAGCACACAAAAACTTGATGTGCTTTTGAACATTTTTGGAGGTCAATGACCCTTAAACACTGCATTTGTCATTGTATGAAAAAAAAACAATCATATAGGTCTGGAATGGCATAAGGGTGTGTGAATGATGACAGAATTGTTTTATATAAATGGCTGCAGGAAGTAAAATGGAGGGTAGCAAGAACACCGTGTGTCATTTTGCTCTGACATCCACACACAGGCCTCCTATGACAGTAATTTCACCACAACTGTGAATTAGTTTCAAAACTCACCTGAAGTCCCTGAGGCAAGGCACAAAAATAGTCAAACCCTGTCTTTCTCCCTTTGGTGAAAAAATGAAATGTTTACAGAGCGCTCGACATATTCTCCAGTGGTGCATCTCTCTTTTCCAACAGTAAAACCCAATAGACAGAGAGCATAGACCATCAGGCACACACACATTCAGCAAGGGCGGTCAGCCACTCCTGAAAATACATCAAACTAAAAGACACCATGGAGCATTTAAACTTCTAAATATACTGAGAGAGCCTTTCAAGAATACAGATGAACAGGAAAAGAGTGAAAAACACAGACGCAACATTTTTTATGAGAGTTAAATAAATATTAGCATACAGGGTGATATGCTCTTAATGCTGACTATACTCATGCAAACCTTTGAAGCCAAAGCCTCAGATAAAAGCAATGCAGACACACTTCACACAACTTGAGCTCTCTCATTTCATATATTACTCATTAAATGCCAGTTTTCAGAGCACAACACAACCAAACCCAACTCTCAGAGGCCATTAAACGACATGAAACCACTACATCTTTGCTGTAAAACATCTCAGGAAAATATTAAGGACGTTTAGCATTGGGGGAAAATAAACTGACTAAGCCTATCTGCAGTTGTTTTTCCTTCACAGAAGAAAAAAAGACATTCAGCGCTTGAGCTCATTTTTCTCATCATGCTCATCTGTTTAATTTAAGGATAACAAAGTGGTACGCGTTATATATTCATATATAAAATCTAGTCTACTGTGGATTCGTCGAATGGGTAGTGGGTCAGATTTATGAAGAGATTTTCTGCAAGCATTTGAGGATTGCACCAAAAAGACTACTCAGTGATCAAACCAATGACAGTGTAAACTAAGGGTTCATTATGCTGTATTTTTGATTAACAATGCTTGAAATCTTTGATGAGGAATTGCACATCCACAGAATGACATCGGAAGTATGTTTGTCTCATTTTAATGAAGAAAATCATACATCCATTGAAAAATATGTAATAAATTAGGTATATGTAAAACATATACCATGGGTATCAAATGGCTGTGAACAAATTTAGGGTTTATATCTGATTTATAAATTATATGTACTAAATAAAAAATTATAATAAGGTGCAAAGGTTGGAGACTATATAGTGTAATTTAAAAATATATGTACACTACTGTTATGTTTTGAAAGAAGTCTCTTATGCTTTGCAAGACTGCATTTATTTGATCAAAAATACATTTCACCGTACCATTGTGAAATATTATTAAAATTTTAAATACCTGTTTTTGTATTTTAAAATGTAATTTATTTCTGTGATGGCAAAGCTGAATTTTCAGCATCATTACTCGTATGCTCCTACATAAATTTCCGATTTGCTGCTCGAAAATTAATTATTATCAAAAAAGAGATGTTCTGCTTAATATTTTTGTGGAAACAGTGATAGAAAGTTCAAAAGAACAGCATTTATTTGAAATAGAAATATTTTGTAATATTATAAATATTTGATTATTTTATGCCTATTTACTGAATAAAAATATAAAATGAAGTGTTAAGGCTTGGTTTCACAGACACTGATTAGGCCTTAGTTCAATTGAGACATTTAACCCTAAAACCGTATTCTGAACAAATGTGGAAAAAATAGTTTTGATTTATTTTTTTAAAAAATACTTCCCTTGATCTGAACGGCTACAAGACTTCGGCTACTTTTCCTAAGTTTGCCTCCTGAACACACACCATTTTTTTTGACTCAATTCTACAATGTTAAGTGGGTGAAAAAACAAATACTCCTTAATCTTGTATTTGGGTCAAAAATGGCCACCCATAGAAATGAATGGGAAAAACAGTAATTTAGAGCATTCTAAAATAAGCCAAAATAAGACACCAGGTGACTGCAAAGTCACTTCATCTTTAGGCTTTAGCTCTAAGAACTTATTGGAATGATATTTTAATGTAATTTAAAAATAATAAAAAATAACACATAAAAATAAGCATAATTTACATAGAAAATATGGTACTTTTTGAAGAAATTAAATTTAAAAATACCCCCAATAAATAAAAAACGTCATAAATGGATAGACAAAACTTTATCGGAGACAGTGATATAACATTTATAATAAATAAAAATTAGGATCACACATGAGTCCTCTGTGCCCACATTTGTCCACAATTACAGGATTAAGTGCAATAAAGTGAATACGGTTTGGGTGCTACGTAGGCTAGCTTTAATAATCATGCCTTAGAAAAAATATATGACTGGTGTGCTTGAGACAAAACAATGACTTATTTTAAGTTACAGTTTGTAACTGCAAGTTGCTTTCAATTAAAACAGCTCAAACATACATTTTAGTCCGGGACTACGTCTTGCAGTGCCTGAAGTACCATGATAACACTTAATTTTTTACTTCCTTCTTGTATTTTTAACTTCCAGCCTTGCTGGCTCCTCGTACATCAGTAGGCATTGGGAAACCTCAAACATGCTAACTCACCTGCTGCCAGCTGCATCCATCCGCAGATCTTATACACGGTGGCTGTGCTGCAGAAGAAGAAGAGAGCGAAGCAGCCAATGCAGGAGAGGACCAGCACCATGGACATCCCAATGAAGAAAGACGCCGCTTTGAAGGCGCTAGACGGGATGGAGCCAAACTCTGTGAAGCTCCCCTGGCAAGTCAGGTCCCGGGACATTCCGCTTCCTATGCAGTAGTGAAAGAGGCCGAAGTAGCCGGCCTGTGGCGTGTCCATGCCGTCCCCGATCCAGTAGGGCTGAACGAAACATACCACGTTGACGATGGCGAAGAGGATGGTGAAGATGGCCCACAGGACTCCGATGGCACGAGAGTTCCTGACGTAGTTGGTCTGGTAGATCTTGGCTGCCTCCGTGGCTGGGAGCATCGCTGCAGGTGTCCCAGGGATCATAGATGCACTGTCAAAAAAATTAACAGAAAATCAAGCTTCTGTATTTTACTCCGCTAATAATAACTGTTCTTGTTTTTGCATTGTATTTTAAATAGGGCTGTGAAACGATTAATCGTGATTAATCGCATCCAAAATAAAAGTTTGTGTTTGCATTAATATATGTATATGTGTAGTGTGTATAATTATTTTGTACATATAAATACACACATATGCATGTATATATTTAAGAAAAATGTGTTATTAATGTATCAAATATTTATTTTTAATTTATGTATAATATTAGAAATTATAAAGTATATACATGCAAATATTTCTTAAATATATACATGCATGTGTGTGTATTTATATATACAAAATAATTATACACACTACACACACATAATCTAAACACAAACTTTTATTTTGGATGCGATTAATCGTGATTAATCATTTCACAGCCCTAATTTTAAAATACTGTAAAGTTACCATGCAGTATAATTGATTACAGTAGTTTTTTATATTCACATCTACAGTATATACAACATATTATAACTAACTGTGATCTGTTACAAGAAAGGCTTGTATGCAAAAAATATTTCACACAATGATATTACTTATTATTAGATGTCACGTCAATTACGACAAAACTCAGAAGTCTTTTTAAAAACTTTTATTAAAATTTAATTTATTAAACTGTAAAAACACTCTCCAGACTTGGCAGGGCCATTGCAGATCCCAGATTGTTGCTTCCTATAGAGAACAAAACACAAAAATTGAGTTGCACTACAGCTTGACAGACATCAGTGTGACAAAGAGCTTTAATTTAATTTACAATTACATTTAAATTTACAACTTAATACCTTTAAATGCGAATGAAACTATGTAAGGGTGAGTACATTTTTGGGTGTACGACCCTTTAAACTAAATTCTAAGATCCTGATCTTCTCGGTCCATGGTACAAAACTGAAGCTCATTTTATGAATTTTAATGCGTTCTTCGATAGCTTAACATTGTATTGAAGAATATTTTGGTAACGCTTCCTTTTACAGTACAGTACTTACAGTGTACTTACCTAGAAAGTACTGGCTAAAATAAGGTAAGTACATGGGACAGGGGTAGGTTCAGGGTTAGTACTAGTTATTACCCAGTAATTGTAATTACTAAAATAAGTACATAGTATTTACATGGGTAACTGGACTGTAAAAGGAAGCGTTACCAATATTTTATATGAACAATAGTACTTGCCGAAAGAGCGATACACATCAGCACACTGCAATGTTGAACAACTGTACATATACGCTGAAAGAAATGAAAAACACATTCAAAACTGCATAGACCTACAGAGATATTCATTTTACAGTGCATCCACTTTCTGAATTTCCTGTAAATTAATGTAAAAATAATCCTCGTTACATTTAAATGTAATACTTGTATTTCGCAAATAATTCTGCCAGTCATGAATGGCAACATGTGGCATCAGGGCCATTGCACTATCCTGCATTTTACTATCCTGCCACTGTTATGGCTCTATTGAAATGGTTACGAGGCCAACAGAAGTTTTGAAATTACACAGACTTTTATTGATTTATAGGGCTAATATAACATCTGATCTTTAAAATTCTGCTTTGTGCTGTGCAAAGAAAAGCTATTCATGCATTTCCAAATTGGCTTGGCTTGAGTATTTGGTGCTTCTCATATCTCAATAAACAAATTCATGCTTCCTTATTTCCCCACTTCTCCGTCCTCCAGCCCATGACCCATGCAATGGCAAACTGGGTCCTCCCTCGAAATTTGGTCTCTATCAGCTATCATTAGGCTAATAGTTCATACAAACAATACTAATTTAAAATGTGCATAGCTTACTGTATAGTGCATAATGAAACAAACTGAGCGTAATTTGTTTTACTTAAACTGTTAATGAATTAAAAAAACAGTAATAATAGCCTAAGTGAACGATTGAACGTCAGTGTTCGTTTATAACTGAAATATTTAGGCATTTAACACTTAATTGAACACATAATTACATTAAAGATGACTGTGAATACATGTACAATAGGTGCATATGCAAGCTATCAGGCCAATCAACATCATGCTAGGCTTGCTAGTGCATGTGCTATACAGATATTAATGTTCATTTTAAAGTTGTTCATTTTAAACATGATTTTGTAAGAGAGTAGGCCGACACCCAAACAAGAACATTTCGATTACCTTGTTAAAAACTTGAAATTATTAACTAACATTAACAGTAAACCTTGTGATATCTAGTATGTGGCTAACTGGCTAGAACAGTGTTCGAAAATGCGTCAAAGCTCTTGGGAGATTCCCCTATGGACAAATATAAGAATATAATAAACAGGACAAAAATGATGGTGAGCAAAGAATTTCTTTAAAAGAGAGTGGCAGCATTGCTTTCTTCACTGCTGCTTAGTACAACCCACATTGGCCCCTAAAAAATAGAAAGAATTTGATACGATTATGATGCTGATGATCATTAAATATGTCATCACAGTCTGTGCAAATTCCCATCTGAACAGCCTAAAATAAGATCTTTTTTGTCGTCATATTTTTATGAGTTTGTTTGGGGAAATAACTGTGTAGCCTATTGTCATGATTCATATATTTCGTCATCTTTGGAAAAAAAAAAAAAACTTCATCTAATGAACATTTTCATCAGTAATAATGTCCTTAATGAAATGAACACTGTTATTGAGTAGCCTTGTTAAGGTTACTAGATTTCAAATTGTTTGTTTAATTCAGAATGAGCTGTTTGCTCCAATCGAGAACTTATTTTTGTAAGAATTACGTTAGATGACTAATTAGAACTGTCTAATAGTGATCTTTGAAGACATAAAAAAAGACTAACGTTATTTACAGACCAAGCTTATAATAATAGTAAGATGGCACACGTACGTCTGCAAGATGTCTGTTAAAGATCGAAGATCTGGAAAGCATCTGCTGTTTACTAACATCTGATGGACATCTTTAAGATGTCAGTTTAACATACATTCTAAATCATTACATCTTAAAGACATC
Organism: Hybognathus amarus; assembly: GCA_030378365.1. Lineage (NCBI taxonomy): Eukaryota > Metazoa > Chordata > Actinopteri > Cypriniformes > Leuciscidae > Hybognathus > Hybognathus amarus. The sequence continues at coordinate 195,004 of JAQIUQ010007661.1, forward strand.
TTATAAACGTCTGTTTGACATCTGACAGTAAAAATCCTATACGTCTGTATTGCAGATGAGAAAACGCACATCAAATAGATGTCTCCTTGATTTATATGCATGTGATGTATAGGGTTGGGAATCGTTTGAATTTGAACGATTCTGATTCCGATTCCTTGTTTTCGATTCCGGTTCCTGAACGATTCTCGATTCCGATTCTTTTAAGAGGCAGGGTCAAAAAAGTTTAGCTAACGTTGCTAACGAACGGTCTTTCTGAAGGAAATACTCCTTTTGTCACAAATTTGGCATTTTGCCGAGATTTCGTTATTTTTAGAAAAGTGAAGCCACATTTTGGACTGCCGACGTAAGCTACTCATGTTACTGCGCGGTTATGCCAACACTTCCGGTAGACGCTTCTTCGTTGGTGTTGTTCAGCGGTTTCTTCTTCCGGTCGGCGGACTGTGAATATCGAAACTAGGAATTGAAATTTTTACTTTTTAACGATTCTGGGAAAAGCGAAGAGTTAGTCCCGGTTCCAAGTCGATACTCGATTCTCGATACCCAACCCTAGTGATGTACGATACACATTCATTCAGTAGATCAGTAAATTAAGTTTACCAAACAATCATAAAACACAAAAATATTATCTTACCTTCATTGTGAGGTGAAATGAGGATCCACTCTCTCAGACTTTTCAATAAAGTGCGTATCTGTTGCTACGAACTTTATTTCTCGTTTTATTTCTTCAATAAAAACTATTTTTGGCGTATAAATGGCAGATACGAACTTTCATGAGAGTCACACGGCGACGTCGCTGTCTGTAAATTCCTTCAGAAAACAGCGTGTGGCACACTTGAGCGTATTTTCAGATCCAAATCTAATTTGGAGTCAGATTGTGGTAGCGGCAGCGTCATATATTATGTTAGTATTTTGTAATATATAGTATTTTGTCATTAATGAAAAACTGGGGACAAACATTTTTTGGGGCCTTATGTGGGGGTCCCTTGATGCTTATTGGAGGTCCGGGTTGAAGATTTTGGTTGAAAATGAATGTCCGGTTGACGTCTAAATCCAATGTTTGTTTGACGTCAAGCTCCAACGTTGGGCAGTCGTTGAATTTTAGTTGGAATAAACAAAACAAAAAGGTGAAATGCATGGCCGTACACTTATTACAAGCTTCACTTAAAACTAAACAGATTTACTTCATCTTAATTTCCATTTTAATGAAATCATATGTTGTATTTTAAAGTTTAGAGTTTGCTTTAGTTGTTCTCTTGACCCTTGACTTTTTAGTATACAATTTTCTCTGGTGGCTATAATTGTGTGTTTATAAAGCACAATTGTTGAAGTTAAAAAGGCCATGAGAAAATGAGATGTTGGCTGTTTATTGATGATGATGATAATGATATCATCATGCAATTGCCTGAATCTTAGGTGCAGCAGGTGACTGAATCTTATTCAGAGTCTATTACTTTGATTATATAGGACTTGTGGTTTTAAAATTGTTTTATTCATAATGGAAGTAATTTGATTATACAGCATATCTAGCAATGTTGTTTATCAAATAATATACTTGGTTTTTAAAGGGGTGGTAAAATGTCATTTTCACAAAATGTAAAATAAGTCTCTGATGTCCCCAGAGTGTGTGTGAAGTTTTAGCAAAAAATACCCCCCAGATATTTTTGTATAGCATGTTAAAGTTGTCACTTTTTGAGGGTTTGCAAAAACGCACCATTTTGTGGCTGGCCCTTTAAATGTAAATGAGCTGCTGCAGAGGGCGGGGTTTCAAGAGCTCGCTTGTGTTAGCAGCTGCAATTACCTCACACAGACTTACTAAAATGACAGAATCTGTTCTCCCCTTAATGTTAAAACGGAGTCACTCAAAGAATGAGAGACTTCAAGAATAAGTGACAACATGTAGAATAGGGGTGGGAATCTCTAGGCACCTCACGATATCGATTCGATTACGATTGCAGAGGGCTTCCGATTCGATGCTAAATCGATTATCTGAATCTTTTGTGTGTGTGTGTGTGTGTGTGTGTGTGTGTGTGTGTGTGTGTGTGTGTGTGTGACTATAAATACTCTGCTTTAAAAGTAAAAAGTAATGACCCATGAAAATTAATAATATATTTGATTAACATTGCAAAGAACCAACAGGAAAATAAATGTGTGCCTGAACTAGCAGCATACTTGTTATCCATAGTTTTTCTCTTCTCTCTCTCCTGGAAGTTGATGGGGACCAGCAACTGTTTGGTAACCCACATAAAAAAAATAAAAAAACTTCTTTGTGTTCAGGACAAGAGAGAAATGAATACAGGTTTGGAACAACATTAGAGTAAATAATGACATTTTTTTTTTTTGTGAACTATCCCTTTAGGACATGTAGAATGCAACAGGATGTCTCTGAATGGTTAGTTGATGCATTTAAGTTGCTGATGTGAAGTTAACTATCTTCAGTTAGGATAGTCATGGTAATCTATAAATCGCTCATACAGAGTGACTTTCTATTGCATGTGGAAAATGGATTCTAAAGTTTGAGCTGACTCACAAATGTAGCCTAATACAAATGTAGCTCTTATACAACAACTTTTCCTCTTTCTCAACATCGACTGCGTGTTCCCGGGGTAGGGTTTATGTAAATTTTAGGGTTGGTGATGTCACTAAACCTGGAGGAATGTTGTGTAGTCCCTTTAATAACTATTTAGTGCACAGTAATCGTTCATCTATGACATTACTTAGACACACACAGACATCCTGAAACAGCATATGAATCTCAACCATGGTGACAATCAAACAAAATATCCAGATAATCAGATCAACTCTGATCATAAAGCAAGCTTAAAAAAATCCAGCTGCATAATGTATTAATGCTGCAATGCATGCTGGGAGATATGGGTGAGTTTTGATTGGTGGTACCCAGCATGCACTGCAGCATGAAGCATTTCATTGATTGTCACCATTGTTGAGAGACATATGACTGATCCTTGATGGCTAAGTAATAATTTAGAGGAAAAAGTTTAATGCACTAAATGTTTTTAAAATCCTTTATATTATTTGATAAACAAATTGCTCTCATGCTGTAAAATTAAATGGCATATATTATAATACAACATTAAAAAGTCCTATATAATCAAAACATTAGACACTGAATAAGATCCGGGATTCAGGCAATTACATGATGATGACTTCATCAATAAATGACATCATCAATAAACAGCCAACATCACCTGATCTCATTTTCTTATGGCTTTTTTGCCACAACAAGCGTGCTTTAAAAACACACAATTATAGTAGCCACAGAAAATTTCAAACTAAAAAGTCAAGGGTCAAGAATACAACTAAAGCAAACATTAATCACCATCATGCTGACTTTAAAATAAAACTTGATGTCATTAAAACGGAAAGTCAATCTGGTTAGTAATAAGTGAAGCAGGTAATGCTGTTTGTGGAGTTGTTTAATCCTCCTCTGCTGAGATCATCACATATTTAATGTGCTGCCATGCATGTCACCAAACAAACATTGTATTTAGACGTCAACCTGACTTTCATTTTCAACCAAAATATGATGTCTGACTGACATTGGATTAGTGATGTCACATTGACGTACTGTGGCTGCTGGGTTATCACATTTGGGGAAATATTTAGATATTAGTTATCTTTAAGATATTGAATAGAAATGTTACATCTCACCTTGCTGGTTCTTGCTGGTAGTGCCCGTCCTCAAAGGCTCAGGATGAATTGGAAAATTCGGCTGACGGTTTAGATGATTAGTTGCCAGGTGAATATCCCTGTCAATTCCCTCTTTGTGTAATTAAGTGTGTAAATAGAAAGCAAAATAATAATAAAAAAAACTCATGGGAATTGATTTTATCTATTTTACCTATCCTATATTATTGATCATTGGATGTGTCTACATCTCCTACCCCACAAAATTGTAGGCTAGCTTTATGCAGATTAGTTGGGTTTGTGACAAAAATCTGGCAAACATAAAAACACAAATTTAAAAAACGCGCACAGAAAATATTTTTTACCTATTTAGTACTTTATGGATTCAACCTGGAGTAGTTTCACCCTGTATTTATTCCGGATTAAGTTCTGATTCTGGTCCAATCTGGATTGAATCTAGATTTAGGTTTTATCTGGATTCAATTAGGATTTAGGCCTGGATTGGATTGAGTCTGGATTAAGGTCCTGTCTACATTCAGTCCGGATTTAGGTTTTAGATCCTTTCTGGATTGAGACTGGGTTCTATCTGGATTCAGTCCAGATTTAGGTTCTGTCTGGATTCAATTTAGATTTAGATCCACCGTGGTTTTGAACTGCTCTCAGATCCTTTATGGATTTAGTCTGGATCCAGCTCCAATCTGGATTGAATCTAGATTTAGGTTTTATCTGGATTCAATTAGGATTTAGGCCTAGATTGGATTGAGTCTGGATTTAGGTCCTGTCTACATTCAGTCCGGATGTAGGTTTAAGATCCTTTCTGGATTGAGACTGGGTTTAGTTCCTATCTGGATTCAGTTCAGATTTAGGCTCTGGATTCAATTTAGATTTAGATCTACTGTGGTTTCGAACTGCTGTCAGATCCTTTTACGGATTTCCAGTCTGGATCCAGCTCCAATCTGGATTGAGTCCAGATTTAGTTCCCTTATGGATTCAGATTCTATCTGGACTGAGACTAGATTCAGATCCTGTTTGGATTGCGTTGAATTCTGGAATGAATCCAGATTCAGGTCATTTAAGGATTCAATCCGGACTCAGTCCTCGTTGCTTGGGGTGCCACCTAAAATCAAGTACAGACAGAACAGCTCACAGATGCCGCGACAGACTAAGCAGTTTTGGTGCCAGATGCCACAGTGATTCGTTCAGCGTGGATGTGGCAGTCTGTCCGTGACTCCAATGATGTGCTTTTCCAGCTCTCCTCTCATTCAGTCTCTGATGCATCTGCATCATTCAGCCAAAATATCTCATTAAGGTGAATAATCACACTTTGGGATGGCAAAAAAATAATGACTAAACTCATATTAAGACAGCTAATATGAAGAAGACGCATTCCAGTGCATCAGAGATATTATTCCCAACGCAAATGTCAGTATGAATACTTAATGATGACCCGAATAAATTAATAATACTTTAGAATGGTTTGCGAACAATATTACAATCTTGAAGACATGTATATACTCTAAAAGATGTATTTATACAAACAGTATATCTCTACCTTACACAGTCCGAATTGATGTTTCCATGAGGCTATTGCCCATAGAATATGAAGCGGGTTTCCGTGATAAATCTCGCCGTGCTGGCTGTTGCGTTTGTCAAAAGAAATAAACGGATGTTCAGATGACGACAAATAGACACTGCATTATATTTTGCGTGTCCATTCTTCTTAGATTCACACGCACAAGCAGTTGCAATTCGCAAATATCCTTTCGGTTACTGGTTTAACGCCGTACCACTGACTGCTCCATCCGATTTAATCCTGAGCGCACATCTCAGAGCAATAAAACACATTACAGCTGACCACAGTGATGTCGCGTGCCATGAATAAACGCTGGGATGAGATTCATGCCGAGCGTATAGATCTCAATGAGACGCGCTCGCGGAGATGATGGAGAGGGCTCGAGCGAACAGCGCAGATTTCTTCTGGCACACCCGAATATTTCTCAATAGAGTCTGCGTCTGTCTGTCACTCTTCCCGTCCCTTGCATAGCAGATAGAGAGAAGAAGAGAGCTGGCGATGAATTCCCCAAAATTATGTCTACCCTGTGTTTTGACTTTGACGCTGTATGAGTATATAGATTCTATATTTTAAACGTAAAAAAAATTAATTCAAGAGCGTTAGGATTTAAAACGCTAGCAATACGTAACTGAACGAAGCAAATT
>JAQIUQ010007663.1:0-58635 GCA_030378365.1 Hybognathus amarus
TTTCTCTTTCTTTCTTTCTTTCTTTCTCTTCTTCTTTGATCTCCACTCCCCGTATCCCTGAACCCCACCCCTACTCCTACCCATCATCTCTTGACACTCCTACCCCTAACCCCACCCCAATCCTACCCCATCTCCTGCCCCTGACCTGAACTCGACCCCTACCTACCATTCTCTTTGACCTCACCTGCACCCAACTCCCGCCCCTGCACCGGGTACTGCAATGAGGTGCCACGATTTTAGAAAAAACAAGTAGAGAACTCCAGCACGCACACGTCATCTGAGCGAGAGACAAGAGCCATGAGACTGTATATCAGATCGCCCATCCAAGTTTGTGCGAGAGTGAAGGAAATCCACCTGCGAAACGAGAGATTGTGCTGCGCATGACTCTAATGCGCCCTTGACATTTGTCCTTAAAACAACAGAAAGGACTGCAAAGAAACTATCAAAAGATGAAGTATTAAATCTAAGCTGCAATTCTCCATTGTTAAGTCATGCCAATACTGTATTCTTGTGGTACACCCATAGGATCAGTGCCTATACTCTCACATTGGGAAAACACCCATCACATATATTAGGCTGTGTTTATTTACTTAGTCTATAAACGGTTTATTGAACTGACCATGAAACTTTATTTTATTATGATTACAGTAGTAACTGTAGCATATTATTAATTACAGTCAATACATTTTACATTAAAACATCTCAAAAATTGTCCAATACACATGACTCAGGCCTCAAATGAGCAAAGGATTGAAAAAAATCCATCCTCTTACACTTTTCTCTTTCTGCAGCTGAAAACCAGCCTAAAAGCGCGGCACTCCGCTCTTCTCTGTCACCGCCATCAACTCATACGGCGAGGGCATAGGGGCTCATCCAGCTTATTGTGCAAGGCAAGTATTCAGCCATGAAAACAACATGCTCACATCTTACATGATACTCTTTATCTAGAGTACATAAATCAATAATTAATCTCCGGGGGCCCCAAGCCACCTTTACTCTTCAGCCTCTGTCTTTGTTGAATCTTCCATCTGTTTGTAAGCTCCATTTCCATTCTGTTTGGTTCGCAGCAACCCTGACCCCAAGAGCTGGGAGGTTTTTGAAGAGGTCAAAGATCGGAGAAATGAAACCTAAAGGTGGGACCGCAGCGGGTTCCACGGCAACAGCATCATCACCAGCTATGACATTGAGTACAAGAACAATCCCGGTGCGGCATTGCTTTGTTTCCATTCCAGCTTGGATGAAATAACACGGCTACACATGCATTAAATATGCATTGATGTCAGAAGACATGTAGTTAATAAGCTCAGACTCGTGAGAGATGAATGGCAGTTAAACGGATTTCTGTCACGCTGTGACTCAGTGTAATTGCCTTATTTTGCTATTTGTACATCTGCTTTATCTAGTTTTCCATGCATCGGCTGTTTTTTTTATATATCCGTATGTCCCACCTGTAAACAGTCCTTCTGCATGCTAACAAACATACGTTCTAGAACAGGCTGGATGGAGGTGTGATGAGTAATGTACCGTGTTATTCTGCTTGTCAGACCCGTGCAAGCTAAACAGGCCACCGGAGATCTTGGACCAACAACCAGGAACCAACATAGTGGAGCCTCTACCGCGTCCAGCATCGCATGCACTCCTACAACAAGATTGGACTATACAGCTCAAGCCAGCAAAGAGCTGACCATCAAGCACAGAGGCAAGCGTGACGTCTGACCGCCCCTGATGTACAACATAAGCCTCATATCGGGAAGCATAAAACACTTTAATCAAAACAATAACTCTTTAAAACATAAAAAAATCTGGCATCATCCCTCACCCTCCCACATGCTGTTCCAAAAAAACCTGTACTTCCTTCTTTCTGTGGAACACAAAAGATACATCTCCTGAGCTCATTCTTCTCCACACCGTTCAGAATCTACCATTGACTCATTTATCTAAGTCACAATGGTTAGAAGCTTATGGGAGGGGAAGATCAGTGTATAACAACTTCAGACACCATATGACTGCACTTGGAATTTCTCAGCGCCCATTCCATATGGGAGACATTTATCATACTTTTATGGTGCTTTTACACCATTTTTAAATACCAGTCCCTATTTATTGTAGCTTGACATAAAGTTTCTGGGTGTCACAAATTGTTTCTATTGTGTTCAGTTTCCAGGTTTGGAATGACTTCAGGTGATGGAATGTTTTATTCTTTAATAATCTTGCTACGTTTTTCACCTTCTCACAGCTCCCCACTGGGCCACCCATGGGAGCCATCTTTACAGCCAATTACTTCTAACAATTGTGTCATAAGGTAAGCCCTGCCAGTTCTAAACTTGACTTTGGGGGATCTAGTTCAGGTTTAAGTGCTCTCCTTCTTTTCACTCCACTCAGGCACCTAAAAGAGCTTCAAACGGGAGTGATCCGTGGTGCATCCAGATTGTTAAACACAGGGAGATGGACTGGCAGCAATTAGATACAGTATAGTTAGGATGAAAGCACAGGTGATAGCGAGGTGTAGATATGGATAACTGAAGAGTTTTGCTCAGACTAATGCTGTCTCAGGTTAACTCCAGTCTGGAATCAACCTTCCAGTTCTTGAGATCAATGCTGACAATACTTTAAGATGGGTAATGAAACTATCCATCCATCCATCATCATGTCTTAGGATTCTTTCGTGTTACTGCGCACTAGTCATGTGTACGGGGGTCACTCTGGCCCGCTGGTCCTCATCCACATGCGTGTCACTGTCATTGTGGTCAGTGCATATTGATGCTGTTAGGATAGAATACAACAAGACATAGGAAATACCACACGAGCTGTTGCCCCAGGCCCCTCTCCCCTATCTGCTGCTCTCTCCTTCCAGTCTAAATTATCTGCAGCTGAGCGCATTGTCTCCCCCTCCTTTTCATCTTTCTCTTCAGATCCTCTCTTCTCGGCTTTCAGTTCTTTCTTCTCCTTCTACCCCTCTTCTCACTCTCTCAAAAACACCTTTCATTTATCTCCCTCCATCTCCCCAAATTTCCCCTTCCACCCTCTCGCCCACTTCTGTCCCGTCGCTGATTTCTTCTCCATTCTCATCTTTGGAAGCTCCTGGGTTGTTTTGTGCCACTGTTGAGTCCTTCCATCGCTTTTTCCTGATGACTTTGTTTTAATCTCCATCAGAGTTCTTGTCATGATTGTTTCTTCTTAAATTTTACTGAAAAATTCAAAAATTTTTCAACTAATGCAAATAATTTGTTTAATCACATCCAAACCAGGGAAACTCACCAGCCTGGTAGTCCAATACCTGTGCTGGAGGGTTCAGCTCCACCCCAATTAAACACATCTTGAACCACTACCAGGTCACTAGGAATTTTAGTAACTTCCAGGTGGGTGTGTTGGTACAGTCTGACCCAAACTCTTGCAGGACAGCCCTCCAAGTTTAAGTTCAAGTTTCACTTTATTTACCCCCTAGAAGGAAATTGACTCCGCAGCAGGTCCCAAAACAAGTAGAAAAGCACCACTAGATGCCAACAACATTATAACACAACACAAACATCCACACATCAAATTTAGTCAATCAATGGAGAATATCTTTTCCCCAGAAATCAATGTACCAAACAAAACAATTAATACACAATAATCAGTACAATTTAATAAAATAATGACAAAAGAACAATGACACATAAGTACATACTATAAAATTCATAAGATATTACTGTGCAAGCTACCAGGTCCCCAGAGCCACAGGAATAAATACTCCTAGCACGTTGAGGCTTCTTTAGCATGGGAGCCTAAAATCGGGCGACTGAAAAGGGAGCAATTAACTCCCAAAAAGTGGGGCTATCGGAACAATTTAAAATTTGATTAGCCTTATCCTCTACCCGCTCATCATATATCTGTTGCAGCTGTGGGAGCTGTACTCTAACCACCTTAAGACGTCACATTAACCAGCTCTGCTAGCTTATGCTTATCCATCATTTAAAGGCCACCACAATATAAAGTGTCAAAGACTGATTGAATCAAGCACTGGTAAAACAAAGTCATCAGAGCTCACATACACTGAATGTCTTTATTTCCCCCAGGAAGAGTCTTGTCTGACCTTTTAAACAGACAGCAACTGTGTTGCTCTCAAAAGATAGTTTGTCGTTGATGATGGTTTCTAAATATTTATATTCATTTACAATTGTCTCTACATTCATGTCCCTGCAGCAGTTCGTGAGACATTGTGCTGTGATCTACGAAATCGATTATCATATTCTTTGTCTTGGAAACGTTATAGACATAAACTCCGGATTTAGTTGGGCTGCCCAGCCTATAACTTCGAACTATGTTATACTGGGTGTTCAAATTAAACCCCAGCTATAACAATCAAACTCAGACCTAGAATGAAGAAACCAATGGCTCTAGCCCGTCGGTGTAATAAAATTACTCCTATTTGCTGTTCAGCTAGCGAACCAATGCAGGAGAAGATCAATTTATATGAAAGCAACAAATACAAAGCTCAAGAGAAACACATAGGCTCTCTCATTTTATAACAACAGTGAGGTGATACTTTACTCAGGTTTGCTAACTCTCTGATGTTCACTTTATTGGCACTCAAAGTCGTCATTTAAAATGGGCTCTAAAAATGGAGGAACTTTGGTTTTGATCACAGAGGCCTCTTTGGAATGATCCATTCAAAAGTATCTCTGACTCATGTGAATTATTCTGTTCATGAAATCAGAGTTCATGAGTTCACAATCTTTAATGAATGGTACTAAATAGATCTCCAAGTGGGTGTCATGATTTTCAATGCATCATGGCTCAAATCTAAGTCTGCCACATACAGAAACCTATCTAATGACTTTTATATTGACTTGAATTATATTGACAACTCTCCTACACTTTTATGGGTATTGAGCTACATTCATGTGTAGGGTGGTTTTTGAGAAATGAGTAGTGGCCTTAAGAAAAAAAATTCTGGTTGCATTTTCAGTGACGTAAGCCACACTTGGTTTTTGTGACTTTCATGTTGAATTGCGATGCAGAACACCTAGAGCCCTTAGCTTTTACAAGTGTTTTAATTTCATGTTGCATTAGTTTACGACTGTTTAAATGGTCTGTTTATACGTTATTAGATAGAACTTGTTGTAGATAATACACGAAAAAGGTGTAGTTGTATGTTTTAGCGTATGTTGTGTGTGGTTGATGTCCAGGTCTAGCACAGACAGAAATACATAATCATGTTTGGATTGGTCCCCCTCAAGTTGCATTGGGATTTATTTCTCTGGCGTAAGGTTAGAGGTTTTGAGTTGCAGTAAAATATAAAGGTCATAATTGTTACACAGGTTCAAAAATGGCATTTCCAACTAATCAGTCATACTGATTATTGTAGTTTTATATAGTGCTAAAGTTTAGACCTGATTCTAATGTATAGCTAAATGAGTCTTGCCAAAAGGTGTCCCCAGTTTGCGTTGAGCTTTTCACCTATAGCTTTAGGAATGAGAATAGGTTCCTTCTTGTATGAAGCCATGAATAGCAGCCAAAGGTAAAAAAGAAAGTCATTTTGGTTTGAAACCACATGAGTGTGAGTTAATAATTATAGCTGGGGGAACCAGTAAAATGCCCAAGATACACCCAGTTAGATGTCAGTATACCTGTTTAGTGCATCAGATCTAGAAAGTCAGTTAGAAGAATGGGCTTTCTAGGAGGTTCAAGAAGTTATAGCGAGTTGTGCTTGCTGAGCGCTGTCAAGCCACTCCAATTCTTAAATGGCACTCAGGTTACCACCAGGGCTAGTAGTTGGAAATCCCTAAGGCCCTTTCAAACAAATACCATCATTTCTCCTCTTGTCTCTCCCTCTCCCTGCTCTCACCGTCTTTATTCCTCCTCTTCCTGTCGCCAGCTGGAGCTGCTCATAGAGCCAAGCCAGCTCCACCCCTCCTCTTATCCCTCCTTTCATCCCTGCTTTGTCGCACACGCTTTTTCCTCTCCCAAGCAAAGTCACATAGACAGGCTCTTGTGTCCTTTAATAGTGCCATTATTTATTCAGGGACCAAATTTGGGGACACATTAGACTCTATCACCACATTTGCAGTTACGGAAAAAAGAAACGCATTTAGAGGGTGAACAGCTGAGTATTCAGACAGTAACGTTTCACTTCTTCAGCTTCAGGATGTGATTGTTCTGTCCTTTCTGAGTGCAGTTACAAGGTTGTCTCATGTTTCTGGCCCCAAGGCTCCATTGCAGTATATCATGTCATTTTACCCATATCATCTGTAATTGTGCTCTTTCACTGCAATTTTGGGTTTCTCTTTACCTATTGTATCTTGTTTCCATTGGTGCCTGAATTATTTCCGCTGCTTCCTTGCTTACGCTCTTCGTTTTCTTTCCCCTTCTCGCAGTTCCTCAGCCAGCCACCCAAAATGTTCGGGCTATCACGGTGAATGTCGGACGAGGCGGGTGATCATGTGTCGGAAGCCCCGCCATGACTCTGAGGTGTTTGCAGAGATCGTGTGGTGTTCTGGTCCCTTGACCCCTCAATGGAGGTGGTGCTCTGTGGGGCCAGACACTGGGCTCAACCAGAGTAATCATGCTTATCACTGTCCATCCCCATGAGCTGTGATCCGTAGAGCGCCCCACCGTCCACCTGTGTATCTGTACCCAGCTAGTCCAGACCATAAAGTTGACGTACATTGTGGGTTAATTGTGTTTGTGTGTGTTGTCTTTTACACTTGATAACAGGAAAATGTGAGGAAAATGTATTAAAAAATGCTAAAGTGTGAAAAAAATGTATCGCTTGCTAAAGTCGAAAAAATGTCTACACAACAATTGTATTGATATATTATTGCCAAAAGTTTGGGATATATTGATTTTAATGTTTTCTCTAATGACGACCAGGTAACTTACCACATTCAGAAAAATATAGTAAAACTGTTTACTAATAATATATAATACCGTATTATTTTCGTCATGAGCTGAATTTTCAGCATCATTACTCAAGTCTTCAATGACATATTATCTTCAGAATCATTATTATATGCTGATTTAGTTCATACTATAGATTAGGGTCCTATTTACTATTAACTAAACTATTAACTAAGACTTTTGTTGAATAATGCCTATTTACTGTGTATTAATAGTTAGGTAAGGCAGTTGTAAGTTTAAAGGTATCAGGATTAGGATGTACAATATGGTTATTATATAAGTTAATTGATCGTGCAGATGGTTAATAATGCATTAAATATATATGTATATATATATTATATAATATATATTTTATAACTATATAAAATATATAATAACATATAAAATAGATAATTAACAATTATTTCCGATGATTTATTAATTATCCTTGTTTTAAAGAAATCGGTGCCATTGTTCCTATCAGTCTCCCTTGTTTTAATGGATGAATGGGAATATATATATATATATATATATATATATATATATATATATATATATATACACACACACACACACACACACACACACACACACACACACACACACATATATATATATATATATACATATATACATATATACATATATACATATATACATATATACATATATATATATATATATATATATATATATATATATATATATATATATATATATATATATATATATATATACATATATACATATATATATATATATATATATATATATATATATATATATATATATGGGGCCAGAGGAAATATCTTGCTGTTAATATTTGTGAAATATTATTTTTTTGCTAATCTTTCTCTCCACTATCTTTCATGAATAGCAAGTTCAAAAGAGCAGCATTTATTTGAAATTGGAGTTTTGTACCATAAATGTTTTCATAATGTGTCCTTTCTGAATGAAAATATTAATTCAAACAACAAAAAGTCTACCTACGGTAGTAACTTTGAACGGTAATAGATGAAACCAATAAATGGGCTCAAATAATTCTTACAAGGTAGGGTATGTTGTTTATAACTAACTGAAATGCAAGAACAATATGTTTTTGTTGTTGTTGTCTATCCGGCTGTATATCACTTGCAAAAAAAGTACTGCGAGTGCTGCAAAGAACATGGTACAGCGATGATCATGATGGTAACGCGTATACCATGCACTGAATCTTATTCAGTAGCAATCCTAGTTTCTTCAAAGAGTAGGCATGGCATTACCATCATAGCAGGAAATAAATGTCAATTTAGACATTTTTTACTTTTCTGTTCTGCTTTGCATTTGGACATAATATCATTTCTGCTAAATATAGTTGCTGACAGTAACAGCCACAGCAACCTTCTTGTCCAGTAAAATAGACTATTTAGTTTCCGTCAAAGCAATACTTATTGCACTTTCTTGCGAGTGGAATGTGTGCAAACGTGGTTCTTGGTGTTCCCTTGCTTATGTGTTCGAATTACACTGCTGTTATTATGCACACGAAAAGCATGCAGAAAGAGAGTCATTCAAGATTTTTCATGCTCTCAGAATGGGGAGAGATGCAGAAGATTACTTAACCACTCGGCTAGCAGGTGGGAGCTGAAGGGACTTTGTAAGAAGTCCATTCAGGTCCTGGTGCACACATATAGGAGATGGCGTCCAGTAAACGTACTCTAACATTCAGACCAAGAAGACCCAAAGTTCACACATGAAATCACGTGTCCATATGTCTGTGTACTTGAATACATGTAGACATACTATTAAAAACAATAAACCTATTCCAAACTTGATGGACCTACAGGGGCAGAAGTTTCCATCATAGAGCAAAACATTGTAAACTCATATATGAAACATTTAGACTCACCACACAAAGCGCATAAGAGACTAGTTCAACTCTGATTTCCAATAGAGTCCTTAGAAGACAAACTGGACCTAGACGTCATGAGGTTGTCTAATCGATCGGTACATGCTTTTGTTGAAGCCTGTCAGCCCACATGATTTAACTTATCTTTTCCGTTTTACAGATAGAGTTTCTGTTGGAAAAACAAACAAATTAAATTCCTGACTTGAAAAGCCCACAGTATTTCAAATCAAAATACTTTTAATTCAAATCGAATTCTGTACCTATGTGATGCAATCTCAGTGGCTGGATGGATTGTCTTCACGAATTGACTATGCTTCATATTTACGCGACACTCTTTTTGCCACTTAAAATCGGAAAGCTCATCTATGCTTTTTGGCCTTTATTTACACTACAACGTGTGTTGAAGTTTCTGAAATTGTTTCAAAGTGCAAAGTTCTAAAATGATGCTGCCTTTAATTCCATCAACAATAAAAAACACCACTGCCATGCGCACATGCCCAAAGCCTATAGGCGTGTAGGTTCTTTACAAGCTAGATTGCTAATGGATGACTTAGGCATGAATAAAACAGCGTTTTTAGTGATTTTGGTGGATCCTTTGTGAAGCAGGGCTTATTTTGAAAGTTTCTGAATACATTGTTGCTGTTTAAACATACCTTAAGTTTCTAGAATCTTAGGGTAAAGAATGGGAATTCTACTTCTACTAAGGGCGCTCAAAAAATGGGCTGGACTTTATTCATACAAAAATAAATACACAGCACAATCAAAATACTTGGTACCACACTGAACTAGGAACATTGATACGTCAGTTAGGGAACACCATATGGAACACTGTGTTCCACCTTCTACCTTCAGAACCACCCAACCCACGTGGCATTTATCAACAAGGTGCTGAAAGCATTTCTTTAGAAATGTTGGCTCATATTGATAGGATAGCAACACAAAAGTGTGCCAAGAAAACATCCCCACACCATTACACCACCACCACCAGCCTGCACAGTGGTAACAAGGCATGATGGATCCATGTCTCATTCTGTTTACGCCAAATTCCTACTCTACCATCTGAATGTCTCAACAAGAATCGAGACTCATCAACCAGGCAACATTTTCCAGTCTTCAACTGTCCAATTTTGGTGAGCTCTTGCAAATGGGTGAGTCTTTTCCTATTTGTAGTGGAGATGAGTTGTACCCGGTAGGGTCTTCTGCTGTTGTAGCCCATCCGCCTCAACGGTTGTGCGTGTTGTGGCTTCACAAATGCTTTGCTGCAGACCTTGGTTGTACGAGCTGAAAGTTGCTTTGTCAGCTTCTAATCAGTCGGCTCATTCTTCTCTGAATCTCTGCATTAATAAGGGCATTTCATTACAGCACTGTTATACTGGATGTTTCCTTCTACACCATTCTTCGGCAAACCCAGAAATGGTTGTGTGTGAGCATCCAGTAACTGAGCAGATTGTGAAACACTCTGGCCGCTGCCATCAACAAATCATGTCACGCTCAAAAAATTGCTTAAATTCACTTTCTTCCCATTCTAACATTCAGTTTGGTTCAGGAGATCATCCTAATTCAGGAAATCTCACACCCTAATGCATCTAAAGCAACTGCCATGTGATTTGTCTATTACACAATTGCATTAATGTATTCAGGTGTTCTAGAATTCTTTAAGGTGAGTGTTTGCTTATTAATTTTCTTTTATCTTCTATTTTATGTTTTTCATTTTTATTTTTTTACTTGAAGCTGTGGTAAATTATTTGAGATTGACTTTGCTATGGGTACAGTTCCAGCCTTAAGAATGTGGCTGTCAAAGGGATCTTAAAAACAAATGAATGTCACTGCTTACTATTTAGCATATTTATTATGCACCCCCCAGCCAATATTATTAGGTTTTGGACTACATAAAAAGGTAAAAAATTATATAGTCTTTATCTGTGACAGATAATTGTGACCCTCGAGTGCGCTTTCAACCTAGACAGTGGAGAACGGTGTTCAAAACACAATACCATTATGTGCAATCCATTTCCCCTTTACCCTGACTTATTCAAAGCCTCAAGGGTGTGTGTGTGTCTTGGGTGGGGGAGTGTTGGTGGGCAGAAAAATCTTGCTACAAAACCACATTAGAGCTGGGAGGCAAGTGATGCATGGTCCTTGAAGTCCCAGATGATGCTGTGCATTGCTTCATTGCTGCAATGTGGTTGTTGGTGGCCACATTTAGGCTCTAAATAGCATATTAATACTCAATGAGTATTAGACGTGAAAAGGAGGGGGTCTGTAAGCTGGTTTATTCTCAAAGTATATCCCCCATCCAACACAAAAGGAGAGGATTTATTCTTTGTGGGATTAGCTACTAATTTGTGCTTACACCTGTTCGGATAGGATTATCTCTGATATTGTCTTTGTTCCTGGTGGGGTTGAGGGGATTCAGGGAAATAAAGGGGTGTTGGATTGGTGGAGATAGGAGTATTCAAATTCTATTTAATTGATGTGATACATAGAAGTGTGTGGTGTCAGTTTGATAAGGGTCTGTCTCATATTTTGGGAACTAAAGTACTTTGTGCCATGGCACTTAAAACTTGATAAAAATGTACAATAGTAATTTGTCAACTGTGTTCTCATAATTTACAGGAATTAGAATTAGAACAACAGTTCACCATGCTCAACAATATTGTCTCTCAGGATAAACCCCAAAAAGGCTAAAACCTAGTAATTATGATTATGAATTTTTCTCCAAATCTTTTAATCCTCCATGCTGTGAGCATTGTAAACACTAATTTGTGATGGTTATTCTAAGATGACAGATGTGTATGGGGTTTATGTTTAACAAGTCTTGGACCTACAGATTTTATGTAGTCCTAAAAAGAGTTTTTTAGATGGCCAGTTCCCGCAGTGGTATGGGAAAGACCATTGTTATCACTGCATTTAATGGCAATCAAAGTTTACGTTGCTCAAACAGATGCGTTAACTGTTTATTGAAATTAAAAATGTTTAATGCATCACATTTCTACTGAACATTGCTTGGTGTGTTAATTTGATGAAGAAATTCTTAATATAGACTCCAAACATGTTGTTGTTTTTTGTTTAGTTTTTTTGCTTGAGTTTCATTCTTTCTAACTCTGTTTCAAAAGCTAGTTTTTCTGCTGTCATTTAAGGTAGACAAAGGCAGTTCCCAAAAGTAGGCTGGCAAATTATACATTTTAGTTTGCTAAATTTGTGAGCTTTGAATGTTCAAGATATGAAGATGACCAAGATGCTGGGGGAATGATATTGCTCAGAACAGATTAATTGAATAGAAAAATCGAATTAATCTAGTAATTTGGATGTTTCGTATTTTTGTAACTTCTTTCGGGAGAGCATTAAGCTTAGAACATGCTAAGTAATGTCAAAACTTGTAAGCCAAGACTCAGACTTTCCCATGTTTCGCTTCACAAGCAGCACTAATTATTTTTATTGCTTATGTAGAAAGCTCCTGATGCTATCATTATGGTTAAGATGCTGCCAAGTTCCAAGTATGTTTCAACTTCTCTACGAAATTTAACAACTTTTTCAGAGCCTGGATGCCAGCCCACAACATTTCTGGACAGGGAGTTCGGTCTTGCAATTTTATCCTCATCAGGAAGAATTTACTACTGGCAAATAACGTTCTGCTTATCCATGCCAAGGCGGGCCTCACACAGTGATGGACAGTTTACTTTTTGGGGACGCACTCATCACGTGATCAAGAGCGGCGCGGCTAACTGGGCTCCTTCTCAGAGAATTAATTGCAGCTGGAGAATTTGAGATGTATAGATTCGTGATCGGCGTTGTCACAACTAAATCGACAGCATATTAATTTAATAGACAAACAGAGAACTTAATCAAGGCATTTGTTCATCGCAAATATCTTTGCCAATCTTCAAGTGGGGCTCATCAAGTATGGCCCTACCTGTTGCTAAGAAGATGGACCGTTGATGAAAAGCCTGCTGGCGTTGTGGTTCCCTTCGGTTGCACTTATGAGGTAACTAAGCGGAAAAAGAAAGCAACTTGTTATTTTACTTCAAAATAAGTAAGTTCTGTTGTTGAACTTGTGAAAACCAAAAGTAAGTTGACTTACTGCATTGCTCTATAGGTTGAGGTCTATCAACTTATCCAATCCACCTTCAAAGTTTTGTTTTTTGGTTCTTAAGATATCGCCTCATAATCAAAGCCCTATGAAGTGGTTTCAGACTCATATCAGTAGAATATGAGTATGACAAAGTCAGGCTAACTTTTTAAGCCAACATGTAGCTTTTCAAAGAAACTTCGGTACGTTATAGCGGTGCATGAACACAGGCGCTTGACACTTGCAGCTGGGAAACTTTAATCATTACGCATCATGATTCTTTACGCCTCATTATGATGGATAAACGAATAAACCCCATTCAAATGCTACATCTTTCACGCACTGTAACAAACCCCAGTGTAAATTAATTGAAAATATACTATCAGCTCACCCAGAGCAGAACAACAGCCTTGCCTGTTTAAGAACAGGAAACTTTCTTCTTTCTCCATTTGTTTTGTCTTCTTCTTTAAGAAAAGTCAGAAAACTCCATAGAACTCTGGCAACATATTACGATAAACCTTTAGGTCACAGGAGGTCATATAGTGGCCCACAATGCAGTTTCAAACATTAATCTTGTTTTGTTTCTTTTTCTTTCCTTTCAAGACCCCTGGCTTTAGTCATCAAAGAGCATTGCCTCCAGTGTGGTGCACCTGGCTCCTATCAAGCTCTATGGTACCACATCGATATATTACTGTTTTTAGCCTGGATTCGGGCTACACAACCGGTGAGCACAAAAAGGGGAAACTTGTTTAACGCTGTATTTCTGGAGGTTGCCGCCTTTTTTTGTTTAAATCAGGCATCTTGTGTTTGTGTCTTTGCTGAAGCATGCAAAGACTGAAATATTCATGTGTTTTTTAAAACATTCACGTGTGTTAATTTCATATGGGTGTGTATGTGTGGATTCTTCTTTTCTTTAGATTGAAGTATAAATCTGCGTTTGGTTAAATTTATATTGTTATTTGTTTGTGGAATTTGTGGTGAGTGTATTTTTAATCTGCTATGTGTGAGGTTGTGCGTAGTATCAGTGGGATGTGTGTGTGCGCGTGTGTACTTGTGTGTGTGTGTGTGTGTATGAGAGGCCATACTGCAGTGTGTGCATGAACAAGCTCACCTCCCGCTCATTTGCATATCTGCGTCATCACGTTGCCTAGACAAACCCACTGTTTATCAGGGAGGTACAGGAACAAAGTTGCTAGCAATATATATAAACACAGATATTTCTCACAGGTCAATCACATTTAACCACCTTCTCGTATATATTTACGTGTACTTCACTGAATTAATGTACCTGTCAGAATGTACACATGCTGACTTCTGTTTCTTTTGCTATCAGAATTATCTCTCCTCTGGGTCACCTGGCTATCACTATGTAAATGAGTGTGTGTGTGTGTGTGTGTGGGCATAGGGGGGCATGGGAGGAGGTAGGAAGGGGTCACACTCAGTTGTGTTGGGGAAGTACCTTTGTTCCTCTTCATCACCTTATCGCCTCCTCGTATCACCCACTGAAAATACTTTGGAGGATATTTTAATATCCGCTCACAGCGCTCCACCCCCTCCCCGCCCGCACCCTTCCCGTACCTATTCATGCTGAGAGAGACGAGGGGTGGGGAAGTTTGGGTGACGAAATTAAGTATGGAGAGAGGGTTCAGAAGCTGAGTGAGCTGCCACCAAGACAGCATGTTTTTAGGGATCTTAAGCATACTCCTAATAAGGATAGCTTTTTAACTTTTCCCATGCCAGGTCTGAAATATGATGATCCCTCTTCCAAGGGTCCCTTCTGAACACATGAAGACAGCTAAGTATAGTGCATATAGTGTAGAAAAAAATAGCAAACATGATATGATAAAAGCAACATCTGTGTATGTGTATTCATTTATAAGCATAATAATTAATATGATTATTATTCTTTGTACATATATATTAAATATATATATATATATATATATATATATATATATATATATATGAGGCTGCTGCAAAAGTTAATTGCGATAATTTATATCCAAAATAAAAAGTCTGTGCTTACATAATATTTGTGTGTGCTGTATATACCACTCTGTATATATAAGTACCTATGCACTCATGTAATACACCAAGAATTATTTGTTAAAATTCTGCACACACACACACACACACACATATATATACATAATCTATATTATATAAATATTTTATATATGAATAAACATTTGCTTAAAATATAATACACTATGTGTGATTTATATATATATACACAAATAATTATATACAGCACACAAATATATTATGTAAGCATATACTTTTATTTTGGATGCGATTAATTTAAGATTAATTTTGCACAGCCCTAATATATATATATTTGTGTTTTGTTATTTATATTAATTATTTAATTTAACAAATAATTATAATATAATTGTATTATAAAACTATAATATAATAAGTATATTTATAATAAATAATCATGATTATTTATTATTTTCACTATTTATCTCAGAAACTACTGTGAATAAATGAAAAATAACTGAGATGGCTCCAATTAGGGAAATCTAAAACTCCTGGGACGCTTGCATTCATTAAGCATTCCTATTCGTCTTAATGACAGTTGCTAGGCTTGGCACATTAAGGCAGGAAGAAATTGTAAACTGAACGCCAAAGCCACGTTGTTGTGAAAGAGCGACATCTCTCCTCCATATCATGCACATCCAGTGAACAGATTATCAAAAGAAAATTGTTATGCTGTTCTATAAAAAATTAGGTAAATGTTAGAAATTAACCAATGCATGGATGAATCATTAACAAAAGATCAATAACATATGAGTAAATAGGTAGGGGGAATTCCATCTAATTCAACTTTAACCATATTTTTATATTATAATTTGTATTGTTCTGCATACTGGGTATAGCATTATAGTAATTTATTGAACAAACCGTTGTTGATGAGGTATCATTTGATTTGTTTTATTCATTTAGAATGTTGTGAGAAAACAGCTGCAGCTGTAGGATCAGATTTCTGATATTATGAATAGAATATGGAAATATGTTTTCGTAAAAAAATCCACTGAAGAACTAAGTTAGATGCACCATGAAATGAACACAACGTGTTAGTGTCAGGGACGAGGGTACGATATGATGGCAGGCAATATAGCAAGATCTTTGGATGACATGTGTGTTTGCATGTCTGTCACAGACATCATCGTGATGAACATGCGCGTACACAGACACACGGCTGAAAACACCACAATCACAGAAGAAGTTGAAGCAATAGCCTAACGTGACGTCACTTTCTGTGTGTGTGTACAGTGAATACTGTTTGATGTTCTTGCTGTGCATTTCTATGAAAAGGTGGATATAATAATAGAGAAAAATATTTATTGTGTGTGTGTGTGTGTGTGCTACGCATGCTGAGGTGAGCATCAGATACTCCATTAGAAATGCCTTTATTGTTAGTGTTATTGGAAGGCTGACTTATCTAGTGTGTTGGGCACTGTCTTTTTGTCCCATCACTCACTTAAGGCCTCTTGGGCTCCTCCCTCTCTCTCTCTCCCTCACACACACACACACACACACACACACACACACACACACACACAGTTAAGCCTTTTCACTAACATAAAAAAAAAGCAACAGAAAACTGTCATTGAGCAAACGCTATTAATTTAAGGGTGAAGGAAAGAATTGTGTTCGAGAATCATTCTCTCCATAGGTGCCACCAATATTGTGAGACACATTCATCTTCACCTTTATGAGGGCCCAGAAGATACCTTGTTTTAAGCAAGATCGTCATCCTTCCATTTTTTAGCTTTAAAAAAGCATTTACATGCAGAGCTGAAGCCAATAAGTAAGGCCATGAACATATGACAAATACCAGAAAGTGCAGTCCTGTATATACATAACATACATAACAAAAAGCTCAGATCTACACATGTTAAAAGTGAACATGCTTTATCTAATCAATTGTGGCAACAGATTACAAGCAAATATTATTAATTAAATCTGAACAAACTAGAATTGAGTACATGATTAATCAATTTATTCCTCAAAAAGTTAAACCATTTTAAAATGAGTAAAGTTTACATCAAAGTATTTAACAAAATATCTCATGAACAGACAGATGCTCAAAGATTAAGAACTATTCTTTTTATATTGCCAATATTGAAGACACCTCATGTTAGACAAGCAGAATCACTGAAGGAGAAAATCATTTTAAAACAAGTTAAACAAACACTTGATCACCATAAGGTGATGTAATTTGTTTGTATTGTTGCTAAGTTTTACTCATTTTAAATGGTTAACATTTAAGCAATTACTTGACTAATTATTACTCAATTCTAAATTGTTACATTTAATGAGAATATTGCTTGTAATTTTTTGCCAACATTTCTTTTTTGTTTATTAGATAAAGCATATTCATTTTAATAGTGGAGATGTTATCAAATGTGTTATTAAAGTGCAAAAATTCATATAAATGTTGATTCTTGATTGTCAAATAGTCTTGTATAAAAGACTTTTTTAACCGTAGTGAGCGATTATTAGCATCAACAAAAGAAAAGAAAACTGTTTAACATGTTCCCCAGCAGAATAGCCCTTCCAATTTTAACTAGCAAAATTGACTAAAGAAGAAGAACGTCATGTTAATACGCTCGCAATATTATGGATTGCATTTGGATACTCTTCAAATGTTTCAAAATTGTTTCTCCAAGAGAATAACATCACAGCCCTGTCTTTATCAGCTCTGAGCGTGTTTGTTTTAATCGTAACATCGTGCTCTGCGCTGATCCAGGCAAATCCCAGCGACACGTAAAGTGACCCCTTAGCTCTATATAGAGTCACCACCTGACCCCGGGGTCAGCAGTATCTGATCCTGGTCAGCTGCCGAGCCACTGCTGGTCGGGGCATCAGCGAAGAAGGTGCACTGTGGAACGGGTGGGGAAAGGTGGTCCGCCTAGAGTTTAATGAAAAATAGTTTATGAAGAGGCTGTGTCATGTATTTTAATCAAGCTCTGTATTGCATGCACTATAGAGAAGTCAATACATGAATTTAAATCAGACAGTTTGATAGTTTCCAAGCAGTAATCAATGTCAATTCCTGTCATACCCTCGCTTGATTTACTCTGCGATGATGTAGAAATTGTGCAATTGCTGGATAAGGCAGATGACTCAGGAGCACAGGGGCTATCTGTCATCATGCTCCTCCCTTCCTCTTTCTCCTGATGGATGGTGCTATAGCTGTCATCATTATGAGGAGAGGAAGTAAAGCAACTAATGAAGAGATGGATACAATGACCCGGCCAGATGTCATAATACCAAGGGGGCAGTCTCAATCAATATTTTCCTGGGCTCAGAGAAGAACCCATGAGTGTGTGTGTGTGTGTGATTAAACAATGTATCAATAGCTATTTTAAAGAGCAAGTAGTTGCTTGTGATGGGCCAATTTTTCCCATGTATGTCAATTTCCATTGAGTGAACTGTTGTGGTCACACACTAAATAGTCATTAAAATAACATGTAGATGTCAAACTGTATACATCCCTTTTAAGGGTTGGTTTTACATATCTGCTTTTGTTGTTAAACGTGTGAGGTAAATAATTCAGTGCTTTCTCGAAAAAAGTTGAACTTATTTTACTTTCTAGCTCACTTCATAGAACATCTTGTTCATGGCAACAACTGCTAAAAACGTGAGATGAGATGTTCATTGTTCTGAACTTACAAATATGTCTATTTATGCGTGTTAGCATAGACTGTAAAAATATGGACAAGCGTCTGAACGTCACCCATAGACTTTCTGGAATAACAAGTTTTGAGGCTGTTTATGGGGCATGGCGGCGCCATATGGGAAATCTGTACAAACAAATGTTTAGAAAGGATACAGAGGCTGGTATGATGTGTTGTGTCGGATTATGGCCGAGTATCACATTCCCATTCTGTGCAGCCCATCAGCTGTTAATCAGAGTTAAGCCGCCTTACATTGTTATACATTTGTATCTCTTAATACCACCTAAATGTACGAGTTAGAAAAAATTTACTATGATAGTTGTCAGTAAGCTAGAATTCAAAATATGGCCTCAAATTTAGGCATTTCTAAATGATCGGTATTTGCAGTTATAATGGTTCAATAAATTATATTTTTCAAAAATAAAAAAATAAAATGACGAAACATGCTTGAACCATGTCATTAGTGTTGGAGTGCACAGTTTGTTTAATGTAGGCACTGAAGATTGTCTCTGTTGGGACACTTGTTGAAGTTGGTCACGACAACATACATTGCTTAGAAGATTAAAAGAACATCATGCAGTTCCGTTGGAATTAGTAAATAATGACGTGCACGTTGCTCTACAGTGTAGTTGACTGACTGTCCTTTAAAGTTTTGATGTGACTAAGATTTAGGCGTGACAGTTATAGCAATGAGACTAATCATCTCTCTTAGCCGTTATATTGAAAATGGATGTTTACACTTTGCAAAAATCTTGGCATCCATTGCTAAACTATAAATCATCATAGACTAGTGAATTACAAAGGGAGCTAATGCCTACTTATCATTGGTCCTGTTTGTTTGTGACTATAGTAAAACAAGTTCTTTCAAATGCATGATCATATTTTAGTTAAACTGATAAATAACAATAACTTTAAACATTAGGGAAACGGTTAATGTTTGTCTGCGTTTAAAAAAATAAATAATAAAGACAATATTGGCCGATATATCGGCATATCCGATTTTAAAACCAAAAAAATATTTGTATTTTAATCGGCCTTTTAGACCTTTATCGGTTGGGCTCAGTTGTTGTCAGCACCGGAGCCTATCGAAAATTACAGTAAAAGTCATGGGACCAAACTCAAAAACATTTTTGCTGCTGAAACCAAACATTCAACATGAATTCATGAATATTTGCTCCTTTTGGGACGGTGAGCGGATTTTAGACTTATTGGCTTTCGCACTTTAGAGAGGCTTAATTTTTTCAGATTAATGTTGCGCTTGGTGTTTACATATAAAAGCAATGGAAAGCATAGTGGGAAAATGGGCTCTAAACCCTAACCTGTTCTACTTCTTTTGCAGGGTTCAAACTTAGGCAAGGCCCACCCATGCCTAGATAATTTGTGCACCGGTATATGATCTTTGTCTGCCCACTCAGCTGCTAAAATCCTATCTTTTGGTGGAACGGTGACCACTCCATTAATTAAAAGGAGTTCGGAGCTGCGGCAGCTTGGTGGGAGAAGTCACTACTATTAAATGGACCAAGACAGGTCTAGATTAGCTTTGCGGTTTCTGAAACCTCTATGAAGCTCTTTGAAATTATGAGTGACAATTAGTTACAACCCTAAATTTTAAGGTCAATGTGATTGTGATTTATCATCACAGTGAGGACACTGCCATTCTGGTTACTCAGGATCACAGGAACATTTCTTTCAACGGCAACCCTGGTGCTACGCTCTGCTAAAGTCAGCACTTGGTAAAGACTACACCTGCACAGCGACCAACACTGCTGGGTTCTACATAATCATCGGAAAACCTGCTCTGTACAAGGTAATAATAAGGACATTTAACACATAGTGCTATAAAATAGTCTGGGTTACTAGGTTGTCTGTCTCCGAAGCAGTTGGATCAACCAATCCCTAATCTAGGTTCGGGGGGTGGTCACATTAGTGAAATTTTGTGTGTAAAGGTTCATTGCAGTATTGTGTACTCAGATGGTCTCAGGGAACTATATTTTAATGGTTTCGGTCTTGTCACTCACTTGTCTTAGTGTGCATTTTGACTTAAATTGACTCAATCTCTACACCATATTAGGACTTGCACCATTCCTAGTCTCATTGAGCCCATTCAAAATATGTCATGATTATTACTGTATGTTAAAATTCTCTGCAAATTGTTGTTTCTATTGAAGTGTCCAATTATTGCTCACTTTGTACCTTTAAAGCTTGGTTTTTTGAGACCCAACTGAGGTTATCCAACCTTCTCTTAACCACTCTACTCAACTGTCAGACGTGGTCCATCAGGAGGCACTATAATACAAGACAGCAGAACACAGGTTGATGGGAAGTTTCTCCTTTAATATTCAAACACCAAGAAGCCAATAAGGTTATCAACTTTTGCTCGCTGGAACATGACACAATCTTAATCTACCCCCATCTCATCAGCAGATTTCATGGTCTAAAATTCAAACTATCAACAGGAAATCTATGAATCATGCATGTTGTCTTCAGTGAACCAATTGGTTATGCAACTTTGCCATGTCTACCAACAGAAAGCGGCTTGTTTAAAGTGACTTCTGTGTGAGCTGGTGCAGACATAATACATTGCTATTGGACAATGAGTCCATTGTTGTAGTTCAGTACCAGCTCACTGAATCCTGAGTTCAGACCAAGACCATAGAGGGTTCGAGTCGAGTCGAGATTTTAGACCAAACACAGTTGAAACCCAGTCTCAGACCAGAGAGGTTGGATAACCTAGGTTGGGTCCAACCAGACTTAAAGGACAAGAAAGAACCAGCAATCATTTGGACGTTTCAATCAATAATATCCCAAAATATTAACATACAGTAATAATCATGACATATTTTTTGAATGGGGGATTCTGAGTGGACTCGGGAATAAGTCCGAGTTCTGATATGTATCGAGTATCAAGAGTCATTTCCGAGTCAAAATGCACACGACAAGTCCATGACAAGACGAACCATTAAAAATATGGTCCTGAGAGACCGAGTTCGAGTACACAATATGATATGGACCCTCTTTTTACACAAAATTTCACTAATGTGACGCCTCAAACCTGTAATTCAGATTGGTTCATAGGAACTGTTTTGAGGACTAAACAACCTAGTTGAAATCTAGGACTATTCTATACACCTGTGTGCAAATACATCTCCTTACCTTGTACGAAGCAGGTTTACGATGATGTGTCAAATCCTAATGTGTTGGGCTGATGTGCAGGTGTAGAATCCAGCACCTCCGGCTTTCACAGAACGCAGCACCAGGCACGTTTGAAAGAATGTTTCTGCTAACTATCCTGAAGTAACTGAATGGGATAGTCCTCACTGTGATGATCAAAATCACAATCACATTGACCTTGAATCGGGGTTGCAATGAAAAGAACTGTCACTTTCATAATTCAAACCCATAGAGGTTTCAGGAAGTTCGCTGAAAAGTCATCTTAGACTGCCTTTTGGGTCCATTTGATGGTAGGTGTTGGCTTTCCCACTCGAGCTTGCACGGCAGCTCGGCTTCCTCCATCCATGGAAGTGCCATCTCACCAAAAGATAGGATTTTAGCAGGAGCTGAGTAGGTGACAAACAAAGAGTCATATACGGCTACAAATCATACTGGCATAGGGTGGCTGACCTTCCTAAAGGTTTCGAACCCTGGCAAGGAAGTAAAACAGGTTGGGGTTTCAGGCCCATTCCACTGTGTTGCTTTTTCCATTGCTTTCATATGTAACACCAGCGGGAACATTCTAATCTGAAAATTAAAACCATTTAAGTGTCAGAAACTTGCAATACATTGAAACTCGTGCAGAGGTTGGTCCCAAAGGGACAAAGATTCATAGAATTCATGTTAAAAGTTCTGTTTCACAATAAAATGTTGAAACTTTGGTTCACGTACTTTTAATTAAATTTTTTTACAGGCTCCGAAGTGCTGACAATGAAACCACTCCAATAAATATTTTGAAAGGTTTATTTAATACAAATATTTTGGTTTTAAATCACATGCCCATATATCGGCAATATTTCTTTTATTTATTTATTTTTTTTAAACGCGCAAAAAACATTAACCGATTTCCTAATGTTAGTTATTTGTTGTTATTTATGAGTTTTAACTAAAATATGATCATGCATTTTGAAAAGAAACTTGTTTCTTTTATCGTCACAACAGAACAGACTGATGATAGTGGCATTAGCTACCTTTGTGATTAGCTAGTCTATGATGAGTTATAATTTAGCAATGGATGGCATCATACTGCAAAGTGTAAAACATACATATTTCAAATATAACAGGCCACGAAGAGCTGATTAGTCTCATTGCTATAACTGTCACGCGCTATTAAAGAACAATACTTTAGCCACATTGTCAAAGTTTAAAGGACAGTCAGTCAACTACAGTAACAACGTAACGTAACATTACTAATCGCCACCATGGGCAGGTTTAATTGTTATTCAAGCAATGTATGTTGGAACCAACTCAACGAGTGTTGCCAACAGAGACGGTGAGAGTGCCCTCTGGTGGGACAAACCACACAACTCCACACTCATGACATGGTTCAAGCATGTTCCGCTGTTTTATTCTTCTTTCTCCACTTCTTGAAATACCTATTATATCGAAACCATTATAAACTGTCTCGATACCTATAATTTGGAAAATGCTGTATATTTGCTCATATCGGGCTGGCTCTACTGACAACTTGTGAGTGGGGTGAATTTTTTTTGAACTCGTTAGTTTAGATTGTATTTAGAATACAAAATGTATAACAAAATAAGGGCGGTTGTAACTCCTATTGAGCAGCCCCAGGCAACGGGCTTGGATTTAGCTGGAATGTGACGCCTCGGCCATGATTCTCTCACAACACATCAGACTCATCTCTGTATCCTTTCTGAACATTTGTATTTGTATTTCCAACACTTTTCAGTAACATGCGCCCATACCCCCATAAACAGCCTCAAAACTGTTCTCCAGCAAAGCTTATGGTGACGTGCACAGACGCTTTGTTCATTTTTAACAGTTGATGCTAAAACATGCATTACAATGGACATATTGTTTGTTGCAAACAATGGACATCTTCACTCACGCCTTTAGCAGCCCCTTGCCACTACACAGTGTTTCTATAAAAGTGGCAATTGAAAAGTAAAATAAGTTCAACTTTTTAACTTGCCATTTACCTCACACGCTTAACAACAAAAGCACAATCTGTGTGAACCAACCCTTAAAAGGGATATTATACAGTTTTGATGTTTACATGTTATTTAATGACTATTTAGTGTGACTCAAATAACAGTTCACCAATGGAAATTGAACATACATGAAAATTGCCATCAAGGGACCCTTGCTCTTTAGAGCTGTTACCAGTTGTCAGTACACACACACAATATATACACTCCATAAGATTCTCTCTGACCTAGGAAATATTGATTGACTGTCCTCTCCATTGTCTTGGGCATATCTGCTGGGTCAATTTGCTGCTATCTCTTCCTATTTAGTTGCTTTTAATTCTCATAATAAATTGCAGGCCATAGCACCATCCATCAGGAGAGAAATAGGAAAGGAGAAGAGCATCAATGACAGAATGTACCCTGTGTCACTTGAACCATCTGCCTTACTAGGCAATCAAATAATTTCTTACATAAATCGTTGAGTAAATAAAGAGATTATAGAATATAATTGACATTGATTACTGTCTGAAAAATTTACCCTGTCCCTATTGAGAATCACTATCCAGTTTCATAAATGCATGTGCAATACAGTAACTGATGGAGATACACTAGATAGGCCTCTTCATAAAGACTCATCTTTCCATTAAACTCCTAGGCCAACTCACCTTCCCCAAGCAGGCTCCACAGTCACCTCCGCTGATGTTGCTCGACCAGCAGTGGTGGTGAATGGAGCTGACTAAAATATCATACTGCTTACCCCGGGGTCAGGTGGGGGTGACTCTGTATATCAGCAGCTCAGGGTTGGCTCTCGAGTTTTGGTGCTGAATCAGCCCCAAGAACACAATGTTATCATGATTGAACAGACACGTGAGAGCTGATAAGACAGGGCTGTGATGTTATTCTAGAAAACAATTTCTGAACATTTTCAAAATGTATCCAAATGTAATCCATACATACGGGCCTATTAACATAAATGTCCTTCTTCTACAGTCAATTTTGTGTGTCTTAAATTGAAGGAACTTATTCTATTTGTAACATGTTTGAAAACAGTTTCTTTCTTTTGTTTATGCCATATTTAATGTCAGTTTAAAAGCTTTACTGTGTGCAATAACTATCCACAATCAAGAATCAACATCTTTTGCTGTGAATCTTTGCACTTCTAATAACACATTTACACATCTGCACCTAAAAATGAATATGCTTTATCTAATAAAAACAAAAAATGTGGGCAAAATTATACACATTATTAATTAAATGTAACACCAATAATCCAGATACTAGTTAAATGAATCTAATGTTAACCATTTAAAATGAGTAAAATTATAATAACAATCAAAAACAAATTGAAGTCACTATGGTGATCAGTGTTTGTTTAGGTTTGTTCAAATGTTATGGTTTCTCCTTCAGTGATTCTGCTTGTTAACATAAAGGGTGTCTTCAATATTGGCAATATAAAAAGAATAGTTCTTAACCTTTGAGCGTCTGTCTGTTAGTGAGATATTTTTGTCAAATCTTTTGATGTAAACTTTACCTCATTTTAAATGGGTTAACTTTTAAGGAATAATTGATTAATAATTTACTCAATTCTAGTTGTTCAATTTAATTAATACAACATTTGCTTGTAATCTGTTGCCACAATTGATTAAATATAAAGCATGTTTACTTTTAATAGCGTGTGAGTACCTGAGCTTTGTTATGTATGTTATGTATATACAGGAATCTGCACTTTCTGGTATTTGTCATATGATTTCTGGCCTCACTTATTGGCTTCAGCTCTGCTGTATAATGTTTTTTAAAGCGAAAATTGGAAGGAATGACGAACTTGCTTTAAAAAACAAGATTTATATGCCTCTTAAAGGTGAAGATGAATGTGAACCTCACAGTGCTGGTGGCACCTATGGAGAAATGATTATTCGAACAGAATTCTTTCCTTTACCCTTGAATTAATAGCATTTGCTCAATGACAGTTTTCTGCTGCTTTTCTTTTTATGTGAGTGAAAAAGGCTTAACTGTGTGTGTGTGTGTGTGTGTGTGTGTGTGTGTGTGTGTGTGTGTGTGTAGAGAGAGAGAGAGAGAGAGAGAGAGGAGAGACCAAGAGGCTGACACAAGTACAATGATAGGTAAAAAAGACAACACCCATACACATGATATCAGTCAGCTGACATACATGTACACAAGGCATTCAAATGAGAGAGATCCTGATGCTTACTTAGCATGCGTACACACACACACACACACACACACAATAAAATATTTCTATTATTATAATTCCACCTTCATGGAAATGCAGCACAAGTAACATAAACAGTATCATGTACACACACACACAGAATACGCTACTGTGAGGCTGTGCTTCAGCTCTCTGTAATGAGTGTGTTTAGGGAGTTGTGTTCTGCTGTCCAAACGCATGTTCATCACCATGAATGTCTGCTGCCTCGTATACATGCAAAACACACAGTGTCATTCCCAAAGATCTTGCTGAATGCTGCTGCCATCATCTTCTTTACCCTCTGTCTTGCTACACTACACCTGTGTGCCTTCATTTCATGAGGTGTTTCCTGATGTCAAATTGGGTTTCAGTGGATTTTTTAGGAACATATTCATATTCTATTCATAATCAGAAATATAATACCCAACAGCTGCAGCTGTTTTAGGTTGCATCCCAAATGAAATAGAATAATGGAACCTGGAACCTCATCAACAATGGTTTTGTTACAATAATGCTTATAATAATGCTATACTAGTATGCAAACAAAACAAATGATAATATAAAATATGGTTTAAAGTCACATAAGATGGAAATTCCCCTACCTATTTTCTGAATGCATGTTATTGATCTTTTTGTTAATGATTCATTCAGCATGCATGTTGGTTTGATTTTCTAACATTTACCTCTGCAATTTTTTATCAACGGCCATAACTCGGATTTTTTCTTCTTTGATAATCTGTTCCACTCAGATGTGCATCACATATGGAAGAAAGATGTCGCTACTTCACACATACAAACGTGACTTTTAAGTAGCATTCAGTTTACATACTTCCTGCCTAATGTGCCAGCCTAGCGACTGTCATTAAGACGCATGGGAATGCTAACTGAATGTAAGCACTCCCCAGGAATTTTTAAGGTTCCCTGATTAGGCCATCTTGGATTATTTCTTTTTTTCCAAAGAATTTGTCACAGTGCATTCTGGAGATAAATAGTGAAAATAATAGCAATCATAGATTCTATTATTAGATAATATACTTATCATATCATAGTTTTATATAATACAATTATATTATAATTATTGTTAAATTAAATCATTAATATAAATAACAAAACACAAATATATATATATTAGGGCTGTGCAAAAATTAATTGCAATTAATTCGGCATTCCAAAATAAAAGTATACGTGTTGACATAATATATTTGTGTGTGCTGTATATGATTATTTCTAAATGTGTATATATATATATAAATACACAGCATGCACTGTATACATATTAAGCAAATGTTTTATTCATATATAAAATATTATATAATATACACCATGTATATATATATATATATAAATATATATATATACAGAATTTAGAAGCGCAATAATTTTAATATATACACTACTTATAGGTATGTATATATACAAACTATACACACACACAACACACTTATGAAGCATATACTTTTATTTGGATGTGATTTATCGCAATTAACTTTTGCCACAGCGCCTAGCACACAGCACACACACACACACACACATATATATATATTAACACATATGTACAAAAATAATAATCATATTAATTATTATGCTCATACATCGAATACACATACACATAGATGTTGCTTTTATCATATCATGTTTGCTATTCTTCTTCTACACTCATATGCACCATATTTAGCTGTCTTCATATCCTTAGGAAAGGGGGTCCCTTGGAAGAGGCATCATCATATTTGGGGAATCTTGGCATTTAAAAGTTTAGAAAGCTCTGCCTTTTAAATATGTCTAAGATCCTAAACATGCTGTTTCTTCTAGGTAGCTCACCAGGCTTCTGAACCCTTCTCATACTTAATTTCCATCACCTTAAACCCCCACCCTCGCCCTCTCAGCATAGGTATGTAGGTGCGGGGCGGGAGGGGGTGGAGCGCTGTACGGATATTAAAAATATTCTTTTTGGTGTAGAGATAGCGGTGATTGGGAGCGATAGAGGGAAGATAACTAGAGGAACAAAAGAATTCCCCGCACGCTGAGCTTGACCCTCCTTCCTCTCCTCCTCCCATGCCCCCTATGCCCCCCCCCCACACACACACACACACACTCATTTACATAGTAACTCACTCAGTGAGGCCAGAGAGAGAGAGAGAGAGAGAGAGAGAGAGAGAGAGAGAGAGAGTGATTTGTGAATGAGCAGAGAACAGAAGAGAGTGAGCATGGTGTACAGTGGTACAGGTACATTAATTAGTGTGAATAAGTACACAACTATTAGGTGTGTTTGTTTAGAAGGTGTCATAAATGTGATCGAGCCTGTGAGATGTGTGTGTTTGTGTGTGTGCTGTCAGCTTGTTTCTGCCCTCCCTGATGAACAGATGAGGTTGTCAGGTACGTGATGAAGACCGTATATATGCAAATGAGACGGGAGGGCTAAGCTTGCATGCACACACTGCACAATGAGCCTCCTCATTGACACACACACACACACACAAGTACACACGCGCACACACACATCCCGCTGATACTGCAGCAAGCCCACACACTACAACCTAAATACACTTGCCACAAATCCCCATAAACAAATAGACTATATGATTAGAACCAAACGCAGATTTATACTTAGAATCTAAAGAAAAAAGAAAAATCCACACACACACCCATATGAACACACATAAATGTTAAAAAACACATAAATATTCTCTTCTAAAAAAGCTCTGCATGCTTCAGCAAACACAAAAAACACAAAGACGCTTGATTTTAAAACTCAAAAATAATTGTACAACACCAAAATCAACGTCAAAATAGTCTCCCCTTTTTGTGCCTTATGAAATTGGCCCTATCCAGGGCTGGAAACAGTATCTGTATTTTGTATTAGAGCATGGGCTTGA
Organism: Hybognathus amarus; assembly: GCA_030378365.1. Lineage (NCBI taxonomy): Eukaryota > Metazoa > Chordata > Actinopteri > Cypriniformes > Leuciscidae > Hybognathus > Hybognathus amarus. Next base: position 28,729 of record JAQIUQ010007663.1, read on the forward strand.
CTGGGAAGCGAGGAGCACCACCACACTTGGGAGGCAGAGGATGGTGCACTGCTTTGATGCCCGCTGGAGGGCCAGGGTCTGAAGAGAAAGAAAAGAAACAGAAAAACAAGATTAATGTTCTGAGAGCTGCATTGTGGGGCCATGATATCACCTCCCTGTGACCTGAAAGGTTTATCGTAATATGTTGGCTAGCCATGTTAAGTTTTCTTGCACTTCTTCTTAAGAAAGAAAGACAAACTAATGAGAAAAGAGGAAGCCTGTCTTAAAGATAGCTCAGCTGTCTCTTCTGTTAATCCCAGTCAGTGAATAAGTATACTTCCAAATCAAATTTACACTGGGTTTTCTGTACAAATGCTGGAAATATGACATGTTCAATGAGTTTTTATCAGATGTTTTATCTATTATAATAGAGCGTAATAGCTATGCGTAATGATTAAACTTTCCAGTGTGCAAGTGCCAACCTGTGTCTATGTATTGCCATACGTAAATTTAAAGTTACTTTTAAAAAGCTACATGTTTGGCTAAAAAGTTAGCCTGACTTGGTCATACTCATATTCCAGTCCAGAATGTGAGTCTGATACGCGCTCCATTGGGCTTTCGTTATTATGAGGCGGGTCTTAACCGAACCAGGAGGAAAAAACAAAACTCTGGAGTCAATTGGATAGTTGGGGTAGACCTACAACCTATCAGAGCAACGCAGTAAGTCAACTACTTTGCATTTCACAGTTGTCAACAACAGAACTCACCTTATTTTCGAAGCAAAAATCACCAGCGTTGCTTCTTCTCACTTGCGCCTTCATGAAGTGCCAGCCAAGTAGGAGAACCACAACGAGCCACAGGCTTTTCATCACGCCCCATCTTCTTAGCAACCGTCAGAGCCAGCTGATAAGTTACACTTGAAGATTGGCAAAGATATTTTTATCGACAAATGCCTCTAATTGCAGTTCTTGTTTGTCTATTAAAATTAATCTGCTGTTCAATTCATTCTCAGAACAGACGTGGTCACAGCGGAATTGATACATCTCAAATTCTCCAGTGCAGTTATCTCTGAAAGAGAAACTAGCTTAAGCGCCCTTTGATATAACGTGATGAATTAGGACGTCCCCAAAGATCAACTGTCGATCACTGTATAAAGCACGCCTGTGCATCTCGGATTGGCCCGATACGCTCTTTGCTCACGATCCATAATTACTCCTCAATGGGTTCAGAGTCCAGACCGAAACTCCCCTGTCCAAAAATGTTGTGGGCTGGCATCCAGGCTACTGAAAAGTCTAAACTTCGTCAAAACTGAAACATACTTGGGACTTTGGGCAGCATTTCTTAACCATCATGATGGCATCAAAGCTTTCTCACATAATAAGCAATAGGAAGAATTAGTGCTGCTTGTGAAGCGAACATGAGAAGAGTCTCTGAGTCTTGGCTTACAGAGTTTGACATTACTTAGCATGTTGCTAAGCCTTAATGCTCCGAAAAAAAAAGTACAAAAACACGAAACGTAAAATTACTGGGGTAAAATTCGATTTTTCTATTCAAATGCAATCTGTTCTGAGCAAAACACAATTCCCCCCCAGCCATCTTGGGTCATCTCCCATCTTCTTCAAAAAGGATACACATTCAAAGCTTGCACAAATTTGGCCAAAATCAACCAACATCTCATAATGTTGCAGCCTACTTTTGGGAACTGGCCTTTGTCTACCTTAAATGACAAGCAGAAAGTGAGCTTTTGAAACAGAGCTGAGAAAAGAATGAAACTTAGAAAGCAGGAAAAAAAACTAAACAAAAAACAACAACATGTTTTTGAGTCTGATTGTAGAGAATTTCTTACCATGAGATTAAACACACCAAGACAATGTTCAGTGCCAAAAATGTCATGCTATTAAACATTTTAATTTCAGCAAACAAGTTAACGCATCTGTTTGGAGCAACGTGAACTTTTCGATTGCCATTAAATGCGAGTGAATAACGATGGTCTTTTCCATCTGCACTGCGAGGAAAACTGGCCATCTCGAAAGACTCTTCTGGAGCTACATAAAACTATCTCAGGGTCTCAGAGCTTTGTTTAAACATTAAACCCCCATCACACATTCTGTCATCTTAGAAAGTAACCATCACAAATTAGTGTTTTGACAATGCTTAGCAAGACATGGAGATTCAAAAAGAAGGATTTGGAGTAAAAATATCATAATCTATTGCATTACTAGGGTTTAGCCTTTTTCAGGGGCTTACCCCCTGAGGGGGGTAAATGTCTCAAAGTGGTGGGCACAAACTGCTGTTCCAATTCTAATCTCCTGTAAATTATGGAGAACACAGTTGACAATTACCATGATTACATTCTTTATCAAGCTTCCATATGTGCCATGAGCAGAAAGTACTTGACCCCAAAAATGTGGTACAGGAAGCCCCTTGTCAAACTGACACCACACACTTCTCTATCTATCGCATTCAATTAAATAAAATTGTAATCTTTTCCCATTCTCCCACCAATCAGGACACCCTTGTTTCCTGAATCCCCCCTCAACCCCACTCAGGGAACGGAGGAGAGACCAGATCTAGGATAATCCTCTGTCTCAACCAGTGTAAGCACAAAATTAATGTCAGCTAATCCACCAAAAGAAATAAATCCTTCTCCTTGTGTGGATGAGGATCCTGGCTTTGAGACATAAACCAGCTTTAACAGACCCCCCTCCTTTAGCGTCTTCGTAACTCTCATTAAAGTGTGCTAATGCTATTTCAGAGCCTAAATGTCGCCATCGGCCGACCGCATCAGGCAATCAAGCAACCCAGCATCATCTCTGGACTACTGGGACCATGCAGCACCTGCCTCCAAGCTGACGTGGGGGTTTCTGTGGGGCAAGACTTTCTGCCCCACAACCTCCCCCCACCCAGACACACACACACCTGAGCCCTGAACAGAGTCGGGGTAAAGGGGAAGTGGATTGCTACATAATGTGGCTGTGTGTTTCCGAACACCGGTTCTCCACTGTCTGGGTTGAAAGCGCACTGGAGGGTCACAATCATCTGTCACAGATAAAAGACTATATAATTTTTTACCTTTTATGTGGTCCAAAACCTAGTAATCTGGCTATTCAGGGATCATAATAATAATATGCTCAATAGTAAGCAGTAACATCCATTTGTTTTTTAAGATCCCTTGACAGGCCACAATATTTCTTGAGACTCGAACTGTTCATAGCAAAAGTCAACTCTGCCAGAATGCATTACAGCAGGCTCAGTAAAAATAATAAAAAATAAAAAACATAAATCAGAAGATAAAGAAAAATTAATAAAGCAAAACACTCACCTGAAAGGATTATTAGAAACACCTGTTCAATTTCTCATTAATGCAATTATCTGAATCAACTCAATCACATGGCAGTTGCTTCAATGCATTTAGGGGTGTGAGTCCTGGTCAACAAAGATAATCTCCTGAACTCTACAAACTGAATGTTAAGAATGGGAAAGAAAGGCTGATTTAAGCAATTTTGAGCGTGACATGGTTGTTGGTGGCAGGGGACGGGCCAGAGTGTTTCACAATCTGGCTCAGTTACTGGGATATTCACACACAGACCATTTCCCAGGGTTTACAAAGAATGGGTGTAAAAGGGAAAAACATCCCAGTATGCGGCAGTCCCTGTGGGTGAAAAAATGCCTTGTTGATGCAAGAGGTCAGAGGAGAATGGGCCGACTGATTGGGGAGCTGACAGAGAGCAACTTCACTCGCTCACAACCAAGGTCTGCAGCAAAGCATTTGTGAAGCCACAACACGCACAACCTTGAGGCGGCACTGGGCTACAACAGCAGAAGACCCCACCAGGTACCAAGATCAGTCTCCACATCAGGTAGGTAAAGAGAGCTCACGCAATTTGCAAGAGCCCACCAAAATTGGACAGTCCGAAGACTGGAAAAGTGTTGCCTGGGGCTCTGATGAGTCTCGATTTTTGTTGAGACATTCAGATGGTAGAGTCTAGAATTTGGGCTCAAACAGAACGAGAACATGGACTCCATCATGCCTTGTTACCACTTGGTGCAGGCTGGGTGGGTGGTGGTGTAATGGTGTGGCGGGATGTTTTCTTGGCACACTTTTGTGTTGCTATCCTATCAATATGGGCCAACATTTCTAAAAGAATGCTTTCAGCACCTTGTCGAATCAATGCCACGTAGAAATTTAAGGTGGTTCTGAAGGTCAAAAGGGGTGGACACAGTGTTAGCATGGTGTTCCTAACTGAACGTTATAGCGAATGCATTTAGTTCAGTGTAGTTCTACCAAAGTATTTGGTATACCTGTGTATTCTATTTGTATGAATTGGAAAAGTCCCTGAGCCCATTTTTCCAGCGCCCCTGCATACGGAAGTAAATTCCCATTCATTTTTTCCCCTAAGGGGTCCCAAAAGACTTTAAGGGTATGTCTAAAACGACAACAACTAAAAGTATTAAAAACTTTTCAATCTGAGCGCCTACTCACAAGGATCCACCAAAATCACTAAAAAAACGCTGTTTTATTCATGCCCTGGGTCAGTAGTTGGCGATATCACTTTGTAAAGAAACACTACACGCCTAGAGGCTGGGCATGTTATGCGCATGACGGAGTGTTCACTCCGTGTTTACGTGGTATACGACAACAGTAACAGTTTTCAAAAACTTGCACTTTGGTAACGACTTCTATAAAACTTCAAACACGCCGGTTGCTCATGTATATAAACAGCCAAAAAGCATAGCATAAGCTTTCCGTCTTTAGTGGAAAAGAGTGTCGTGTAAATATGAAGCATGTTTAGTCATGAAGCAATCCTATCCAGCTATGAGTCCGTCACATTAGAAAATTCTTAGATTTGAATCAAAAGTATTTCGATTTGATAGTGTGGCTTTAAAGAAGGCATTATAATTTGTTTGTTTGCCAACGAGAACCTACTGTTAAAACAAAAGATAAAGTTAAAATACCGTGGGCTGTAAACGGCTTCAACAAAAGCATGTACAATCAATTGTACAACCTGCCAGAAGCTCAACAGTAGGTTTGTCTTTAAGGACTCTACTGGAATCAAGAGTGAACCAGTCTCTTGTGCACTTTATGTGATGGAACAGTCTTACAAAATGCTCATATATGCGTTTCAAATGTTGTTCTATGATGGAAACCTGCCCCTGCAGGATTCCATTAGGTTTTGGAATAGGTTTATTGTTTTTAGTAGTATGCGTACACGTATTCAAGTACACAGACATATTGGACACGTGATTTCATGTGTGTGAACTTATATTGTTCTCTGGGTCTGAATGTAGAGTACTGCTGCCTGCGGACGCCTATCTCCTGCCCTGTGTGTAGGCCAGGACCCGAACTGCTGTAGTTTGTGAAACTTCTCCAAACCCTTCAGTCTCCATCTCTGCTGCTACGAAGTGGGCAGTGATGTTCTGCATCTCTCTCCGCATCCTGAGAGACGTGTAAAACACTCCATGACTCTCTTTCTGACATGCTCATATACTCACTGATAACAGCAGTGTAATTAGAACACATCACATACAAGGGAAGCACCGGAGAACACACGTTGCACACATTCTCACTTCGCAAAAAGTAAGTACGAGAGGTATTCGACGGGAGACTAAATACAGTCTATTTTGCTGGACAAAAGGTTGCTTGTCACTGCTACTGTAAAGCTATATTTAGCAGAAAGTGATATTTATGTCCAAATGCAAAACAAACAAAAAAGTAAAAAAGATGCTAAATTAAGCATTTATCTCCTGTATGATGGTAATGCCATGCTATTCTTTGAAGAAACTAGATTGCTACTGAATAAAGATTCAGTGACTTGGCACAACATTACCATCTGATGTCATCACTGTACCATGTTACTTCAACAGCACCTGCAGTACTTTTTTTTGCAAGTGATATACAGCCGGATAAACAACAAGCAACAAAACATACTGTTCTTGCATTTCAGTACAGTTATAAACAACATACCCCTAACCTTGTAAGACATTATTCCGGCCCATTTATTGGTTTAAGTATACTACCGTTCAAAAGTTTCATGACCGTCAGTAAGATTTTTTGTTGTTGAAAATTTAATACTTTCATTCAGGAAAGGACACAATCATGAAAACATTTATGGTACAAAAGCTTCCGACTTCAAATAAATGCTGCTCTTTTGAACTTGCTATTTCATCAAGTAATCATGAAAAAAAAAATTATCACTGAAAACAATATTTCACAAAATATTAAGCAGCAATAGAATGTTCCCCTACTGAGCCCATATATATATATATATATATATATATATATATACATATATATATATATGTACATATGTATATATGTATATATATATATATATATATATATATATATATATGTATATATATATATATATATGTAGATACGTATATATGTATATATGTACATATGTATATATGTATATATGTATATATATATATATATATATATATATATATGTATATATATATATATATATATATATATATATATATATATATATATATATATATATATATATATATACACACACACAATATATTTTCACATTCATACATTAAAACAAGGGAACTGATCAGGACAATGTGGCCATCGATTTCTTAAAACAAGGGAATTAATTAATAAATCATGGGAATAAATTCTTAATTTGTATTTTATATATGTTATTATATATTTTATATAGTTATAAAATATATATTATATAATATATATATACATATATATTAATGCATTATTGACCATATGCACGATCAATTGACCTTATGCATGACCATATTGTACATTCCTAATCCTACCTGATACCTAAACTTACCAAATACCTTCCTAACTATTAATACACAGTAAATAGGCATTTATTGAGACAAAAGTCTTAGTTAATAGTTAGTTAATAGTGAGAATAGGACCCTAATCTATAGTATGAACTAAATCAGCATATAATAATGATTTCTGAAAGGATCATGTGTCATTGAAGACTGGAGTAATGATGCTGAAAATTCAGCTTTGCATGACAGAAATAATATACATATTATATATTGTATAAACAGTTTTTACTGTATTTTTTATCGAATGAAATTCAGCCCTGGTGACCATTCAGAAACATTAAAAAATCGTATCTACCCCAAACTTTTGAACGGTAGTGTAAATTGTACAATATTTGTGTAGACATTTTTCAGATATTTCACAGCAATACATTTTTTTCACACTTTTAGCATTTTTTTAAATCTACATTTTCCTCACATTTTCCTGTCAGGTGTAAAAGACAACACACACACAAACACCCGTCCACCCACAAATGTACATCGTCTGTGGTCTGGACTGGCTGGGATACAGATACACGGGTGGACAGTAGGGGGCGCTCTACCGGGATCGCAGCTAGTGAGGGAGTAACAGTAATAGCGTATAATTACTCTGGTTGAGCCCCAGTGTCTGGCCCCCACAGCACCCACCTCCATCGGGGTAGAGGGACCAGAACACCACACGGTAGCCCTTCAGAACCCCATTCAGGGTCATCCGTCGGGGCTCCGACCACGTGATCACCGCCTCGTCCGACGTCACCGTGATGGCCCGAACATTTTGGGGTGGCTGGCTGGGAACTGCGAGAGGAAAAGAAAACGAGAGACGGTCACAAGGAAGCAGCGGGAAAATAATTCAGGCACCAATGGAAACAAGATACAATAGGTGAAGAGGAAACCCAAAATTGCAGTGAAAGAGCACAATTACAGTGATATAGTAAAATGACAGTAATATACTGCAATTGGAGCACTTGGTGAGGCCCAGGAGCATCAACAACCTTGTAACTGCACTCAAAAAGGACAGAACAATCACATCCTGAAGCTGAAGAGAAGTGAAACGTTACTGTTATCTCGATCTTGAGCTGTTTCACCTACTAAATGCGTTTGCTTTTTTTTCCGGATGCGAGCTGCAAATGTGGTGGTGGTGATGTGCCAAATTTCTGTCCCTGAATAAATAATGGCACTATTGAGGGGACACAGAGCCTGTCTGTGTGACTTGCTGGGAGGGAAAAAGCATGTGCGGACGACAGGATGAAAGGAGGGATAGAGGAGGGATAAAGCTGGCTTGGCTCTATGAGGGAGCAGCTGCAGCTGGCGCAGGAAGAGGAGCGAGTAAAGGAGACGGTGAGAGCAGGGGAGGGAGAGAGAGAGCAGAGGAGAAATGATGGTATTTGTTTGAAGAGGCCTTAGGGTCCGACTCTGTCTGGCCCTGGTGGACCACACTAAAACTGCCATTTAGAGTAGAGTGGCTTGACAGAAGCGCTCACAAGCACAACTCGCTGATAACTCTTCAAACCTGCCTGCAAAGCCCAGTCTCTCACTGACTTTCTAGATCTGATGCACTAAACAGGTATACTGACATCTAACTGGTATATATTGGCATTTTACTTGACTCCCAGCTATAATTATTAACTCACACTCATGTGGTTTCAAACCAGAATGACTTTCTTTTTTTTCCTTGGCTGCTATTAGTGGCTTTCATACCAGAGGAACCTCTAGTTCCTAAAGCTATAGGTGGAACTAGGAACGCAGGAACTAGGAACACCTTTTGGAGGAACTCATTTAGCTTCTAGTTCAGAGTAGGGTCTAAACTAGCACTATAAGAACTACCAGTAACGTGAGTGTATACGCTGATTGGTCGAGAATGCCATTTTTTAAAACCTGTGTAAACAGATTATAGCCTTTATATTTACTGCAACTCGCGAAAACCTCTTAACCTTTACGCCAAGAAGTAAATCCAATGCAACTTTGAGGGGACCAATCCAAACATGATTATGTATTTCTGCTCTGCTGGTGACACTGGAACATCAACCACACAACATACGCTCAACATACGCTTGCACCTTTTCATATACTATCTACAACAGTTCTATCTAATAACGTTATTCAACCAGAACCGTTAGACAGATCGTAAACTAATGAACATGAATGCGAACACTGTGAACTCAGGCTCTGGTGTTATCATCGCTGTCAACATAAAAGTCACAACAACAAGTGTGGCTTACGTCACTGAAAATGCAACCAGAATTTTTTTTTTCTAAGGCCACTATTAAGTTCTTCAAACCACCCTAGCAGCTTGTTCCTAGAACTACAGTTCAAAAGCCCCTATTGTCAATATAAAGAAAGTGAATGAGCTCAATACCATAAAAGTGTCAGAAAAGTTCGTCAATATAATTCAAGTCAATATAAAAGTCATTCAATAGGTTTACTGTATGTGGCAGACTAAATTTAAGCCATGATGCATTGAAAATCATGACACCCACTCAAGATCTATTTAGTACATTCATTAAAGATTGTGATTCATGAACTCTGATTCATGAACAAATCATTCACATGAGTCAGATCTTTTCAATGAATCATTCCAAAGAGGCCTCTGTGAATCAAACCAAACCCTCCATTTTTAGAGCCCATTTCAATGACGGCTTGACACAGTGAATCGACATCAAAGAACTAGCGACCTAGACCGGGGTGTCACCTCACTGTTGTTATAAAATGAGAAGAGCCTATGTGCTCTCTTGACTTTGTTGTTTGTTTGCTTTCATCAATTTGATCTTCTCCTGCATTGGTTCGCTAAGCTGAACAGCCAATCAGAGTAATCTCTTACACCGACGGGCTCTGGCCATTGGTTTACTTTCATTCTAGGTCTGAGCTTGATTGTTTTATAGCTGGGGTTTGAGTTTGAACACCCAGATATAACATGGTCCCGAAGTTATAGCTGGGACCACCCAAACTCGGTCCCGGAGTTTACCTGTCTATTAACGTTTCCAAGACAAAGGATATGATAATCGATTTTCGTAGATCACAGCACAATGTCTCACAAACTGTTATCCAGGACATGAATGTTGAGACAGTAGATGAATATAAATATTTAGGAACCATCATTGACGACAAACTATCTTTTGAGAGCAACACAGTTGCTGTCTGTTAAAAGGTCCAACAGAGACTTTCTCCTGGGGAAGATGAAGACATTCAGTGTATGTAAGACTCTGATGACTTTGTTTTACCAGTGCTTGATTCAATCAGTCTTGACACTTTGTATTGTGGTGGCCTTTCAATGATCAATAAGCATAAGCTAGCAAGGCTGGTTAATGTGGCGTCTAAGGTGGTTGGGGTACAGCTACCACAGCTGCAACAGATATATAATAAACGGGTCCGGGGTAAGGCTAATCAAATTTTAAATTGTTCCGATCACCCACTTTTTGGGGAGTTTAATTTGCTCCCCTCAGGTCGCCGATTTAGGCTACCCATGCTAAGAACCAGACGTGCTAGGGATTCTTTTATTCCTGTGGCTATAAGGAACCTGAACTCACTTGGGTGATATCTTATAGAATTTTTATAGTACATGCTTATTTGTCATTATTTATTTTTGTCATTATTTATTAGATATACTGATCTGTGTATTGCATTGTTTTTGTTTTGGTCATTTGATTCTGGGGAAGGAGTGTCTCCATTGATTGACTGATTTGATGTGTGGATGTTTTGTGTTGTGTTTATAATGTTGTTGGCATCTAGTGGTGCTTTTTATTTCTTGTTTTTTAGATCCTGCTGCGGAGTAAATTTCCTTTCTAAGGATAAATAAAGTGAAACTTGAACTTAAACTTGGAGGGCCACTGTCCTGCAGAGTTTAGGTCCAACTTGCCCAACACACCCGCCTGGAAGTTACTAGAATACCTAGTAAGACCTCGATTAGCTGGTTCAGGTGTGTTTAATTGGGGTTGGAGCTGAACCCTCAAGACACAGGTCTGGACTACCAGCTAGTAGACCTGGTTTCAATATGGTAAACCGTCTTGGTTGAGTTGGAAAATGTTTTGAATTTTCAGGTTGGAAATTTAAGAAGAGAAACAATCATGACAAGAAAACTACTGATGGAGGTAAAAACAAAGTCATCAGGGAAAAAGCGATGGAAGAACTCAACAGTGGCACAAAAACAACCCAGGAGCTTTCCAAAAATAAGAATGGAGAAGAAATACAGCGGGACAGAAGTGGGCGGAGGGGTGGAAGGGGAAGTTGGGAGATGGAGGGAGAGATAAATGAAAGGTGTTTTGAGAGAGAGTGAGAGAGGATTGGGAGCGGAGAGGAGGGGAGTTGAAAGCCGGAGAGAGGGATCTGGAGGAAAGATGAAAGAGAGAGGGGAGACAATGCGCTCAGCTGCAGATAATTAGACTGGGAGGAAAAGCAGCGGATCAGGGAGAGGGGCCTCGGCAGACAGGCTAATTATAATTATTTTTCCTATGCTTGTTGTTATTACTATTATCCTTAACAGCATCAATATCACTGTCGCCACAATGACAGTGACACGCATGTGGATGAGGACCACGGGCCAGAATCGGCCCCGTACACATGACTCGTGCGCAATCACACGAAAGAGAAATCCCTAGAGCATGATGGATGGATGGATGGATAGTTTAATTACCATCTTCGAGTGTTGTGGCATTGATCTCAGAACTGGAAGGTCCGGTTCCGGCTCGGTTGAACGCCTGGACGACCACGCCGTACTGAGCAAACTTCTTCAAGTTATCCAGTGTGTACACCTCACTATCACCTGTGGCTTTCATCTCCACTATACTGTATTGTCCATTACTGCCCGGTCCATTCTCCCTATAACCGATCTGATAGCCACGGATCACTCCATTTTGGAGCTCTTTTTTAGGTGCCTGAGTGGAGTGAAAAGAAAAGGAGAGACACTTAAACCTAAAACTCTAAAATCCCCCCAAAAAGTCAAGTTTAGAAGTCGCAGGCTTACCTTCCAAGTGACACGGATACTCTGAGAAGTCATTGGCTGTAAAATCACCTCCATGGGTGGCCCATCAGGAGCTGTGAGAAGGTGAAAAGACGTCACAAGATTATTAAAGGAATAAAACATTCCGTCACCTTGAAGTCATTCCAAACCTGGAAACTGTGAAACACAATGGGAACAATTTTGAATAACACCCCAGAAACTTTTTTATGTAACTACAATGATAGGGGACTGGTACTTTAAAAATGGTGTAAAAGCACCATAAAAGTATAATAAAAGTGTCCCGTATGAAATAGGCGCTAAATTCCAAGTACAAGTCATATGGTGTCTGAAGTTGTTATACACTGATCTTCCCCTCCAGTGAGCTTCTTAACCATTGTGACTGGATCAATGAGTCAATCGTTCAGATTTTGTGAACAGTATGGAAAAGAATGGTTAGGAAATGTATCTTTTGTGTTCCACAGAAAGAAGGAAGTACAGGTTTGGAACAGCATGTAGGAGGGTGAGGGATGATGCCAGATTTTTTTATGTTTTAAAGAGTTATTGTTTTAATTAAAGTGTTTTATGCTTTACGAATATGAGCTTGTGTGTACATCAGGGGCGGTAGACGTACGTGCTTCCTCTGTGCTGATGGTCAGCTCTTTGCTGGCTTGACTGCGTCCAATCTTGTTGTAGGAGTACATGCGAATGCTGTACACGGGACGCCGGGGTGGAGCTCCACTATGTTGGCCTGGTTGTTGGTTGGCGAGATCTTACGGGTGGCATGTTTCAGCTCCCACGGGTCTACGACAAGGACAAAATGAACACGGATACATTACTACATCACACCTCCATCCAGCCTGTTCTAGAACATTATGTTTGTTAGCATGCAAAAAGGACTGTTTACAGGTCAAATCATACGGATATGAAAAACAAGCGATGCATGGAAAACTAGGATAAAGCAGATGTACAAACAGCAAAATAAGGCAATACACTGAGTCACAACGTCGCAGAAATCCGTTCACATCCCATTCATCTTCTCACGGTCTGAGCTTATTCGCTACATATTCTTCTGACATACAAATACATATTTAATGCATGTTCACAATGTTATTCATCCAAGCTTGAAATGGAAACAAAGCAATGCCGCACCGGATTTGTTCTTGTACTCAATGTCGTAGCTGGTGATGATGCTGTTGTCGTCAAACCGCTGCGTCCACCTTAGGTTCATACTCCGATCTTTGACCTCTCGAACCTCCAGCTCTGGGGGGTCAGGGGGTTCTGCGAACCAAACAAGTGGAAATAGACTTCAAACAGATGGAGGAGATTGAGACAAAGACAGAGAGAGGCTGAAGAGTAAGAGGTGGCTTGGGGCCCGGAGGTAAATCTTGACTTTATGTCTCTAGATAAAGAGTATCATGTAAGATGTGAGCATGTTGTTCATGGCTGATTGTCTTGCCTTGCACTGTCAGCTGGATGAGCCCTCTGCCCTCGCCGTATGAGTTGATGGCGTGACAGGAAGAAAAAGACGGAATACCCGCGCTTCCGCTGGTTTCAGCTGCAGAAAGAGAAGAAAGTGTTTAAGACGGAAGAACTTGTTTTAAATCCTTTGCTCATTTTGAGGCCTGAGTCATGTTTTGTTGAACGATCTAAAAGTGTTTTCAATGTTAAAATACTATCTCTTATCCCTAAATCCTAACTGTAATTAATAATATAAATGCTACTACTACTACTACTACAAATAATAATAATAATAATAAAATAAACTTTCATGCATACAATTCAGATAAAACCATTTATAGACTAAATAAATAAACACAGCAAAATAGTGTTTTGCCCAATGTCAGAACATAGGCACCGATGCCATGGGTGTACCACAGAGAAATACAAGATATTCCACATTGACTTAACCAATAAAAAATCGGTTGCAGCTTTCAGACACGAATATCTTCATCTTTTCATAGTTTATTTGCAGTCCTTTCTATGCTGTTTTAAGGACAAATGTCAAGAGGCGTATTCAGAGTAATGCGCCAGCACAAATCTCTCAACTCGCAGGTGGATTTCCTTCACTCTCGCACAAAACTGGATGGGCGATCTCAAACATACAGTCTCATGGCTCTTGTCTGCTCTCGCTCAGATAACGTGTGCGTGCTCAAACTCTCTACTTGCTTTTTCTCTAGAATCAGTAGCACCTCATTGCAGTACACGAGATCCAGGGGCGGAGTTGGATCCAGATCTAAGGGTGGAAATGGGTAGGATTAGGGGTGGGGTTAGGGATCAGGGGGCGGAGATGGGTAGGATTAGGGGTGGGGTTCAGGGATTAGGGAGTGGAGATGGGTAGGATTAGGGTGGGGTTAGGGATAAGGGAGTGGAGATGGGTAGGATTAGGGGTGGGGTTAGGGATCAGGGGGCAGAGATGGGTATGATTAGGGGTGGGGTTAGGGATCAGGGGGCGGAGATGGGTAGGATTAGGGGTGGGGTTAGGGATCAGGGGCGGAGATGGGTAGGATTAGGGGTGGGGTTAGGGATCAGGGGGCGGAGATGGGTAGGATTAGGGGTGGGGTTCAGGGATCAGGGGAGTGGAGATGGGCAGAATTAGGGGTGGGGTTAGGAATCAGGAAGTGGAGATGGGTAGGATTAGGGGTGGGGTTAGGGATCAGAGGGTGGAGATAGGTAGGAATAGGGGTGGGGTTAGGGATCAGAGGGTGGGCATAGGTAGGATTAGGGGTGGGGTTAGGGATCAGAGGGTGGGGATAGGTAGGATTAGGGGTGGGGTTAGGGATCAGTGGGTGGAGATCTATTAAGTGGAGACCTATGTTAAGGTATATGTAAGGTGGGAGGAGTTGGATCTGGATTCAACCCCTCCCCTGGATTTCGTGTCCTGCAGTGAGGACCATCTTTCTAGAATAGTCTTCTCTCCTGGATTTAATGTTGCCAGAAGCTTTGAACCACTAAATTTTCACAATTGACTGACAAAATAACAACACGTATCTTTAAATTCTAAATAAATTACGGATTCATTTCATGAGATAGCATTTTCAAGCTGATTTTATTCAACCAGTTCTCAAGTTATTTTATTATTTAATAGTTATTTTTGAGTTAAGTACAACCACTAGTGGTTATAGGTATGTAAATAGGTATTTATTAAATTATTATTGGTATTTATTATATAAGGTATTTATTATTTACAGAACTGCAACTGATCATAAGAGTGAGAACGCGTTTCGCGACAACACTCATGGAAAGAATGTGCTTTTGTTTTGTTGGTAACATAGGCATAATTTGTGGGTGGGACCTATGGATGGGACATGTCCCCACCACTTTTTGCCAGGATCGTTATTGTCCCCACCACTTTTTCTGGCACAGGCAGAAACATAAATTATCACCTATATGTCAGAATATAAAACCATTTACTGTAAATAAATGAAAATAAATGTAAATCATGGTACCCCTTCACTGACATCAAACATGCATGTGTGTATGTCTCACCTTCAGTGTGGAGATAACTTCATCGCTTTTCTCATTGGGGCTGGTGGTGATGGAGTATCGAGGGTTGCGGTCAGGGTCAATAACAGTGTCGCCTCGCTCCCAGCGGATGATGATGGGGTACTGACCCCTGGGCGGTGCAGTTTAACTCCTTGTTCTGCCCTTTTATGGCCATGGTGGTGTTTGGGTGGGATGTGATCATAGCTGGAACTGTATAAAAAGATGGTATAGGAGGACAGGAGGTAAATATATGTGAAGGAAAGAGTGAATTTAAAAAGAGGCAAAGGTCAGTGTGACTTTAAACAGACACCTCATGTTCTTATGACATCGGGGCAGTGAGCTTAAGTGTGTGCATTTCTCCAACCCCTCAATCACTTTTCACACTCTGAACCTCACTCAATCCTCCCGAGTAACTCTTCTCTAGTGCTACCTCACACACACACACACACACAATATTGATCTGAGGAGGGTTCCGCTGTTTTGTTTTCATCACTTATTCATTCCCTCCCTTCCAACGAGTGAAACGGATAGAATTGAGGGAGGCAGAACAGAGGAACGATTCAATCAATAACACCAACACTAAATCAGAGAGAGAGAGAGAGAGAGAGAGAGAGAGAGAGAGAGAGCGAGAGAGAAATTCACTGATGAAAAATTTGGATGCTATAAACAAAGAGCTGCATGATATCCACATGAAAATGTACAAATCATTTGTATACTATCTCATGTTATAGTAAGTAAACTTATCTTTCCGATCCTACCTATTTATGGCATTTTGATCCTTTTCACTGTGATAATTTAATGCTCAAGAAAGCATTAAATTATTTATACAAAAAAAAAAATTATGACATTTTACCCCAAAATAATAATAATACAAATTTGTAGCATAAACTTTTGCTTAAATAGTAGTAGCCTAATGCCAAAACAATCTTTAAAAGTACAAATATAAAGTACAGTTATATACAGCATACTGTATATTTTGAAATACAATTATAATAATGTTAATAAAATAATATTTCGAGGACATTATAATGTCAATGAGAATAACTTGAGATTTATTCGCATTACAGTAATGAATTTTTTATTTTTTTTGATTATAAGGTGCAATACCACCTGGACATTTCTTTATTATTCAACGGGGTAGAATGTTTTGGCAGTGTTAAAAAATACACCGCTGGATGATGTTTGTTTAAATGTGGTCAGGACTGTAAGTGAAGCCTAGGGCAGTGTTGCGTGGATGGGAGCTTTCTGCACTCCCAATGTGCAGGATCAATAATATGGATGTGGACAGAACAGATCGTGTGTCCGAACTAACGATCAGTCATGAGATGGCCTTACGGATTCCATTGTAATGTTCTATTAATCTAAATGAGCTGGCTACACTTATATCTGTTGTTTTGGCACTCTTGCTCTTATTATGAGCCGTTTACAGACACACACATCGTAACTTCTGGCAATTCTAGCTACTATATAAAAAAGTCAAAGGCTTCTTGTATTTCTTGCCTTAGTGTGACTGATATATCATAACCTGGGTCATTAGTTTGAGTGACAAAGTGTGACAGATGCAGGTGTGTGTGCACCTCTGTATGTGTGTGTGTGTGTGTGTAGAGGGGAGTGTTGTGTGTGAGTGTGTCCACTCAAGCATCCCAAACCCTTCCCGCAGGCATCAGTCTGAGACGTGAAAGGCCATCTGAGGGCCGTTCTTAAAACAAAGACCTCAAACACAGACCACGGCAAACCACCCTAAGACTGCAGGTCAAATCACATTCAAATCTAGTGTGACGGGAATCCAAAATATTTGTATTTTTATGTCATGGTTTAGTAAAAGATTTAACTATTAGTGCATTTTCTGATATTAAAAGATTCTAGCAAAGGATTCTACATACAATTATGTTGCTTTCTAAGAAAACTTGTTTTTATTGTATTTATTTTTGATGGAATCAAGGAAAAGTGCTAATCTAGGAAAAGTATTGCTGATTCCAACTAAACACTTTTAAGCTCTTGAATGTATTTCAATGTGTTATATATGTTTGATACTTTACAGAGTATCAAGGCTTGAGTTTAACAACATGTCAACATTAAACTCAATATTGGTAAAGTAAAAGTGGGAAAAGCCATTTGTCCCTTGAATGTGCAAGACTTCCACTGTCAGTAGTTTCTAGTTATTTTAGCTCAACAAAAAGTCTGTTGCTTCTTGATATTGAAACTGGTATTTGTTATCATGTTATATTAACTATCGTAACAGTTTTACTATTTACCAGACTTTCTTTCTACTTTCATATAGTTTTAAACTGTACTATTGCTTTGGTTCGATTAAAACATTCACAATGTTTCATGAGATTAGTAGTTAATTTCTTCATAAATGTATTTAAGTACACAAACTTGTCAATTTACTTGTTAATTTAAACTTGTCCTTTTGTCCATATATACTGTACATTTTTTGCATTCAATCAGTGTAGCAATATTGTGATTTATTTCTAAACTTTACTTTGGTTCATGGCTTAGAACTATTTATTGAAGAACTCCAATTGAGAAAATAAATGGGAAAAATACTTCTGGTACCAAGGCTACTGAAAAAGCTGTTGCACTCTATTATAATAAACTCAAACTAGGCACCTTGGTTGCCTTATGTGAGGATCGCTGTTTGAATAAGCAACCATTAAAAGAGTTGTAGCCAATGAATAGTGTTTCAAAACCATAACTTGTGAGGTTCCATGATGATTAAAGGGATACTCCACTTTTTTGGAAATAGGCTCATTTTACCACTCTCCAGAGTTAAACGTCGAATTTTACCGTTTTCGAATCCATTCAGCCGATTTTCTGATATGTAGAAGAATATCAGTAACCAGACAGTTTCTGGTCTCATTGACTTCCATAGTAGGAAAAAAATATACTATGGAAGTCAATGAGACCAGAAACTGTCTGTTTACTGATATTCTTCTAAATATCAGAAAATCGGCTGAATACATTCGAAAATGGTAAAACCCAACTGTTTAACTGTGGGGAGTGATAAAATGAGCCTATTTCCAAAAAAAGTGGAGTATCCCTTTAAGATGCATCTTTAGAAGATAGATGCCTTTGTAGATATTAAGGCAGCTCACTAGGTTTTGGAAAAGAGCTGATGTCATTATGTGTAAAGATGTAGATGAGTAACCAGACGCACTTTTAACAGTGAGCATCATGCTCTTGCTGATGTCGGACCCCACTCCGTTGCTGGCCTGACACAGGTAGTATCCCCGGTCTTCCTCTAGAACGTGGCGAATCAGCAGAGAACCATTGGACAGGATCTGGATGCGACCCGTCAGTGGAACTGGGTGGTACTGCTGGGGGTTCCCTATACCTTAAGAATCAAGATGAAGACAGTTTTGATTGTGGCTCATCATCAGCTCATGAAAACTTGCAATTAATGTCTTGTATATACAGTGACAGAAGATGTTACCTTTGGCGTGCTTCCAGACAACTTTGGGAGGAGGGTACCCTTTAACAGAGCAGTTCAGAACCTCTGACTTGCCATAGATCCCATCCTGGTTATTGGGCTGAACCAGAAAACCAGGGGGAACTACAATGAAGAACATATATTTCAGGAAAGGAGATGTTGACAAATGTTGGTCAAACAAACATTGTCCTAACCTTATCACCACCCTTAACAAGTGATCCCGGATCTGTTGTCTAATTGGTGAAATCTTATCCCACTTCATTCCCCATTAACTCTTGCTCACCTGTTACAATGAGCTGTCTCTCTGAACTGACAGTTGCTGCGTCGTTGCTTGCAATACAGGTGTAGTTTCCGTTGTGCTTGAGAGAAACTTTGGAGATTTGAAGGGAACTCATGAACTCCTTGGTTTCGATGGTGACTCCTGATGTTCCCGACACAATCTCCTGCCCATCCTTCCTCCAGGTGATCCGGATTGGCATGTCTCCGGAGGACACCACGCACGCTATGTACATCAGCTTACCAATGGAGGTGGGAGGGAAGTCAAAGGGCTGGATGAGGGGAGGAACTGATGGAGGAAGAGAACAAGCGAGAGACCTTAACTATTAAAATTCAAACCCTTCATGGTCTGCAATGTAATACTGACCCCATCACCCTCCAAAAATGCACACGCACATACACGCTCACACACATCCCACCCCTCCAGCCCATAATAGCTGCTCTAATTAGAGCCCAATTGGCATGGGGAATAATGGCATTGCCATGGAAACAGAGGTGGGGGGCTCCATCGGAGACATCTGGGGGATTTAATCTGGGGCTCGTTAAAATTCAGCTAATTAAATCAGAGACATGACAAGACAAGCAGCACACTATACTGACTTCACACTGGAGTCAGTGTTCGGCTGTACCGGTACACACACTCATGCAAACGCACACACTAGACCTCGCTGTCTTTGTACCAGGAGCTGTGGCCCCTTGTATGGACACACATGGTGAAGTGAAGATTCAAAACCCAACATCAGAGCAACCTCACTTTTATTTAGATTTAACATACTAGAAATAACACCCCCACACATACACACATGCTAAGTACACTGGGTAATTGATGAATGGTTGTAATGCTGCAGAAGGCCTGTAATCCTGTTAATCAGAGGCTATTAGTGGTGTGCTTTCTCTCAGGGTCTTTGTGCCAGCGGATGGGAAAGACCATCCCAACCTTCACCAACCGCCTACAGCTTAAATATACACTCATTCTAATGCAAAACACACTCCGTTTACCAAAATACACTCATTCTGCCACAATAAACCACTACAGTTTATGAAGAAATGTGAAAGATGAAGAACTGTACAATGGGCATCCTTTGAATGAAGAAGAATGTTATCAAGAAATGCCAAACCTCAAACGGAGGTTGGTAATTTGTTGTTTGTTTTTTTGGAAATTCACCAAAAAAAAAATCAAGATACCCTGCTGACTAGGCTCAAGTCCAAAAATCCTCTCAGGGTAGTCTCTTCACACCAAATTCAATGTTACTAAATTACATTAAAAATAAAGTTTCACACTAAAACAATTTACACCAAGTCATTTGCTGACCATTAAGCATATAACAATTAAAAAAGCACCAACAAAATGGAAATAAATATAACAGAATGAAAATACATTAATACAGTACATTTCAGACTTAGTGTGGACACATTGTCTAGTCACATTAGTTTAAACTAAATCTTGTGTCACAACAAAGTGTAAGTCTTTAAAAAAGTTTGTATAGCTGGAAAGAAAAACAGATGTTTTAGAATTGGTGTGAAGCTTATAATAAATCCAATCTGACTAATTGACATTTATGCTTCATACTTGATGTACATACAATACATTAGGGATGTCCCAATCAACCGATCCAATCCGAGTCATTGAATATTGAGTATCTGCCAATACTAAGTTCTGATCTGGGATAATAATCTTTCACAGTTGAGAATATGTTAGTTTGTGTTTTTATATGTATAAAACTCGATATTACAGGTTTTTTGTACTTTTAATTTTTACATTTACAATGATATTTTTAATGTCTGTAAGCTGACAAGCCTTTGTCCTGAATTGTGTTGAAATAGCAACATAATCTGGTGAATTCTATTGCAGATATGGATAATCATACATGCGTCTAATTATGGTTACATGCGTCTAATTATGGTCAACTTGCTCTCGTATGGTCACTAACCGGCTTTGACCGTTCCAATATGGCTGACAGCTTACGTACTTTATATCGGCCCATAGAAGCATCCGCTAATGAGGCATCTTTGTTCTGCTAAAAGGTTTATTGCAAAATGTTTTTATTTTTATACTAGTCAAGTCAAGTATATATTATATAGTCGCTTTTTACAATATAGATTAGCATCAAAGCAGCTTCACAGTATCAATCAAAACATAATAACAATGTTCGTTTCTTAGTGTTCGTTTCACGTTTGGTAGAGCTTGATCAAGGGTATTAAATGATTGGTTAATTAATCTGAATCTCCCCAACTGAGCAAGCCAAAGGCAACAGTGGCAAGGAACCGAAAAACTCCATGCAGCTGACCCAATGAACGGAGAAAAAAAAGAAGTATTGATTTCTTGATTTATTTCCCCCAAAATAAAATACAAATTCTTACTGAACCCAAACTTTTTAAAGGGTAGTGTTTAATGTAACAAAAGCTTTCCATTTCAGATAAAAGCTGTTCTTTTGAACTTTCTATTTATCAAAGAATCCTGAAATAAAAATGTAAAAAACGTTATTATCCATGTTTTCAACATGGATAATAATCATACATGTTTTTGGAGCTTAAAATCATCATATTAGAGAGATTTGTGAAGGATCATGTGACACTGAAGACTGGAGTAATGATGCTGAAAATTCAGCTTTTTTCAGAGGAATAAGTTACATTTTAATATATATATTAACATAAAAAAGTCATTTTAAATTGTCATAATAATTCACAATATTACTATGTTTTTTGTGTATTTTTTATAAAAAAAAATTCAGCCTTGGTGAGCAGAAGAGACTTCTTTTAAAAAAATTAAAAACCTTACTGATCTTAAACTTTTGACCGGTAGTGTATGTGCGCAGGTTTGTAATTCCCTACAAAACCATGCCTGAAACAAGCTACTTGTCTTGTCTATAAATTTGATACAGAATTTTGTTTTCATTTTAACTCTTTGGGGGGTAGGTACGCAAAATGAAATTCACAACGCTTTATCTGTAGAGTGGGAAGGGGATCCTCCACACAGGGAGAGGCTGAGTTTGTACTTCAGCACAGCATTGTCATTGGGTCCAGGCTACAAAATGCTACGTAAAAATGTGCTCTATGTAAAAAAAATGTGCTCTACAGTAGATGGTGGTTTTGCTTGAATAAATAGCCATATTAGCCTTAAATGTTTTAGAGAATTCCTCTGTTCTGTCTTTACAGTTCTTGTGCCCCATTGGGAATAATATCCAAAGTTAAGATACATGAATTAATAAAAAAAAGAAAAATAGACATATTTGATGATGATTATATCTAAATAGGTGTGAAGGATTTTATACTAAATCCAAAATGTCTAATCAACACAAAGTTATAGCCTATATGTTTAAAATATCACAATTTCCCCTCCACACACACACAAAAGTATTTACTGTACATAATGGGAAATTATTATTAGTCTCTGACAATAAAAGATTACACAGATCATTGTAAAAATGTCAGACTTGGTGTGAAAGAGTTCAAACTACAAAACAAAACAAAGATATAACATATTTATGAAGTTTTGGTAATGCTTCCTTTTACAGTCCAGTTACCCATGTAAATACTATGTACTTATTTTAGTAACTACAATTACTGGGTAATAACTAGTACTAACCCTGAACCTACCCCTAAACCTACCCCTGTTCCATGTACTTACCTTATATTAGCCAGTACTTTCTAGGTAAGTACACTGTAAGTACTGTAAAAGGAAGCGGTACCGAAGTTTTTCACTAACAATCGTGATGTAAATTTTTTTCACTAAAAAAACTGTAACTACATAGTCCTTAATCACATTTAGATTGCACTTTTGACATTTTTTTAAGGGGCCATAAATGTACCCATAATAATTGGTAGAGAGCACTAACCTTTGACTGTGACGTAGACAGTCTGGCTGATGGAGAGCTGGGGTTGGATGAGCACACTGCACTGATACGCCCCCTCATCCATGCCCTTCTGCACATCGCTGAACGTCAGAGTGCCATTCTCGTACACCACCTGACGAATGGTTGTCTGGCAATGGCACTATATCTTTATACCACTCTGATGGAGTAATAGGGGTAACCAATCACACGACAGTTAATAAAAGTGTTGCGACCCGCCACGGCCGTGATGTTCCGCATGGCCCGGATACTTGGAGGACCTGCAAGAGAGAGAAAGCGAAAGCAAGAGAGAGAGAGAGAGAGAGAGAGAGAGAGAGAGAGAGAGAGAGAGAGAGAGAGAGAGAGAGAGAGAGAGAGAGAGAGAGAGAGAGAGAGAGAGAGGAAGGAAAAAAAAGAGGGAGAATGTGGCGGATAGAAAAGGGTAAAAGAAAAGGATTTGAGAAAGAGTGGGAGATGGAAGACCAGGTTTTGCATGGACATTTTGGGTAAAGAAGGGAGAAATGTGGGAGGAAGAAAGCAGAAGAGCGAGTGGTGGAGGGGAGGAGGGGGTTAGAATGCCCTTGGTCTTCACAGCACAGATTCGTGGTGTAATAGTTGTGTGGATCTAAAGTTTCAATGTGGCTTGTACTGTATCCTTGATCAGAGCTTGGCACAAAGGACCATGCCTTTATAAATTCAGCAACTGAATGAGGTGTGTTTCTGCAGTTACATTAATATGCCAAGTTAATGGATTTAATAATGGTAAGGTTATGTGCGGCATAATCTTAACAATAAAATACTAACCTAATGTGTTTGTGTAGGCAGAGTGAAAAAACAACATTACATTTCATAGCAACTTCCCAAAATACACATTTACAGGATTGAGGACTGCGAGAGCAGAGGCCTTAGAATTATTTTAGTGAAACTGTGCCATGTTAGTCTGCTAATAGCTAATTAGTTTGATGAGCTAAATGCTAAATAGCTACTGAATTTGTGGTGCTTTTTATTGGAACTGGTCAGTAGTAGTCTGAAGTCTGAGGCGCCATTCACACTGACATCGATTTAATTGATTTAATTTAGGCTGAATCCCAATTCACCCCTTGGCCCGACCCCTTGTTTTCGAGTGTACCCCTTGGCCATTAAAACGGAGTTATAAGGGCCAAGGGGTTGAAATGTGCCCCTACGAAATGGAACAACCCTTCATGAACCCGAAACACCATCAGTCGTCGGCGATGGCTCTGCCGTTACAGAGTTTTTACAGGATTTCTCCATGACAACAACTGACAATCAGCGCAGCTGCTCTTAACTTTGAATAAACATGATGATTATAACATCCCTTCCTCGAAATGTATGTCTTTTCTGATCAGAAAGGTAATTTATTAAACCATTTCTTAATTTAAACGGCTATAGTGTTATTATAAGAGTAAATAAAGTGCGTGGTGGAATCATCTGGCGCTAAATTTAAATGTTTCCCCGCTTGCGATCCATCTCGCCGGTGATTTGCGATGCATTCCGTGAACTTTCTCGTAGCCCTCCGTTTGGAGTGTGCCTCTGAAAAATCTCCGTTTCGAGGGCTATGTAGCCCTACCCCTTCGCCCTACCCCTCGATCTCAACAGAATCGGGACACCTAACCCTAGACGTGAACGCGCAAAACGGAGGGATAGGGCTAAGGGGTAGGGCCAAGGGGTGAATTTGGATTGAGCCTTAATGTCACTGCACTGACCTAATGAAAAAAAACAGCTTAATGCCTGGTTCAGATTAAACCTTTTTTTGTCTGTTACGATAGTCAGTATGTCAGATTACGTGATTTTGACTCCTAAAATCTTGTCGTGTTGTGGACAGACTACACGTTGCTTCCTGACCAGTCATCGCATGCCGTCTTTAACGGTGCGCGTGATGTCATCGAGAAGGCGAAACTCATAGCGAGTGACTTCTGGAAACGAATGTAAACAAACAATGGATGAAGCGGTGAGTGTTGTATTGGCTGTCCTCTGTTAAAAAAGGCAAAAAAAGAAAGAAAACCCGACAATGGACACGTTCCTGGATTGCTGTATGGGCTGTCAATCCTCCAAAGAGAACTTGAGGTAAAAATTGTTTTCTTTTATATTTTACTCTTAGTTTTAAAGTTAGCACCATCGTCTCTCTTTCGTTTCGCCATTTTTGAAAGTTGTGTACGGAAAAGCTTGTGCTCCTATTGGTCAACCTCATAGATACGACAGAACCGTCGTGACAACCGTTAAAAAAATTAAACATGCTAGTCTATTTGTCATGAAGCATCACAGACGCGACGTTGTCGCCCACTATGACACAGTATAAGAGATGATACAATCGAATCTTGGTCCCCGACGCTGTTTGACGTTTACGAATCTCCACGACACTCTACGTCAAACTAAAATCGTGTAATCCTGAACCAGGCACAAATAAGCCTAAGCTGTTAGATTTGTTCAAGCTGGTCAGTTTTGATGGTTTTGATGGCCAGCTTTCATCAGCAAAAAAACACCTTAGGCTTGTTTATGCATTTTTTTAGCAGGCTTATATTGCTCAGTACGCATTCCTGCTCTACTTCTGTTTCATGAAAAGGATAACGTGAGCTCCACTATCTGGTAGTCACTGTGTGCATTTGCATAAAGTTTGCCCAAATTTGTGACACATTTTTCTCTAGTAACCTCAAATCATCAACTGTAGTTAAACTTGCTCAGTCGCTGCAAACACTGTCAGTGCGAATGCCCTTTCATGTGATTAGTTCATTTGCTAACAGCTTCCGGTTCTTGCTAGCAACACCAGTCATCGTCGAATTTGAAAAGGTTAATAATGACCAATTCGTGTTTGTTTTGTTTTCTTTGTTTTGGGAAAAAGACATGGCTGACTTTCTTCAGGACTCTGCTCTCAGATCACACACGAGGATGGAGGGTATACGAACGAATGGATGGTGAAACACTGTGAAGATTTGAATGGCCAATGCCTGAAGACGCAGAAAGAAAAAAGCAGACAAGGTGGAACCATAAGCGCACGGTACGAAGACGTAGAAGGATATTTCGTTTCCCTCAAAATGGAGGGCGGATCGGCTTATAAACCGTCGATGGGGCATATGGAGATTTTATGCACACAAATATTCTCATCCTCTCTAACAGCCCACTCCTCAACCTCGTATATCTCTCTTCTTCTGTTGCTCTCTCTCCCTTTCTCTCAGCTCAGCGTGCGTTGTGCTTTGAAGTCACCGCTCTGACAAGTCAACCCTGATGTATTATTCAAGAAGACTGTCGCACAGTATCCCTCTTCTCTCTTCTTCACAGTTATTCTCTGGCTGTCTTTCTATTTTCTCTATTTTTCTTTTGTTCTCAAACATAATATATGAATGTATGAACTTAGATAAGGATCCAGACAGTAACTGAGCAACTCTATTGTAATGTTCGCAGGAAGAATGGGCCTTATTGCTCACGGGGTGTCTGTGTTTATTAAATAGTGCGTTGCGAAACTATCATCTCAAAAATAAATGTGTGTGCGTGAGATGTGGTAAAGTCAATGCTGTCAGTTTTCATGAGCGCACTGCGGTCAGAGTGTATTAGTCAGGCAGTGGTGTTTAAGACTATACGAGTGTGTCCATGAGCATTGGGATCATTCAATGTGTATGTGCACTAACTGTGGCTTCCTGGCACGGGGTCTCATTCTCACTGCAATGATTGTTCTGGCATGTCTCCTTAAAGCAGACAGATATGTCATAACTGAACATTTCAGAGAGAAAGAGAGAAGAGAGAGAGGGTGAATTCAACAGGCCTGTCAACACGACTCAATCTCACTCAGACGGCACGCCCACGACCGCCCACAGACAGTTCACCAACCGTCTGATGCATATTATGCACAAAACTGTCTCGATCTGGCAAACCTAATCTGATTGGCTGGCTTAACGCAACTTCCGAGAGTATGACGTGTTGGGTTTTATTTGTCTGCCTGGACACAAAGTCTTTGTTTATAAGGTATTGGGTTCGAAAAACAAGCACAACTGAGGATGAAAAGAGCTGAGGCCTGATATTTCTCTCTTCCAAAGTTTTGTTTACCTAAGTATCAGGTAAAAGATATTGGTAACACTTTATTTGAAGGGGTGTGCATAAGACTATCATGACACTGTCATAAACATGACATAACACCTGTCATGAACATGAAGGAGTCTTTATGAATGTTTATGACTGTTGTCATTAAGTGTCATTCTGTAAATTATGACACTTTTAATGCAAAGTTGACATTGTTTAAAATGTCTTTGTTATGACAACTTGACATTAACAAAGACATCATAACTAGTCCAACGTGTTCCACTTTACTTGAGGTAAGGGGAAATATTAATGACACTGTTGTTAAAGCATTTGACAGTGTAATGACCCTTAATGACATCTTTTTAACTAGTACAATGTGTTCCACTTTACTTGAGGACAAGTCAAATATTCATGACACAGTTATAATGGTAACCCTAACCCTATGACAACCAAAGTTAAAACCAACCATAACATATGACAGGGTAATGTAATGTTAACACAAAGCTAAATAACTTCTTTAAGTTTGATAATAAGACCTGTTATGACATATTTGTGACAGGTTGACAGGTTATGATTTCTTGGTTAATGGCAAATTGTCAAAACGAAGACATTTTAAACAATGTCAACTTTGCATTTAAAGTGTCATAATTTACCCAATGACACTAAATGACAACAGTCATAAACATTCATAAAGACTCCTTCATGTTCATGACAGGTGTTATGTCAGTCTTATGCACACCCCTTCAAATAAAGTGTTACCAAGATATTTTATGATATATGAAAATCAGGCTGTATGAGATGGCACGCTCTGTATAAGAGTCCCATATCACATAATTTTCACATTTTTTTATTTTATTTTTTATTTTTATTTATTTTTATTTTATTTTTATTTTATTTTTCACTTTTAAAAATGTTTTATGGAGATTTTGTCTACTGACAGTTTTTTTGTTTTGTTAGCTGATTAATCTGATTATTGTTAAACAACAGCACAATCCATTGAACACTGTATTCTATGCTGACAGTCTTGTTTGATATCTGTGTGTAATTACCTTGACTATGGTCCATTGAAATCCCAATACATCACGATTTGAAAAAAATATCTGTCACTATCTCTGTTTTCCATTTCAACTTAATTTTTTTTTCCACACTAGTATTTTGTTATGATATAATCTAAAAAAAATTTCAACCAATCTTATATTATCTCCACTTCTCCTTCTCTAATACCTTGTAACTTTTCTCCTTTCCCTCCCCTTCTCTGAGTTGTTTCTCTCCTCTCATCTTGTCTTTGACTTCTCTGCTATCCTTCTTTAAGTTTTTGTCTCTTCTTTTTTCCACTTTTGTCCTTTCTCATCTTTCCTAATCAAAGTATTTCCCTCTCTTCTACCCTTCTCTACCATTTCAGCTCATCTTTTCTCCTCTCAGTCTGGTTTTCTAGCTGACGTGGTCTCTTTTCTCTTTGGCGTGATGGGCGTCTCCTGTTGCCAGATCTCCACTCTGTCCCAGAACAGCCAGGACACCACACGTGTGCCAGCCAGCCGGCGACATTGAGACAGAGACACAGTGTATGTGTGAAAGAGAGGAACAAAGACTCAGCAGATGGAGAGACGAACAGGAGAAGTGGAAAGATACAGAAAACACAAACAGATGATCTGACAGTAGAAAGAATACTGTTCAAGATGAGAAAATGCACAGGTGACAGTTCTGCAATGAACAAACAACATAAGATGCTCCACCCACACACATACACACACACACACACACACAGTGACATTTGAGTTGATCAGAAGCGATGACATCTGGACTTGAGATGAGGTGAAGGAGTTCAGGGGTCAGGGGTTGGGGAGGTGGCGGGTTATAACCCTAAACGTCTGAGATTGAAAAGTAGACAGGCACCTCTTACGTTTATGCGCGCTTGGTACTCGTGCGTGACCGGCCGAGTTGCGTGCGGCGCAGCGGGACACGCCCCCATCGCGGATCTGGGGGTTGGTGACATTCACGTGCGAGACAGTGGAGCCGTCGGAGAGCGTGTACTGGCTGGCCCGGTGCGCCGAGTCCCGCGCTACCGGCTCGTCGTCCAGCGTCCAGGTGATGGTGGGGGGAGGGGCGCCTTTGGCTGCACACATGAGGGAGAAGGGCTCGCCAGGGGCTACCACGCGCCTCGCTGAAAGACGAGACGAATCCTGGGGTGCCGTCTGACACAAAAAGAGAAGGCAATACAGATAGAAGACTTTATAATCGTTGAAAAGCACACTGTTGAACAATTTCATGCGAACAGGTACATTTTTAAGTGATTCAATGCGTCCTAACCAGATATGACACTAAAAAAAGCAAGTAAATTTGTTCAAATATTTTTAATATTTTGTCTGAACCAAATTTAAATGCATTCAATAAATTTAAATTGTGAAATGAAAGTTGATCCGGATTTTTACAGATCTTTCCAGAGGCTTGGTTCCTTTCTGTTTCTGTAAATCAAAAACCAAATATATTCTGATAGACTTAAGCATTTGCGTTGTGCATCATGTTCATTATGGACAGCAAAAGTACCTGTTACTGGAAACTTGTCGTGTCATGCCTGTGTAGGACACTTGCATAAAAATAATAGTAATCTAATTTTGGAACTTGGATGCAAAAAAAATTTATTTAACCACTGGAGAGTTAGAATCCGAACCAAAACCTTCAGCGCTATCTCATTATCCACTCACCCTCAAGCAGAATGATGGAGAAGTCCTGTGCGGTCTGACCCTTGCGGGTGGCAAAGCACTGATATGCCCCTGAGTGTCTTTTCTGGGCTGCCGTGATGAAGAGTGTCTCGTTGTGGGCACCCTGGATGGAGAAGTGCTGGTCGGGCACGATGGGTTCTGTGTTGCGGAACCAGGAGACGGTAAAGTGGGGGCGAGCCCTGAACAGCACATGAGAGAATAACTGTGCTGCTGATGCCTGTTTTCAGGTTCTTGGGGGATAAAGTGACTCTCAGAGGCTCTGTGGAGAAAGAGAGAGAGAAGAGTTTGAGTCTGAGGGTAAAGTTTTGAATAAATACATATTCTTTTAGAGTAGATCCTTATCAGTCTTATTTTTGTGACAGACAGACAGACAGATACTGTAGATAGATACAGAAGATGGATGGATGGATGGATGGGTGGATGGGTGGATGG
>JAQIUQ010007664.1:0-60401 GCA_030378365.1 Hybognathus amarus
TACTATGGAAGTCACCTTCAAAATATCTTGTGTTTAGCATAAGACAGAAATTCATACAGGTTTGAAACAACTTGAGGGTGAGTAAATGATTTTTATTTTAAAGTGCACTATTCCTTTAACTCTGTGCCAATCAAATTTTGGGGGTGGGGATGTTAAATGTTATGTAAATTTCATTATTTTAGCTATTAATTTTGTAAAATATTAAATTCTCATTGTAAATATGTTCAAGAATACGTTGTGGTACAATATTCATATTATAAACCTCAGATTTATCCTCCCAGATATTTAAGATTGTAGTCACTCAACATAAGTGGTTACTTATGATTACTCCTGGATGAGTTACAGTGTTTTGTATGTTGCATTTACAGTATGTTTTAAATGTCACATTTTGTGTAAAATAGTTCAAATAAACTTAAATCTAAAATCAGTTGCTTTGTTTGTATTTGATAACACACAATGTGATGTTATGCATTTTGCACTTCACCATGTAGTATGTAATACAGTATGCAACCATACATGATTCAGATACAATAAATCATTGTCACTTGCACTACAACTCCCCATTCTCCACATGTCTGACATTTTAAAATGTTGCAACATATAATTGAAGACATAGCAAGGGGAATAACTTTGGGTCAGAGTGTACAGTAAGATTTTGATTTACAGATATTTTTTGTTCCTTTTAGCCCTGTGAAAAAGCAGTACACTTTAGCAGGACTTGTTATGAAAATAATATATTTAAGCATAAACTGAATGATTGTTGACACTCAATTGCATGTTATCGGCGAGTAAATAAAAATGTGTTATAAAAATGAGAGAAATATTGTCACAATAGATTAAGTAATCCATACAGTTTTAAGAAAATAAATATTATCACTGACAAAAAGGTATCCAGAAATACTGTTGAGCTAGAATTCCATAGGAAATGAATACAGGTCAAATTTGACCCCCTTTGTGCATTCTTGTGGCAATGACGCACAAACTTTTTGGAAAAAATATGAAAATTACCTTGGTGAGGGTCAGAAACAAGTTTTCTAAATAATTTATGGAACATCAAATAAATCTTTTCAATGAAAAAATAATTTTCAAAAATCCCAGCATGCCGGGTCAATTTGACCCCATTATGCACTCTAGGGTTAAGATACATAGTCAAGAAAGTGTAATCTCTTTAAGTGTGGTTTAATTTCATATTATACTATTTGAAAGAGTTTGAGAGAATATTCTTTTATAGGGATAGTTAACTTTGAAATTATTTTTTGATTTGTTTTAGCTTTCCTCAAAGGCATCTAAGATGTATGTGTCTTTGTTTCCACAGTATTTTCAATTTTGATATTTTTAGGTCAAATCGTTCATGTCTGTCAGTCATCCAATGGAAGTCTATGGTCACCACCTCAAAGAGCATGCACAGAGAAGTCCAAATTAAACATGATTTAACGACTTGTAAATAAATGTAAGTACACATTGATGGCCTAAGACATCGAAACCAGTGGTTTGTGTGAGAAAATGAACAGTATTTATATTGTTTTTACCTCTTTTAACCACAGCCACGTCCAAGTGATCTGAGGGCGTGGACGCTTTGGTCTACGCAAGCGTCGGAAAATTCATATCTTGCGCATGTACGTCACTCATTGTTTACACAGAGATATCTAGAAGTGTTACTCTTCACTGTGACGATGCAAACATTTAGATATACAGGAAATCGCAATGAAGAAGACGTTTCAATATATCAACAGACAACGTTTAATTCTTTTCGCAACCGCGTGAGAGATCACTTCCGACGCTCAGATGAGTTGAACGTGGCTGTGTTTACAAGAGGTAAAAACAATATAAATACTGTTCTGCTTTCTCACACAAACCACTTGTTTTGGTGTCTTAGGCCATCAATGTGTACTTACATATACGTAATTAAATCATGTTTAATTTTGACTTTTTTGTGCATGCTCTTGAGGTGGACCCCACATACCTCCATTATATGACAGACAGACAAGAACGGTTTAGCCTAAAAATATTAAAATTGAAAATACTGTGGAAACAAAGACACCTACATCTTGAATGCCCTTAAGGTAGACTAAAACATATCAACAAATTATTTCAAAGTGAACTATCCCTTTAAGATTTTAAGTACACTATTCAAATGAACACTTTTTTCACTAGGGTGAAAGCTATGAGTTAAAGAGTTTAAATTATAAAATTACTAATTTCCTCATCATTTACTCACCTTCACATTATTCCCAATTTTCTAGCTCATAAACCTAAAAGATTATATTTTGAGACATGTCTTTTGTCCACAATGAAAATCGATGGGGTCCAGGGTTGTTTTGAACCCTTTGACTTTCAGTCTATGGACAAAAACGGTAAAATCCACACAGAACACTCTAGTAACCACATAGTAACATGCTCAAAACCATTAATAACAATCAGAAAATCAATGGGTGTTTATACACAAATGGCATGCATATTTCTTGTCTTCCAGGTTTGAGGTCACATACATTCTGTCTGAGCAGGAAAAAGGAAACCCAGATATAAAATCCAGAAGTGTTTTTATGAGGTCATTGTTGCGTTTTGGGAGGTCTGGGTGTGGTGATGATTGACTGACATGACACGGTGTGTGTGCTTAGATGAACTTGGGAGACATATAGAATTGTTGGTAGAACAGGGTGGAGGTTCTTCTTTACTGTGAGGAGTTCTTCGCATCTGAATTAACCCACAAGACACTTCCCTGTGAGCCAAAATCTTGCACAGCAGAATTTCAAGCCAACATCAGTACTCCATCAATGCACAAATAAACCGCATTTATCTGTTAGCTCGAACGCTCAGCAGGATAGAGAATTTTGTTTTATGTGAAAGCCACACTTGGAGACTTGCATGTCTTTGTTAATATGGGCATCAATACTTATACGACCTCACTAGCAACCCTAATAAAAGCTGCAGGTTGTCATATTTGGTGCAGGATGTCATTAATATGATTAAACTGAGAAGACAAATGAGCCGTGGCGGGTTAGTGTTGTGCAGCTCCAGCGTCCCAGACCCCCTAAAGGTCCTCTTGGCTTTCCTACAAGTCACTTTGTGTATCTGAGAGTCTGCTCAACCTTTCCAATACACACCTAATCCAAATCACTGTGTTGGGACCTCGAGTCATCTCTTCCTTAAAAACATTAAATAAACAGATTTTGAAGCCACTGAAGACTTATTCCCAGATGTGCAAGAACTAAATGTCAAGATGATCAATAAATTATTGAATTTTGTACAGGGGATTTCCATTCCTGCCCAGCAGAGGCTTTGAACCTTCACTACAGGGTAGGCATAACTTGGATTTTGTTGAGTTTAATGAAGCTCATTGAGGTTGTTTTTCACAGCAGTCCTTAATTCAATGCTCTTAAAATGCAGTTAAGGCGCACCAAAAACAAAATCCGAAGGCTGACCGCAAAAGGATTGAAACTCATTATGACAATAACACTGCTAGAAGCCCCCAGAAGTCCTTCACTTACGCAAGACACTGAGCAAGTGAGCCTTGATTTATCAATTGCATTTGCAATGTCTGGCTTCGCAATTGCATGCATTACATTACTGAGAACTTGTTTAAAACAGCGACTTGATTCCTCTATGGAAACCCATCAAAACAAGAAAATGTGCGAAGTTTGCAACAAACTGTAGTTAATTAAAAGCCTTGTTGGGAAGCAACTGAATTTGAACTATTTCTTCAGTAGCTTCCAAGACAAGTAATCAGAAAACTTTTGCCTAAATGTTTCTATTCTAGTGAATTGATTCATTCTAAATGATGTTTTTCTCTCATGTAACATTGAAAAATCTGAATCGGTCTATTCTACTCATAAACTGTTCTCTCTCAGGGAATTGGAAGACCAATCTTTCAGAATCGGTTTGTCCTAAACGATTCTTTCTCTCATATGAAGAGCTTGAAATCCAAATCCTGCAAGTGAATCGATTTGCCCTAAACTATTACGTTATATGTTGTATTGAAAACTCTGAATCATTGATTCATTATTACTAATTATGGTTAAACTAATTATTACAAATTATGGTTACTAATTATTAGTAATTATGGTTCTTTATATAGCATAGCCCTGGAAAACCAAATCACAGTGAATCGATTCACCCTAAACAATTTATTTTCTTTACAAGTAGCGCTGGAAAACCAAATCATTAAGTGAGCTCGATTCATATAAACAATTCTTGCGTCGGAAAGTCATAATAATTCTAAAGAGTTAATTGAATCGTAATTTTTTTTTTCTGTCTCCGGTATTACAAAATCATTGAATCATTCTTGTGAATCACTTCGTCCTAAACAGTCCTCTCTTTCATAAGTATGGCTGCATTCGAAATCATATACTTCCCTATACAGAAGGTGAAAAACAGTATGCGACAAGAGTATCGACTATGCAAAAAGTCCCCAGATGACCTATTACTTTCAGCGAGACTTTGATTTATGGATATGATGAACACTTTACTTTCCCATGAGGCCACGGGAGAGGAGTTGCGAATGGCAGTGAAGCGATGCAACAGACACTGGTAGGTCATGTGACAGTGACAACATTGTGAATGTAGTACTTTACATGCAAATTACACACATTTATACTATACAGAATTTTTTTTAGAGATCACAATTGCTTATTCAATATAGTAGAGAGTATACGATTTTGGACACGGTTTTGGATTTTGGAGTATACTGAGTGATTCTCTTTCTCATGTGAAGCATTAGGTGTGTTTGCAGGGCTCGAACATTAAGGCTTGTCCGCTTGTCCGGGACAAGTGGATTTTTTGTAGGACAAGTAGAAGAGAAAATTAGTTGTCCGACCAGACAAGTTTAATTTCAAACAAAATAAAATGCCATGTCACTTCACGTTATGTGCCACTCGTTACGTCTATTTTACAGATTTAATTTTACCGATTTGAAACGAACACATTTTTCGCGCTGCCTGTGAATGTCCTGAATGTGACTCACAGAAAGATGTGCACCAGTATAATGCGCATGTACAGACCGCGCCAGAAGTTCTTTTTCGCGCTGAACGAACATCAACACACAAATTAAGCCAAAATGTCATTTGTCGAGTATCTTCATAATATAAGAGCAGTCTTATGATGGACATAAAGAGTTGTGACTCGTGAGAGAATGAGGCACGTGTGAGATCCGCGTCTCTGTCCACAGCGGCTGCTCTTAAAGGGCCAGCTACCAATAAAGCGTTCTGTCATTAAAGTTAATGAAAGAACAAAGGGAACAAAGAAAATTACTCACTGCTCTTGACTAAAGAACTTGTGTAGCTTTAATAAGGAGTAGTCATATATATAATTTATAATTTATGCAGCACAGACTGTTTGATAACTTTATTCAGTTTCTGTATATTTCCTACCTGTTAGACAGTTAATTTTTATCCAGACATCAATGGCTTATTGATCATTATAGGTGTTATCAATCATTTAGTTGTTATCTGCTAATTTCAGAATTATCACTAATCTGTGTGTGCATTTGGTTTAAACAAGTTGACTCATGAGACCATTTGTTTATTATATCGCATATCACAACCGCAATATTAGACCTCAATAATCGCAATAAGACATTTTCCCCAAATCATTGTAGCCTGGATAAAATTATTGAAAATCTTACCCGGACAAGTGACTTTTGTGCATGGACAAGTGAAACATAAAATTACTTGTCCGAATTACAAGTGCCTCAGAAAGTTAATGTCAAGCCCTGTGTTTGACTTGAAGCTGTGCTGCACAGACTGATGTATGACATCCAACTACAACGAGACCAAATCAAAAGCATACAGAGCTTGCAGTAGTTTGATGTCATACTTTTGATGTAATTGATGTGCGCAGTGCCACTTCCTAGTCATACACACCGATATGGAAAGGCTAAATTCTTTAGTGTAAATCGTTTACATGTAGAACAATTCACATAAATTAAGATTAAAGAAAATTGTTAAAGAAGTAGTTCACTTTTCAAAAAACTTTTGCTGATAATTTACTTCATGAAGACAAACGGTTCAAGGTCCAAAAAGACCATTATCAGTGCAAACTGTTGAAAGGCTTTAGACGATTTCAGATAGATAAATAAGGGTCTTATCAAGCGAAACTATAGGCTCAGTTAAAACAAATATAACAAAGTTTAAGTTTTATAAGCTCAAATGCTCGTCTTGCTCTGTACTGCGATGCACGTTCGTGACTCTCCTGTTTGAACTCGTTCATCAAAATTAACGAATCTTTCAATTTGTCAATTTGTTTGTTTAATTCGTTGAATGAACCAAATGACTTGGAAAAAGGTCGTTACCATTTTGATGAGCGGCGATACAGAACAGTGAGCAAACATGCGCCAGGAAGAGAGCAGCGGCATTTGAGCTTATAAAGCTTAAACTTTGTTTTTAAATAATCGAAATAAAGTTGGCTAATAAGCCCTTATTCACCATGTCCAGTGTCATTTAAACCCCATTGAACAGTTTGCAGTTTGCACTGAAAGTGTCTTTTGGACCTTGAACCGAGTTCCAGTAAAGTGCAGTATGGAGAAAAATGCTGGAATGTTTATCAAAAACCTTAAAGGGGTGATGAACTGAGAAATCAAATTTCAAAGAAACCGACCTTGTTAGTCCAATAGAAGCTTTCATTGACACCAGCCTCAACAAACGTCTCGTTTTTGAAAGTGTGGAAATATGACGTCAAAGACGCTAAAACCCCACCCGCTCATCAACGCCTCTGCAACCCGGCCGGTTTAGCCCCACCTATTCGCGCATTCACGCATTAGGTAAACAAAAGCATACCTCGTGATGACAAACCGGAGCGAGCTACCAGCAATAAACATTCCGTTGACAAAATGTTGTCTGGGTAAACTTTGTTTTAATGGCAGCTCCAGCAGATAGAGTGTGAGACATTATCCCGTATGTTCTAGGGCTGTAATCAACCAAAGAAATCCTTAGTCGACCAAGGTCTTGTCCTGCGCGACGATTAGTCGACTAAAAAAAAAAAAAAAAAACGGATGTTTTGATTGAACATTTTTAAACAATTGTCATAGAGCATTTATAAAACAACAACGAAAAAACATCGAAAATAAATAAAACTATAATAATAATACAATTCTTTGAAAATTAAGTGATTTGTTTAACTGCAAGTGAGGAGCTCTGTCCTTGGTCTATAGTGACGGTCACAATCGCGCACCTGATCACACCACACGCTACAAAATAATATAACTGCTATCTGCCACATAATGAAAAATCCTAACAAAAGCTCTCGTTTATACAGGCTGTATTCTTCTTTACTTACAAAGCTATGGGTTAACTTTTGTCCAGCCGATCTGTTAGGCGTCTTAAAACAACAGACAAAATAGCCTAAAAAACTATCTGAAATCTAGGCTGTGTTGTAAGATAGCATATAAGTTTAATTTCGTTTTGTTACATTATTTAGGCTACTTTCAAATGAGTCAAGTGTACAGATAAAAACCTATTAAGAAAACAATCTATTGAGTCAGTATGATAAAGCCGTTAAAAGAGCTGCTCACGTCTTTTGCGCGCTCAAGTTTGATTTCAAATAGGCACGCGATGTGCGCGCTCATAATGGAGCAAGCACGATCGCCACCGTCGCCTACCTCCACAAACATGTAGCCAGACAAAAGATTTAGATTTCTTGGACATTCTGTCGACTAAAGTAGCGTGAACTGAATGAATACAGCAAAACCACCTACCAGTACATCCCTTACTG
Source organism: Hybognathus amarus (assembly GCA_030378365.1). Lineage (NCBI taxonomy): Eukaryota > Metazoa > Chordata > Actinopteri > Cypriniformes > Leuciscidae > Hybognathus > Hybognathus amarus. The sequence continues at coordinate 7,705 of JAQIUQ010007664.1, forward strand.
AGCGCGAGCAGCAGCGCAGCCAGTAGGTGCGGTTCCCGAGTGTGTTATGTGTGTGCGCTAAACTGTGGCGCAGTTACAAGAAATAGCCTAAAAGCATTTAAAGTTGGGGATAAAACATAGGCTAATTATATTTAGAATACAGTAATAAATAACTGCTTTATAAAGGAATAAATATCAGGGAGTAAATCATTGAAAATGTATTTCTATTGGCAAAAAAAAAAAAAATGCGACTGGTCAACCAATAAGATTTCAGTCGACCAAGACGGCATCGACTGATTAGTCGACTAAACGACTAAAGTTGACAGCCCTAGTATGTTCGCTTCATTTCACCAAGGGGTTATTTTATATGAACAAGCAGGTTAAGAAGGCTGGAATTACAAGCCAATTAAGAGTAAAAAGGCGCTGTACCTTCTATATTGGATCTAACAGAGTGGTGCAACACACTTATGTGAGTAATATTTTTATTTTAGAAATAATAATCTACTCAGGCTAGCATTGCATTGTTACAGATGGATTTATACCTAATAACTATGTGTATGTGTCTACAAGTATCCGTTGTATTACGAGGGTGCTGTTGGTTCATTGTCCTGCGAATTCGGGATCAGACTTCTAGGTCAGAACATGTTATGGGCGGATCAGTTCCGGATTACCATTTTACAACAGTGGTTTTTCAAAACACAAATTCCCCACATGCACCGAACCAGAAACCAACAACAGAGTTGAAGCTCAGTTATAATATGCAAAACTGTTATCCACTCAGCAGCAGTAGGGTCTATCTTTCCTAGTCTTCAATGCATGATACACCCATAAAATCCAAGCATTTTTCAAGTAGGCTGAAAACTACGGGAAGAAAATAGCCCATAACTTATTCAGTTTTATGTTTTTGAATGTGAACTCAGAGCGAACATCATAAGTTGACCTCAAACAACAAAAATAAAAACATTTGAAAAGCCATCAGTGACCCCTTTAATTTCTTTCGACTAGAGAAAGAAGAGACATGGACATCTTGGATAACATCAGGGGGTAAGTAAATTATCACCAAAAGTTATTTCAACTACTCCTTTAAGTTAAATTAGCAGTACATTTTTGGTTATATTCAGTGTAAATGTATTTATTATTTTAAGCTGTCACTGTAATTGTTAAACTTGTAAAAAAATAATAATAATAATTTGTATAAAATTATGTAATGACTTATGTCACTGGAAACTTGGTAAAATCAATAGTTTTAGTGGTTTCTATTTTTATATGTACAAGAAAAAAAACCTTGAATAACTTAAGTTTAACTATTTTATAAGTCACAAGTTACAGTTTTCAAAATGGATTCCCCAACACTGATTGACTAGCCTAGGAGAAAATAGAGGCCCAAGAGCTGGACTATCAGATACTACTACCAATACAATATTAGTATTTGGTGTGTCTTGTATGATAAAAGTGCAAGCATTTACTAATAAGATATGAGGGTATGACCAATTACCTCATAGAAATAAAGTAGTGAGACCTCATGCACACACACACACACACACGCACATGTACGGGCACAGTCAGAAGCCATGTGTGAAAACACAATATGTACTATATAGGACTGATGGAATGCAAATGTGAAAATCTGACAATTCAGTTCCCAGCTCAGTGGGATGTAGAATGAGAGGTTGATGTTCTGATATTATGTCTTGATAAAGAGCTTGAAAATAACTGCACAGAGTGTTTTGTATATGACACATCTTCTATAAAATACTTATATACGTCACTGTCATACATCATTGCCTGAAATAAAAAAGCATGAGAAAAACATGTTCCTTTCTCTGACCCTGACAAGAAATATGGCCGACCCAAATCATGCTGTTTGTGATGAGATATCTATAGGTTCACAAAATGTCTGGGAAGCATAGTTTGACTGTTCGCAAGAAGTGCACTCTGTTTGAGAGGTCCTTTGTGTAACACTTATCAACCACAGTGCTGAGAGTTTCAGCTGCAACAGGAAGCTGGATTAATGCAGTTTGTCTTCATTTAGTGCAAATGTCATCCATGGGAGGAGAGTTCTAGAGAAGAATAATGACCCGTGTTGTGACAGAAAAAAGCTCAACATGTTCAGACTGTGATGTAAAGCACAGTCACAAAGGCTAACACACTGCGTTCAAGTTCTCAAACTGAGAGAAAACAGAAATGAAAAGAAAGGCTTGTATACAGGAAGCGAAGGACATTTGTTTCAATAGGTTCAAACCACAAGAGGCACATTCGTCACAAAGCAGGTTTAAAGCATTTAATTAATGTTAAATGTTTGAAAGCAATAGGAAATACTTCCCAGGGTCAGTATGTGGCGAAATGTACTTATACAGAGGTCAGACTTTTTACACATTTTTTAAATAAATAATAATGTAACAAATTATCATTTATCATTTTTTGTGTTATCATTTTAATAACGAATCATTCAAAAACATAAATTAATTCAAATGTGGATTTGACAAGCCGGTTGTTCCTGAAGGAGGGCTCAGTAACCCCACAGTGTATATGGATCAGCTTCCTCCTCCGAATCACAACCTGTAAGTATTATTAATAATTGTTGCTTTTATGGGTTTTGTAGCATCGAGGGCGCGAGGAGGGAAGGCACAATAAGTAACTTATGTGTGTAAGTTACGCTCAGCGCAGTTTCTAGGTCTCCAATTAGGGATGTCAACGATTAATCGACGATCGATTAATTGTCGATAATACATTTAATCGATAAAGCTTATCGATCATCGATTAAGCATGCGCGTGCGTGTTCATTCGCGTGTGCTGCTCAACCGCGAAACATGTAAGCGAGCGGAGTTATGTTTGGGACTATTTTACACCTTCATCATGACAATACGTTGGCGTGTGCATTCGCAGCCTTTTGTTTTGTGCAAATGTAAGTTGTAATAGTTTATTTTGTGTACGCCTATGGCCTATCTATATCTGCTTTATCTCATATTGGATGTATTTGGTTAAGAATTGACGTTAATAAGCATGATGATCTTTAGCGCGCGCTGCTCAAACGGCAATGCACGACTGATGATGACTATTGGGACTGTTTTATTACATAATATTATAAAGAAAACAATATTGTAATAAAACATTGTGAATTATTTGGGTTGAGTTGCCGTGTCGCGTTGTTCCAGGAAGAGCGCGTCCACAACATGAGTCATTCTGAATGGCACGTAAGCTAACGTTAGTTCAAGTTCACTTGTGCATTCACCTCATTTTGTGCAGATATTAACTGTAATATTATGTTTATTTTGTATGTATCTGATTAATTTCATTTAGTATGCGTTTATTTGAGTTAAATAACGTGCTAGCAAAGTGCTCAATGGAGTTATGCATACAGCGCGCGCTGCTCAAGCAGAATGCACGACTAACAATAACGATGATTAATTTGGGACTGTCATATTACATAACATGAGAACACTATTTTATTAATTCGTTGTGAATTCATTGGGTTTAGTTGCCGTTTTCAGTGCGTTGTTCCAGGAAGAGCACAAAAGTCACACATTCTGACAAGTGCATCTGAGGCGGCAGGTGTCGGTGACACGTTATATAGTCGTTTTATTTCATTATTAAATAATTAACTTAATTATCAATCAAATCGAAACATTTTACAATCCTACTAGCCCTTTATTTAGATGAAAAAACATTCTCATTAATTTGTTGAGGAACATAACGTTTTGAGCAGCATTTGCAGACCCTGTTCTGCTGTTGGCCATATGACACTGAGCAGACGCATATTCCAGTATTAAGGCTAACGATTAATCGATTAATTGATTCGTAATTTGAACGACGATCGATCATAGGAATTTGTGAAAATTGACATCCCTATCTCCAATGTAATTTTTTTTTTAAATATGTGAAATGTTTGTTGCTGTTATTGGAGTTGTCATAAAGAATAGAGCGTATTGTAGTACTGCAGTGCTTTATCAATATGTTTATGCGTTGGGCTAACAAAAAACAACTGGGTCATCTGACCAATCACCACAGATTAGCATCACGCAAAGGAGTGGTTTGGAAAAATGAGTCGTTGTACAGAATCATTTGGGAGTTCAGATGATAAATAAAATAAATGCATATTATAAGACAACAAAAGTGTTTGTCATTGCATTCATGTAAAACTGCTGTTGGGGACTCCCAGAACAATATTAGGAACATTTTAAATGCCGTAATAGGTGCCCTTTAAACAATTTCAGACGATAAATAAGGGTCTTATAAGCGAAAACGATCGCTCATTTAAAAAAACAACAAAAAACAAAGTTTAAGTTTTATAAGCTCAAATGCTCGCCTTGCTCTGTTTTGTGTGACTACTCCTGTTCGAACTCGTTCATCAAAATGAACAAATCTTTTTCCGAATCAATTCGTTAATTTTGTTTGTTGAATGAACCAAATGACTCGAATAAAGATTTGTTCATTTTGATAATCGAGATTCAAACAGGAGAGTCACGACGCGCATCACAGAACAGAGCAAGGCGACCATTTGAGCTTAAAACTTAAACTTTTTTTATTAATGACTGACTGTTTCACTTGATAAGACCCTTATTCATCGTCTGAAATCGTTTAAAGCCCTTTGAAGAGTTTGCACTTTGCACTGAAACTGTCTTTTGGACCTTGAACCGTTTGGTTAACAGTAAAGTACATTATATGGAGAAAAATCCTGGAATGTTTTCAACAAAAACCTTAATTTATTTCGACTGAAGAAAGAAAGACATGGACATCTTGGATGACATGGGGGTGAGTAAATTATCAGCAAAAGTTTTTTTGTTTTTTTTAATCTTTACTACAAAAAGCCAAAAACCATTTTGATTTCATGGGGACTTTAAGATTTTATCTTTCATGACAATTAAGCACACTTCTTTTTAACAAGGGAATTTGTGATAAATAAAACTAATTGGTACTTTCCAAAGAAAAATTCCACATGTTCCATGTACTGTAAAGAGCAACAAATCTACAAACAAACACAGAACAGATTACTTCCAGACACACATGATGACACACAAAGAGACAAAACACTATTAAACTTAATGATGCAAAAACAGTTTTTATTGATTCAGCAGTGTGGGCAATGGCGCTTGAAAGACCAAAACTATGTAACAAAACGCGGCAACGGGGTTACCCAGCTGCTCTGTTTAACACAATGGTGTGGCAAACAGCCAAGAAAAATACACACTCAGCACACACAAACACACGGTCAATGACCCATCCATCCACACAAACACATGCAGGCACAAAGCGTGCTGTAAAATGCCAGAATAATCAACTCTCGCGTGCTGTCCAGATTGAGTTCAGCACCACCGAAGACAATTAATGCTGAAAAATCCTTGTGATTCAAGTCGCTCAGCTGTGAAAGTATCTGTTTCAACATGCAGGGAGTGGTGGGGTCAGACAAGCACAATAAACAAGGTAAAGAGGTAATATTTTTCAATCAGTGTTTTCAGAGTACTGATACAATAAGCAATGTAAATGAAACATGGGTTAAAGGTGAAGTGTGTGATTAATGTCACCGAATGGAAAAGATGCTGTGTCCGAAATCTAATACTCTCTTGAGTAGGCCTAGGTACTTATTTTCAATAATTACTCATGACTGCTAAAAAAAAGTATGTTCTATGTGCTATGAGTGTGTGTAGTATGAATGTGATCTGGATGTACTACATTCAACATGTTGTCCAGTGCTCGAAGTGAGGCGATACTCACCGGTACGCAGTACAGGCACTTCTACATTTTACTCTTAAGCCTAACTGCAATTTTTGTTGCGTACCACTACTTCTCGCATGTAGCCGGTACTCTATAGCATGATGGTCGTTTAACCCCTTATTTACTGCACACATCTGCGCGCATTACGGCAGCGAAATGGAAACCGGAGCCGATCACGGGATTCGCGGCCACCGCAAGCGTGAGTAGCGCTTATCTTTTCGGCTTGCATGTTAATGAGTGCAGTCACACCGCGAGGAGGAGCGTTGCGTCAGCTGTGAGCTGCGGCCAGGGTTTGGCGTCGTCGCGCCAAGTCTATTTGTGAGATGGTCACGACATTAAAGCTCCAATATGTAAGGATTTTGTAATAAAATATCCAAAAATCACTTGCACAATGTGATATATTTCCTACAGTTGTGTACTTACAATATCCCCAAAGTCTCCAAAGTTCTTTTATTTCAGAGAAATTCCAATTTTAAAAAGTGTCCGTCCCGGAAAAAATGTCGCCTGTAAATGACGCAATATCTGCGCTTTCCTCGGCTATTCTCGGCTATCCTCGTTTCCGCTCGTATTGCCATAGCCATGACGTAAACATGGTGACAGACGCGGACAACTGCATAGTGAGTAACGTTTGGCGGCACCCAGTTCTTGTTTTGTTCACACAGACCATGGCAAGCAGACTAGAATGCAGGATCAATATCAGCATGATGTTTTTGAGATGCCGATAGCTAGCGTCCTTGAGACTGACTTCCACTCGAGAGAGCTACGTAGCGTCCGTGACTAATTTGGACTTGACAGAACTTACGAGTCACGACATTACAGCTTCATTGGACAGGTGAGCAAAATTATAAACAAATCAATGTTATAACGTTAGCTGAACATGATGAAATGTTAGAATATGGTCAGTATGTTATTCTTATGTTGATCAAGCTGCTAGTTCGTATAGCAAACCAACTACAGTAACACGTAGAATAACATTATGACTTTCAACATACATTTAAATGCTGTTTAGTGTGATAGTGTAGCATTATTCCAAGTGGAACAGCGCTGCGTTTCCCTCACAAGTTTAATTCATCTAATAAACTGACCTGTGTGAGTAATCCAGCACTTGCGTGTAGTTCAATAGGATGAAATTTCCTTATTCCTTTATATCCGCGGACTCGCGTGTGATATGTATCTTATTAGCGATCGCGACCTGCTTCATACCACTATAATGTTAAAAAACATGAGTGTTTTCACTAATCCTTAAACATTATTAGATCCATCAGCTTGACAGCAAGTCCCATCATTCAGCTCGTAACTGCGTCACATACATTCCCCTTTGTTATTGTTGGAAACGGCGCCTCTTGTGCCCAACTAAAGTTACATACTGGAGCTTTAAAGTGAAAGCACACTTTTGATGGAGAAAATAAAAATGATTTCACACAAAAAGTGACCAAAATGCACAGAATTTGTCTAGTATGTTTTAACAAGCACTGGAAGTAGGCTACGTCAGAAAAGAAAAAGACTCAAACATATTTATACAAGATTTAGCCATTTAAACTTGTCTTAATTATTCAGTTTGGGTAAAATTATGTTTTCTAAATAAATAAAACGAGCAAGCTAGTCAGAATATAAGCTTTTCTTTTAGTTTATGTAATAGCCTACAGACAGGTAGCCTACATGCCGAAATGAAACCTAGCCTACTTTTTTATGTTTACTGTCATATCGAAGTATTACTGAAAAGACAATATCGAGAGCTGTTTTCTTGGTTGTTTTTGTTGTTTACCATTTACATGTAATTGTTGTATACTTGCCATCTTAACAAACTTCAAGAATCAAGTTTATTAATGACCAACTTCTAAAAAGAGAATGTTTATTTTTAAAGAAATGCGCACACACACTACTTGTTTAAATATATTTGTTGTTAATAAATAATAATAAATTGTTGTTGTGAGAGCAATATTTCCAAGTTTTGTTTTTTCCTGTAAAAATCTCAAATGTCATGATTTGCCAATGCAAGAGAGTACCGGCACCTTTCCCCCACTTCAAGCACTGATGTTGTCATTATCATGTGACCTACCAGCATCAGTTGCATTGTGTCACTACTATTCACAAATCCTCTCCCGTGGCCTCATGGGATGGTAAAGTGTCCATCGAATGCACACTTCAGAATATTGTGAATTCGGTCATTCTTCTTTTGTCGCATACTGTTTTTCGCCGATTTGTTTGTTTTTCGAAAATATGATTTTTGGATGCAGCCAATTACTATTTTCAAACATATTTCCTTTTTGGCTGTCATTGGTCAGAAAATGGATAGATCCGCCCCAAAATAATGCTATTGGTTGAGCTGTCAAGCCTCAAAATAATATGTTTTACAGTTGAGTATGTCCGAAATAGCATACTATCAGAATAGGTAAATTTGAATTGGAACTTAATTCATGACTGTTAAAAAAGTATGTTCTATATGAATATACATGCAACCCAATCTCACGACAATTCGTACGAATTTTACGAGGTGGCTAATTCGTACAAATTCATTCGAACTCACTCATACAAGTTTGTGCGATTTTTGCTAAATCATACATATTTTATGAGTTGCCCAGATTCCTATAAATTTGTATGAATAACCTACCCCTGACCCCACTCCTAAACCTAACCGCCCCTGAGGTTCAGACAAATCGTACGAGTGAAGTCGTAAGAATTCATACCAATCAGTCTAATTTTACTTACTCGTAAAAATTCGTACAAATTGGTCGTGAGATAGCGTATAATACTGGTATTTACATACAGTATTCCACATAGCGGAATACTGTATGTGTCATTGGCGGGCCGTGAATTTCACACCTAGGCCTTCTGTCCTACATGAATTAATAACTTTTAATAGTGTATCAGCGCATAACCTCTCTATAATTGTTGTTTTTATTTTGCAACCGCAGTTATTGGATTAATGTGGTGAGTTTCAGGAAAGGCCGGTAGATAAATGAGCGCGTGAGTTCGGCTGGTGCGTTTGTACAGTGCTTCTTGCGTTCTGAATCCGATTATAAATTCAGAAACGGAGCCTCCCTTATCTTGTCGTTCAAGGGCTACAATAGTCCCTTTTCAGACATTACAATAGTAAGAATGAATGTTTGAAAAAAATAAATGTAGTATGAATGTTTGAAAAAAATAAAGTTTCGATCATAAATTTATAAGAAAAAATTAAGAAGAAAATCATATTCACCACGGGGAAAAAGCATTAACTCACCAAAACTACAGATTATTCTTTACACAAAATCCATCCTTATTTCTTTCCTCAAGAAGACTTCAATTACTGTTGTACAGGTTCAATACTGCGTTTCAGGTCCAACAATGTCTGTGTCTGTCTCGTCATATTTCTAGCATAAGTTTTAATTTGCTTTATGGCTTGAGAGTACCTGTCGACAGAAGAAACATGACATGACTGTGTACAGCTGCCCCATGCTCTCACAGAGTTTTGAACGAAATCAACGAGATCAGCGTGACTTTTGCCTTCAAAATCATTCGTTTCATAACTTACATTAACGTTATCAGTTCTGTTTTTACCCTGAGAGATTGAATACAGTTCCGTTACTCTGCGTTTAGCTCAGGCTGAATAAGGGATTTATTTCTGCTGGAGGTCAGAGCAGGAAAGAAACATTCATTTTTGGGTTGAAAAACGATTACATCTACAGGAATATATATTTAGTTTACGCAGTTCGCTACAGATGCGGATACTACCACTAATAGTACGCGGTCTGTACGTGCATCCAATCAAAGAACGAGAAAATACAGACGTTATTATATGCCAGCTAGATGGCCCCACTGCAGTCAAAGCGAAATCTGATTGGCTGATTAAATCTGACGGATTATCTGATTGGTTAAAGAAACGGTTTGATTGATTCCATTCATTTTATACTACAGTGCGCCCGCTCTGTCGATTCTGAAGGCCTCCATGGCAGATTTATTTGACCCGGCAACGCATGATGGCTGAAATATGATTGGATACAAGCTCTAACATAAAAACATACTACTGGAAGCAGCGCAACCAAGAGAAAGGCTATGAAATTAAGAGAACAAACTATTTGGAATAATTTAATGCTCATTCATGGAAAAATATATTAAAGTGCAAGCCAGTGATTCTGATAGTGTTTAGGCCAGCAGAGAAGGCCTTGCTGGCCCTGAAGGCCCACTGGTATGTGTAGTATGAATGAAATTCAGACATACTACATTTACCATGTTGATTCTACCACTGTCAGTTGAGTTACATCTCTGCCGTTCATAAACCCTCACCCATGGCCTCATGGGATTATAAAGTGTCCATTTTATACACAAGTTGTAGGTCATCTGTAACCTGGCCCTAGCCAGATGAATATCGCTCCGCCTAGCTCCACTCATCCATCTGGAACCGATCCATTGAAATGGCGTTTCAGAAGGCTGGGCCTTATCAAAAATTCTTGCATACGATTGGATAAGCCACGTGTCTGTCATCTTGATCGACGTGCTATTTCAACCACTCACACTGAAGCCAACCCGTGACGCTGATGGGAGCGACGCAGGAAAAAACAAAACAGAATAGCCATCAATCAGCGCAATGTCGGTAAACGATCAATGCCGTCTGTGCCATGAAAATGTGCGGATAAAAGGCAACATTATGCACAGCAAACTTATTTTTAACAAAGAAGCCAACCAAAAAAGTATACACGAACGACTTACAGAACTCGGTTTAACATTGTTACAAGTTCAGGTCAAGATCAGTGTCGGATATGCAGTCGGTACTTTCGCTTTATGGGCAGACTCAAAGATGCCGTTCTCTGGTGTTCTTTTAATGAAACAATGTTATGTAAATTGGACAACACGGATGAAATAGCAGCATCAATGTTAACGCTTGCTTCCTCGATGCGAGCCGCCATTGTTGTCTGAATCAAAACAGTCTCACGCACTGACGCACGGTCGCTCTCCACTACGTCACATCTGTGATACTCCCGCCCTGCGTCCTGATTGGCTAGGCCATAAAATTGCTTGGAGAAATCACTCTCAATGGGAGAGGTTCCAGATGGATGTGAGTGGAGCTAGGCGGAGCGATATTCATCTGGCTAGGGCCAGGTTAGGTCATCTGGGGACTCACCTATACTGTTTTTACGAACATTATGTATTTGGACATACTCTATTGGTGAACTGTTTTTTGCATACTATATAGAAAGTAGTTGATTTCGGACAAATTGAGTGTTTAGATCCTTGGAGAGGAATCAATCAACCTGGTCTACTTACAGTATATTTTTTTCTGAATATTAACTTTTATATGTAAGCAATAAGGTACGAGAGGCTGTGTGTATAGTGAATAAGTAACGGCTCAAGGGCGTTGTTAGGCACGACTCGAAGCGGTGTGCCTGCAACCCCTTCAGCTGTTACTTATTCACGATACAGCACTTGCCTCGAGTATCTTATTTGCTTTTATAAAATGAGTTGCCACACAATATTTAAGTAAAAAACAATGTTAGTGCGACTTTCTTGAAGTAAAATCACTAAAAGCCTACCTTCCGCTGGAAAAATTGTCCCCGAGTGAGAACAGCAGCAACGTTCCAATGTGTAAAATGCATGAAAGCTCAAATAAAAACAACATAGAACCGCAGTGTTGCGCAGCGATGAATAGAACCGTTGGGTGAAACGGTCGTAGCCAGATGTTTTATCGTGAATAAAGCACAGCTCTTGACCAATCAGAATCAAGGATTCGAACTAACGGTTTTATAATTTGAAATTGAACACAGATTCTAGATATCAAATTAGGTATATCTCAACATTTTTTCTCAAGGCCCATCGCACCATATACATAGTTATCGTTATAGTTGTCATTCTTTGTGTGAATGGGCCTTTAGACAGTATGATGATAATACATTCTCTAAAACTTAACAAGAGGTCTGAGACAAGAACGTGTCGCTATCAGCAGCCCTGCACAGATGTGTGTTATTCCTCAGCCGAAATATACTTTCATTTGTTTGGAAAGAAGTGGACTTAATGCCAAGTGCTGAGATATTTTGACTGTTTCTTGCTTTCTCTCTGGATGAAGGAGATTCCAGATTCCTGGAAGCCATGAGTAATGGGACTCACATCAAAACGCATATTAGCTCTTAGGGTTGGGAAAATGCTTATGAAAATGCTGTTGTCAACATCAGCTGTCCCCAAGGGCATGTGCTCTGCCATAAATCAAAAATCATTTGTTGGAATCCTTCTTTTATTCTCTTGTGCACTACAAATTTCTAATAAAAAGCATTATTTCACTCATGTTGTAAATTCGTGTTTTTGGACATCTTTTTAAAAAGAAAAACAACACTGAATCAGAATGTCAAGCATTAAATATTATGCAATAGAGTTTTATTGCACCCAAATTATTATTGCATCTATTTGAGCTTTTTTCACACATAAAAACTCACACATTCTATCACTAAAGACTAATTTCCTGTAGAAGGTCAGAGTGCGTGTACAATATTTGACAAAAAACACTAATCATTTGTTTCCTGTTCTGGCCCTGTTCCTCTCCAGATCCAACATGAGGAAACAACCCAGTAACCTGAACCCATAACATGCACTTACATTTATTATTCTAACTAATGCCTTTAAGAGTCAGCCAGAATAGGCCCTGATGACATCACCCAATGCCCCGAGTGAGGCCTTATGTAAATAAAACCCTTCATCTGGCCACAGTGTTTTTCAAATGACACATATGAGCAACTATTTTCTCACTTCAGCTTTTGTTTTTTTTTTTATTTGTGTGATGCATCGCTCACTTGAGCTGAAAGTTGAATTTTGTGGGTGGCCATTTCATATTTACTCAAGGGGAACTAATTGTCACTTTTTCTCCAGTGAATATTTATTTAGGAAGGTTTATTTTAAAAAGTAAATTTCACGCATACAAAAATGTGACACATTTACACTATCGTTCAAAAGTTTGGGGTCACTTTAAAAAAAATGTCTTATGCTCACTAAGTTTGCATTATTTGATCAATAATACAGTAAAAATAAACATTGTGAAATAAATGCTCTTACTTGAATGCTGTATCATTTGAGCAACAGAGAAAGTTTACTACATCATGAAAAATGCGTGCGTGTAGTGTGTAAGCTTCTCAAACAAATTGCCCTTCATGATAGAAAATAATAAAGTCTGCATCAGATGTCATTTACGGCCAAAATTCAGTCTAAATGAACAAATCAAACTGGATTATTTTAATACTGTCTGTAACTTACATGCATGTTGAGGTAAGCTACTTCTTGTTTCTAACTGTATCTACTGTACAGACAGGAGATTGTCATATTTTTTGGTACAGTAAAAAAGAGAAAGAGAGACAGAGAACCCCACAAATACTCCCTGGAATGATGCTAAGTCAACACAATGTTGCTTACCTTCTTCACTGGGACAGGGACAGGGAGGGGTGCAGTTAGTATGGGGAGACTGGGGTGCTGCTGACTCATCTGTTGTTGTTGCTAAATCTGCTAATAGGGGGATGGATGATTCAATATGAATATATTGCTAAACGTTTCCCTGCACTTATTAAATGTTGATGAAATGTAGGCTAACACTAGCCTGCAGCTAAGTTAGCTAACTTATTTCACTATGGCAACAGGTTTACCACTCACAGACTAAAGGCTAACGTTACTCACCTTTCTTTGTGAAAAACTGGGCTACAGAACGACAGCCTTTCTTTAATCTTTCCTCTCTCTCTCTCCTTTTCTGGAAACCAGATTTTATTTTACTACATTAGGCCTATGGTCTGTATTTCTAGCGCACCGGCGCTTTCACCTTGCATTGATTGACTCAAACACAGTCAACGATGCGCGCGCTTAGGCAGGACCAAACCATTTCATGCGGATACATGGGGTGGTCTGGTCAATATGGGTATTTACTTTTTGGTCAATGGGGATATTTAACTTTTATTGCCAAAATAGAGTCAAATCAAAGACATCGTTCAATTTATTATTAATGATGATATTTTATATATATGACATGGCATCATTTAGCGTCAATATAACACGCTTCGGTTATGGTTATGTTTAGGTCTGGGGTAGGGTTAGGGTTAGACCACTAGGAGGTGCCTTCTGGCCCATATATATGTGCGTACAGATGTACAGATGCTTTACAAAGCAAGGTAAAATTGTTACCAAATCAAATACAAAGAAGTTTCCAATAGCGTACTGTTTTTTTATGTATTATTAAAAGTTGGATCATATATGTAGTTGAAATGTAATTTTTTATTTTTATTTTTTATTTGGGGCCCTCTTGACCGAAAAAAGACAGAAAATAACCAAGGGGAACATTTGTATGAAAGACTACAGGTCCCACAATGCTCCGCAAGCCACACCCACTAATCCGGAACAGCGCAAACAGAGAATTCACTCTTCCGTCTACAAGGCTAATGTTAGCTGTTACCATAGTTTGAAATTCATTTCAAACAAAATGTCTAGTTAGTTTGCTGTGGCGAGCAGGACGATAGAGGGCGTAAGAGGACGGCGCGTTGTGCGAGGCCGGTGGCGTGAGTGATAATGAAAGACACCTGTGAGGCGCGCCGGTCTCGCGTCTCTCACGGAGGAGCAAAAGCATAAAATGGGGAGCGACGACAGCAGATCCAAAGAGAAACAGGCCTGATTTTATCATGTTTTGTTTCTGTTGAGTGTAACGTTACAGCAGTCGCCAATGAGGGGCTGCTGGCTTATACTTTTGTCTTGTATTTGTTTATTTTACTATTAAAATGTTTAAATGTTCGCCGGTTCCTGCCTCCTTCTTCCCACAACAACAAACCCCTTCACGTTACATTGGCAAATTATTAGTGAATTACTCCTTGTTTGTATACATTTCTGTTTGGTGAATTAATGCATGAGACCTGGATGTTCTGTCAGGCGAAACTATCACAACACAAACATCCGTGTACTGTGCTCATCTGATTCAGAGATTTCCTCTAGGAGAAATTGCCATCGTTGAAAGTCTCTGCAGAAGACGGACTTTGTGTCCGTAGATCCGTTGTACGCAGCGAGAGCACAGGCAACAGCAGTCCGCCGAGCTCCGACCCAGTCCGGGCTCCTCGACCGACAGGCAGCCGTCTCCTGCTCCTCCATCAGCCTCAGCTGCTCTAAACTATACTGCGACTCGTAAAGATAGCAACGAACATCGAATTCGAGCAGCAAAACTTCAAAATCCTCTTCTTCCATTTCATGTTTAGTTTCTTTTATCATTGTCATAACTTACTATCTCCACAGTGCTTGTTAGCTTAGCTTCCAAACAAGATGGCGGATATTGATTCAGTATCTGCAAGTGAAGTCCCACCCACTGATCTGTAATAGGCCTGTAGGGTGAGTGGGTCCCACACCCTGGAATAATAATGAGCTAATGTTTGTAGTCTATACACATTTGAATAAAATTCAAATACACATTTAATTAATACATTTACCAACCCACCTTCCATTAACTAGGCCAAACACATGGTGTAATATTACATCTCTCCTATGACAAGCTGAGCTTTGCTGTGAGTGATCTAACAGGATTTAATGCCTTGGGCTTGAGAGCAGATTTAGTCAGGCATCTGAAAAATCCACTGTTTATTGTGAGAATGATAAACTAGCCACAGATGTTTGAGTGGAATACGGTGGGATGAGCGTTATACTCGCCTCCAGAGAACAGGTGATGCCATATGTTGTGAAATCAGATCACCCTGCATCTCTGATGCTTGTGGGTCATTTTGTTACCAATTTTATGCCTCATTCTGCAACTGACTTTGAAGCCAATGATATTCAGATGCTGTGCCAATGCAAACAAGGGGAGAAAAGGAAGGTTTCGAAAAGTAAACTGTACTATCACCCGGAACAGAATTGAAGAACATTGATTTATGTGTTTGGGGAGAAGAAAAGAATATCATGCCAAACCCCAGGTTAAAAGGATTGTTCACTTAAAAAGATCTTAGATTTTAAGTTTCAAAAGTACGCAAAGAACCATAAGTATCATGCAAGTGGTTTATATTCTAAGGCATATACTGTAATAGCTTGTGTAAAGAAAATAACATAATAAGTTATTCACTAAGCTTCACATCCAGTGAGCTGTTTACAACATACATGAGTGAGTTTATGTTGTAGAACACAGGAGTCAGAACACAAGAACTCAATCAGTCCAATTTATGAATGAATCGATTCAGGTTTTCAAAAATGAAATCACAGGAGCCATTGGGAAGGCGCATTCGTTGTGATCTGGACACCCTCTACTCAATCCCACTTTTCCCCACACTAGCAATGCCCCAGATGCAATGTTGACTGGCATTATTTGAAAATTACATCCCATGGTGCAATGCAAAGGCCTAACTGTTGATCATTAACTGGGATGATTTTAAATCATAAATATCAAAACTGACATGTAGAGACAAAAGACTCGGCCTTGACTCGGACTTGACTGTATTTGAAAAACAACTCAGTCTCGAATAGGACTCAACCCTTCAAAAACTCTGGTCTCTGAACTCTCAACTCCACCCTTCAAAAGCTCGGTCTCGAGCTCTGTACTCCACCCTTCAAAAACTCTGGTCTCCAACTCTGATTTCGACCCTCTATCTCGCATTTTAACCATTCTTGGTCTCGACTTCTGATCTCGACTGTATCTGAAAAACAACGGACATGGTTCTCAACTAGGACTCCACTCTTCAAAGACTCGCTTTCGAACTCGTACTCTCACCCTTGAAAGACTCGGTCTTGAACTCGGATTTTAACTGTATTTGAAAAACAACGGACATGGTCTCAACTAGGATTCCACTCTTCAAAGACTCTGGTCTCAACTAGGACTCCACCCTTCAAAGACTTCTGAGTCTTAACTCGGATTCGACTGTATCTGAAAAGCAACGGACATAGTTCTTGACTAGGACTCCACTCTTCAAAGACTTCGGTCTCCGAACTAGGACTCCACCCTTCAAAGACTCGGTCTTGACTCGGACTGTACTGTATTCTGAAAAACAACGGACATAGTCTCGACTTGTACTCCACCCTTCAAAGACTCGGTCTTGACTCGGACTCGAACTGTATTTGAAAAACAACGGACATGGTCTCTCCAAGCTAGGACTCCACTCTTCAAAGACTCGGTCTCGAGCTCAGGACTCCACCCTTCAAAGACTCGGTCTGAACTCGGACTCGAACTGTATTTGAAAAACAACGGACATGGTCTCGAGCTCAGGACTCCACTCTTCAAAGACTCGGTCTCGAACTAGGACTCCACCCTTCAAAGACTCGGTCTGACTCGGACTTACGACTGTATCTGAAAAACAACGGACATAGTCTCGACTAGGACTCCACTCTTCAAAGACTCTGGTCTCGAACTAGGACTCCACCCTTCAAAGACTCGGTCTTGACTTGGACTTGACTGTATCTGAAAAACAGACGACATAGTTCTCGAACTCAGGACTCCACTCTTCGAAGACTTCGGTCTCAGACTTCGTACTCCACCCTTCAAAGACTCAGTCTTGACTCGGACTCGAGCTGTATTTGAAAAACAATGGACATGGTTCTCGACTAGGACTCCACTCTCTTCAAAGACTCGAATCTCGAGCTAGGACTCCACCCTTTAAACTGTTTCGGTCTTGACTCAGACTCGGCATAGGTGGTCTCATCAACATCACTATTTCTAACTTTTTAAACTAGAATCTCTGGCTTCTGTACAGAAGTCGAAGTTTCGGCCATAGAGTGAAAATCACAGTAGTTATTGTTTTTGATTTCACAGAATACATAAAATACTGTAAATGGATGTACAGTGCCCTTGCCGTAAAAAAGTTTTCACAGTACCTTACTGGCAAAATTACTGTAGATGCAACTAAAATCACATTATTTATTGTTTTTGATTTCACAGTGTATACATAAAATACTGTAAAGGAAGTACAGTACCCTTACTGTAAGAAGTATTCACATGACTTACTGGCTAATTGTTGCCAGTGAGTTACCGTAAATTTAACAGTAAATCTTTTACAGTGTATCAGTACATTCAACATTACATTTTAACAGTATTTCAAAGACAACAGAAGAAATTATACTTGTAGTAGGCTACTAAAGTATGTACTTAAGTCCTACATAAGTGTGTCAAGAAAGTGAGTGCCGTCAGCTTATCGCATTTAATGTAAATTTAAACTGTTACACATTTTCATTTAATTTTAAATAACATGCAATTAAGTGTCTAAAAACGCTACATTGAGTCATATGCAAAAGTGTACTATTTTTCACAAGTGATCCGACTTTAGATGACTTGGCGTATTGCGCACTAGTCATATGGATGACTTTTATGATACTTTTAATGTGGGTAATATATTCCTTTAACATAACATACAAAACATTTAAACTCATACGCCTCATTTGCAAACACACAAAGTTACATAAAGCTCTGAAATCGCAATTTCACTTACATATCCCCTCCACCGACTGAGGTGGACATCAGCATTATCCGCATGTGTTGGGTAAAGAGATAAAGAGCCAATATAAAAGTGGATTTACTGGTGTCTTCCACAGAACAGATGTTGGCAGGGAAAGACTCCATTTTACTTTGAGTGGGAAGACAAAGAACCAGGGCAAATTCCTAGACGCTTGTTCCAAGGAATTGCCTGTTTGTTTTTTATGAAGGACATAGCAGCATCTCTGAATCCAGGAGCACTAGAGAGTTATTTCAAGAGTGGACACATTATAGTGGATATAGTGGTTGCTGTTTGTGCATAAAACGTTCTGCAAGGTTACAGACGACTCAAAAATCCACTCCAATGATATTTTATTTAACAGTATTCACTTTCCAAGAACTACAACGTTCCAACTACACAACTTTGCGATGCTATTTGCGAATGTTCGTTGGAACGATGCGTTTCGATGAAACATCGATTCGTTGAACCATGCTGATAACGACAGAACTTAGTTGGCTAATGATGCTTTTGGGAAACGCACCCTAGATTTGAGGAACAAGATTACAATTTTTGTCAAGTTTAGGATTACTACCAATACTTTCTACATCAGTGTTATTTACCCCATCATTTCCCTTTAATTTTAGGGCTAACTTATGTGTAGGGTTGGGTTTAATGGATATGGTTAGGACTACATTTTCAGACAGGAATGTTGACCCCAGGAACCATTAAACCCTTGAAAGCATGTTTTAGATCGTATCGGGCAGCGATTCCCATTACGTGTTCTATTAAGGCTCTGAGTTTGAGAACCTACAGGGCAGAAATAGGAAACACTGTTATAGATTGTGAACTCCTTTCTGAGCCTGAACATACTGGATTTTGAATCTATCCAGGGAGGTCAGTTGAGGGAGCCTGATGTATTTCAGACCTCAAACTAAATGTTGAAAAATGAAATGGACATAAGAGATCTATATCTTTAAGCCTCCGCCTGTAATATGTGCTGCTTGAATTTCTACAGCACCAAACTGTTTGTTTGAGCTGATATTAATGTCGATACAGTGAGTGTTCATCGCATTCTTCATCCCTCACTGAATCCATGGCCAACTGTCTTCTTTGATCCATCTGAAATGTAGAGGAAGTACGAGCGAGCCACTGACACAGTGAGCATAAACTGTGCAATAGGGTTTTCGTTGATATTATCCATCTCAAGCACAGCACCAAGCAAATTACATTAAAACAAAGAATGCGTGTCATGCTTTACTGCTAAAATAATAGAGAAGATCACTGAAGAACTGTTTTCACCGCCAGTGGGCAGTTTCAATGCAACATGGTACTGATAATACACATGATAGCATATTTATATAGCAGCAGGCTTGGCTCCATGTGTCAAAATCAACAGAAGTGTGAAGAAAAAAACGAGCATATGGATGAAAAAGCAAAAACTTGACCCACTGGGTAAAGTGCACTGTAAATCCATCCATAATATGTTGAGACATTCACTTCATAATGTTAGTATTGGCCAATGTTGCCATGACATGAAACAAACAGTTTAGAGAGAGATATTCTTTTCAATTATTGTTGATTTAATATATATATATATATATATATATATATATACATATATATATATATATATATATATATATATATATATATATATATACATACACATATATATATATATATATACATACACATACATATATATATATATATATATATATATATATATATATATATATATATATATATACACATACATACAAATATATATATATACACATACATACAAATATATATATATATATATATATATATACATATATATTACCGGTCAAAAGTTTAAGAGTCGGTAAGATTTTTTATGTTTTTTAAAAGAAGTCTTTCTGCTTCACCAAGGCTGCAATTTTTCTGATAAAAAATACACAAAAAACACAGTAATATTGTGAAATATTATGACAATTTAAAATTACTTTTTTATGTTAATATATATTAAAATGTAATTTATTCCTCTGAAGAAAAGCTGAATTTTCAGCATCATTACTCCAGTCTTCAGTGTCACATGATCCTTCACAAATCACTCTCAATATGATGATTTTATGCTCCAAAAACATGTATGATTATTATCCATGTTGAAAAACAGTTTTTTATACTTTTATTTCAGGATTCTTTGATGAATAGAAAGTTCAAAGAACAGCATTTATTTAATTATAATCTTTTCTAACATTATAAATGTCTTTACTGTAACTTTTGATCAGATGTAACTCATCCTTGATGAATAGAAGTATTGATTTCTTATTTATTTTCCCCAAAAATAAAATACAAATTCTTACTGACCCCAAACTTTTAAAGGGTAGTGTTTAATGTAACAAAAGCTTTCCATTTCAGATAAAAGCTGTTCTTTTGAACTTTCTATTCATCAAAGAATCCTGAAATAAAAATGTGAAAAACTGTTTTCAACATGGATAATAATCATACATGTTTTTGGAGCATAAAATCATCATATTAGAGTGATTTGTGAAGGATCATGTGACACTGAAGACTGGAGTACTGATGCTGAAAATTCAGCTTTTTTTTCAGAGGAATAAATTACATTTGATATATATTAACATAAAAAAGTCATTTTAAATTGTCATAATATTTCACAATATTACTGTGTTTTTTGTGTATTTTTTATCAAAAAATTGCAGCCTTGGTGAGCAGAAGAGACTTCTTTTAAAAACATAAAAATCTTACCGATCTTAAACTTTTGACCGGTAGTGTATGTATCTCTCTCTCTCTCCACCCATCTATCCATCCATCCATCCATCCATCCATCTATCTATTATTTTGTTTAATACCCATTTTATGTTTTTAATTCTCAGTTTATATTTGATCTAGGACGTTGAAAGAATAAAACCAGATCTTAAAATGATTAAAACACATTTCCCTCATTGTAAAAACACATCAGATGGAGTGATTTTATTATGCTTGCTAGTTGAAATGCCAACATTAAAAAAATTACATTCCAGTATCTACTCAAACATGTTTTGTAAGTGTAATCTCAAAGGAGATGACATCACTTGTACTGCAAGGTAATGTACGTCTGTAGAATTGACATAAGTCAGCAGCCCCAAAGGATCATGGGGAATTGCGTTTGGCCAATGTACTGACAGACAGATTGGTCAAGATAAATGAGACTCAAGAATGAGACAAAACACTTAACATTCAAATCAAAATTCAGACTTTAGACTATCATTATTCACATGATTAGAAAATCATTCTTTTTATTGGATTCAAAGGTACATGCTATTGGAATGAAAATACACATGCTTATAAATCGAAAACATGCTTTTCTTAGCTAGCCGCCATCATCATGCCCTGACAGTTTAACAATGGGTGGGGAAGGGGGAACGAACAGACAGAATGTTAATCCATATGTTTCACAACCTTTAGATAGTGTTTTTGTAGTTTGCTAAAGCTTTTGAATAAATTGCACAGAATGTGGCTTACAGATGCATAGACATTCGGAACACATTTGCCTGGAATAGGCTCTGAAATCATGGAAACGCTGAGCATTCGGATTTGAAACTGCACCCTGGTTTATCACTGAAACACATAATTACATAGAGCTCATGCAAGGTTTTGTTGTTGTATCCATTGACGACATAATGGGTCTTGCTCATTCACCTTTGCCACCAGACACTGAACCAAAACACAAATCAAAGCTGCAAGTTCCCTAGGAAACTCCAAAGATGGTCAAACCTTCAACAAAGAGACATCTAGACTTTTGGACTGGAGTTTAAAACACTGTACAAAAGCGGAGGAACCATTTCCGGACCTTAACTTTACTGGCAGGTAAGAGTGCAACTGCAACCTTCTTAAACAAACCGATTGAAGCCTGTATGGAAATCTTCCTACACGTTTTCCTGTTTCTCAAAGAACCAGTGGGGTTTTCATGAACAATCCCTTTTCAGGGTTGGGCCGCATGAAAGAGAACACATACGTATCTCTTGGATAATTTAAGGATATACAGATGTTCTGTATTTTGAGGGTGCATGAGAATGCTGCATTGAAGGCCCTCCATGCACTCTAAAAAATGCTGGGTTGTTTCAACCCAAATTTAGGTCAAATATGGATAAACCCAAATGTTGGGTTAAAAATGTAATCCAAAAAGTATCGTTGAAAGTGAAAGTTGAAATTTTAAATTACATTTTGAACCCAACTTTGACCCAAATTTGGGTTGAAACAACCCAGCATTTTTCAGAGTGTGTATTTCCATCTATTCCACAGATTAATTGTAAAAGCAACAGTTTATTGCGGAGATGATTTCAAAGCAAATCTTTTGGAAAAAGTGCAGTTAATTGTGTTGAATGTCAATATAATTTAAAGACAATATAATATTACTTATATAAAAGAGAGTGCAATACTGTTTTTTTTTTGTTATCACACTGAAGCCCTTTGCAATAATGGTAAATTAAAAGTTTCACCTTAAAGTAAAATCATTATGTTTTATTATTTTTTTTTGGCATGCTTTTAAGAACACTTATTTTGATGTGTTCACTAAATAGCATGTATGGCTACTTGATTATAATTGTAATTGTAGTTTTACATCTAAAATTATTTTTTACATCTAAATTGCATCTAATTTGTACCAAATTTTACAAATAAATACATGACATACAAGTTTCAGAAATTAAATGAAAGTATATTTTAGTTGCCATATATGCTTGTCTATACAATCGACAGTGCACTTTAAACATATTTTAATGACAGAAGTAATTTTAAATTACATATACACTGTAAAAAAATATTTTCAAGATTTGTTATCACAACATTTTTTCTTTTGTCAAATCAACTTAAATAATTTATTTAGTTGAGATAACTTATTATTTTGAGTTTCTGATGATTAAATTAATCTCCTTCATTTTATTAACTTACTTTTTTCCAGTTCAATCAACTTAAAATTTTTAAGGCAACCAGGTTTAGGGCCCTATAATTTCTGCGATCACAGAATAAAAAGCACACTCTTTTTACAACTAAAATAACAGTAAAGGGTAAAAAAAAATGAATTCCCAAAAATTAAAACGGAAAAAAACGGAATTTGCAAAAATTAAAACGGAAAAAACAGAATTTGGGAAAAAATAAAATGGAATTTGGGAAAAAATAAAACGGATTTTATAGGGCCCTACAGGTTACTTACTTTTTGAGTTAAACCAACAATATTTTTTTTTATTCATAATTTGGCTTAAAGAAAAAAAACCTATTCATTTATTATCAGTTTAAAAGTTTAATTTAGTCACAATTAACATGCATTTAAGTCTCTGAAATATCACATTCAGTTCGGACTTATATTATTTTTAAAGCACGATTTTAAAGTAAAATCAATAGAAGGTAAACCTTTCACACGGATGCATGCAAAAAATATGGATGCATGCAAAAAATTAAAATCAGTTAAAAAAGTTTATATTGAAGGTCTGGAAAGCAGTTGAACGTCTTGCAACAATATGTGACACAGACAGAAAATCAACCCCGCACAACTTGAGCTAATTAAAGACTAATGATGAAGCCCTTATTAGTGTTACAGTTGACTTCACATTCCATATGCCATCCTGAAGCCTTTTCATCGTGGGATTAGAGCTTAACTGACTGTCCAAAATCATAAAACATCAAAACGCTGAGAATGAGGGTTGTACGCAGAGAGCACATGGGTTCCGTGCAGGCAGCAGATGCAGCTGGGACTTACATTCCTTAAATGAGTCAAACTGACAGCACCAACTGACAGATAATCCAGGTTTAGCAGGGTCAGTCCTCTTTTTAGTATATTTTACATATACCCCATTGTATGTCTTTATGCATTGGATTAAAAAGGGTTAGTTCACCCAACAATGAAAATTCATTAATTACTGCACCCTCATGTTGTTCCAAATCTGACTTTTCGTTCATCTTCAGAACACAAATGACGATTTTTTTAATGAAATCTGAGAGCGTTCTGTCCCTCCATTGACAGTCTACATAACTAACAACCCGATCTCACGGCAATTCGTACAGATTTTATGAGGTGGCTAATTCGTACAAATTCATACGAATGACCTACCCCTGACCCCGCCCCTGAACCTAATCGTCACGAGGGTTTAGACAAATTGTATGAATCTGACTCGTAAGAATTCATACGAATCAGCCACATTTTAACTCACTCAGTATTCGAATTCATGTGAATTGGTCATAAGATAGCGTTGGAAACTACCACTTTCAAGGCCAAGAAAGGTAGTAAAGACATAATTAAAGTTATCGATGTGACTCAAGTGGTTTAAGGTGTTTTGGGGTCCTTTAGAGGTTTTGACATGCACTGACATTTGTGCTTTTTTCTTTTGCTTATAAACATATTAATGCCACAGGTGAAATTACACTCTATTTAGCACAAACAGGGATACCATAATATGTGAGCAACGTGTATGTACTTGTTTGTATTTTTGAGTGAATATTGTTTATGCATGGTTATTGAAAAAACAAAAAATGAAAAGGCCACAAAACACATACTAAATATGTGTCCCACAAGACTTTTGACTAATGGATGTTGTCGCTAAGGTTTTGCTTCAAAATGATCTGAAAATCATTCTGCCTAATAATTGTGTGTGTACATAGGGGCCAAAAAGTAAGTCAGCCACTGATTGTGCAAGTTCTCCTACTAAGAATAATGGGAGAAGTCTGCAATTTTCAACATAGGTACACTTTAATTATGAGAGACAAAATGAGAAAATAAAAATGTAAAAAATCCAGGAAATCACATTGTAGGATTTTTAAAGATTTTATTTGTAAATTATGGTGGAAAATGAGTACTTGGTCACCTTCAAACCAGCAAGATTTCTGTCTCTCACAGACCTGTAACTTATTCTTTAAGAGACTCCTTCACTTTGTCACCTGTTATTATTGGCACCTGTATGAACTCGTTATATGTATAAAACACACCTGTCCACAGCCCCAAACAGTCACACTCCAAACTCAACCATGGCCAAGACCAAAGAGCAGTTTAAAGACACCAGGAAGAAAATTGTAGACCTGCACCAGAGTGAATCTACAATAGGCAAGCAGCTTGGTGTGAAAAAAATCAACTGTGGGAGCAATTGTAAGAAAATAGAAAACATACAAGACCACTGATAATCTCCCTCGATCTGGGGCTCCACGCAAGATCTCATCCCATGGGGTCAAAATGATCATGAGAACGGTGAGCAAAAATCCCAGAACTAGACGGAGGGACCTGATGAATGACCTGCAGAGAGCTGGGACCAAAGTAACAAAGGCTTCCATAAGTAACACACTACGCCGAGAGGGACTCAAATCCTGCAGTGTCAGACGTGTCCCCCTGCTTAAGCCTGTACTGTACATGTCCAGGCCCGTCTGAAGTTTGCCAGAGATCATATGGATGATCCAGAAGAGGATTGGGAGAATATCATGTGGTCAGATGAAACCAAAATTAAACTTTTTGGTAAAAACTGAACTCGTCAATATTTTGGAGGAAGAAGAATGCAGAGTTGCATCTCAAGAACACCATATCTACTGTGAAGCATGATCCCAAACACACCGCCCGGGCAATGAAGGAGTGGCTCCGTAAAAAGCATTTCAAGGTCCTGGAGTGGCCTCAGCCAGTCTCCAGACCTCAACCCCATAGGAAATTGTGGAGAGAGTTGAATGCCCATCGACAGCCCCGAAACATCACTGCTCTCAGAGGAGATCTGCATGGAGAAATGGGCCAAAATACCAGCTAAAGTGTGTGCAAACCTGCTGAAGACTTGCAGGAAACGTTTTACATCTGACATTGCCAACAAAGGTTATGTTACAAAGTATTGAGTTTAACTTTTGTTATTGACCAAATACTTATTTTCCACCATAATCTACAAATAAATTCTTAAAAAATCCTACAATGTGATTTCCTGGATTTTATTTTATTTTTTTCATTTTGTCTCATAGTTGAAGTGTACCTATGATGGAAATTACAGAACTCTCTCATCATTCTAAGTAGGATTATGCGATCCATGTCATTTGTAAAAGTTTTGTGAGAGAATGCAAATGCATTCTGATGGAATGCACAAGTTTGACAATAAACACAAACTCATTATCCCTCCCTAGTGGCTCCATACATTCCATTCTGTTATAGAAATTACAATAATAATAGTACAATTTCCAAAGATGGAAAATTCATGTTGATGTTCTCATCAATTCACTCTTAATCTCTCTCTAAGCAATGGGTAAATAAAGCTCTTTATTTTCATCCTGGTAGGTTGCATCATGTTCATATCCTTTCTATTGTGTAAATAATCAAGTCATCATTAATAAAGTTGAAGTTTGACCATAACATATTTTCTGGAAGACTGATATACCCTTTTATAGAAATATGTCCTTAAACGCATTGTTATTTTGTTAAAGTACAGTATATAGTTCAAAAGGTAATAGCCTACATAAGAGAAATGACATGACTGTGTTCTCTCTCTCTCTTCTGACTGTAGCAGGGTTCAGGGAAGAAGTGAGGCAGGAACCGGATGATGATCAAAAACTAAAACTTTATTTAAATGAAATAAACAAACAAAATACCTGCCAGCAGCCCTCGCCTACGACTGCTGGCTACCCAAAATAAAACATAAATACCGGCCAGCAGCCCCTCACCGGACGACTGCTGGCTTACCAAAATAAAATGAAAAACACAAACAAAAGCAGGCCTGTTCCTCTCTCCCTCATCCACTCCGTCGCTCCCCCTTTATGGCTCCGCTCCTTTGTGATACGATGCGAGACCGGTGTGCTTCACAGGTGCTGCTTCATCAGCAATCGCACCATCCGGCCTCGCGACTCACTCACGCCTCCTCGGCCGTCCTGCTCACCACACTTACATTCTACATTCTGTAGGTGTAACTTGTAAGCAATCACTTTAGATTCAGTGAGGTTCCCCTTGTTGAGCCAAGAACAGAAATGGGCACAGCCATGCGATGCGTTTCTGTCCCGTGAGAAGTTTCAGAGACCACACAGGATCCATCAGAACAGCAGGCTCAATGGCATGCAACTCTATATTGAAACAAAGACTGCAGCTCCAAGTCACAAACCAGAGAGGGGTCTCACCTCTTAAAACATTTCCAATACATCAACATGGATTATCTTCTCCAAACACCTATAGCAACGGCATGCTTCAGGGGAGGTCCTTTAAAGGTTCAAGAAACCTCTCAGAGAAAACCTCCAAGAAATCATTCACAGGCAAAAAAGCTCTGCTCATAGGTAACTATATCTCAGTGCTTCTCTAAAATGTGAGTATTAAATATATACTTAAACACTGCATCACACATGCTTAATGGGATTTTGTACACCAATTAAACAGATGTGGTGTATTCGTATTATATTATATTGTATCACACTTCAGTTTAGGGTAGGGTCTAACTATTAACTATTACTTTTGCCTCAATAAACTCCAAATTATGGCTTATTAATAGTTAGTGAAGTAGTTGTTAAGTTTAGGTCTTTGGTTGGATTAAGGGATATAGAATAAGGTCATGCAGAATAAGGCCTTAATATGTGCTTTATAAGTACTTATGAACAGCCAATATCCTATTTGCATGCTAATAAGCAAGTTAGTGAGAATTAGACCCCCCAAAAAGTATTTACTGTATTGTAATTGTATTGTATTGTATTGCTTTATGTGACATGATATACTATGATATGATATTATATGATATCATATCATATATCATGTAGCACTGAGCAGTTGGATGCTTGCTTCTGATTGGTTGATGAATGTTCTAAGACTACAATTTTCCATGCAAAGCTGAACTTTAAAAATGCAGGACATTATCCAATTCCATTAATCATTTGACAAAACAACCAAAAAACAAGGAGAAGAACATCTAAAAACTAAGGAAACAATAATTAAGAACACCAACAAAACAGCTATGGAAAGAAAAGACTATTGCTGCGTCCGAAATCTCCCATTACTCACTATATAGTGGACTATATAGTGAGCTCGCATTTTTGTAGTGCTGTCCGAATGTATAGTGATGATTATTATACCCTATATAGTCCACTCAATGTATCCCAGAATGCATTTTGAAAAGTAGTGAACAACCGATGGTCACGAACCTTAAGCCCTACATACCATCATGCATTGCGCTGATCGTAAAAATAAGTTATACATCATGTGTGGAGTCAGCGCATTATAACAAAAACAGCCAGAAATCACTTTTAGTTTTTAAATTTTGGAGAAATAAGCTCAATATAATGTAATGTATTTATTTTTAAAAATCTATTTAGCCCAGAGCCGCTCGGCACCAGCTGACAGATGATGTAATCAACGGCGTCGAGAGACGATCGAAGTAGTGTCCGAAAGTGGCTTCTGTTATGCTAGTGAGCTCACTATATAGTGCTCTGCTCTCTACCCCCAACATAGGGGGTAGGGAGTAGTGCTTTGAGTGGAGATTTCGGACGCAGCAAATGAACACAGAAAACACTGGGGTTTATATACTCACTGGGTAATCGACTAACAAGACACACCTGGACAAAATCAGGGAACTAATTAACAAGAAAACTACAAAGGGACTACAAAAATAGCACACAGGAAACCAAAAGTCAAACTAGAAGTCACAAACCAGCAACAACCCAGCCATACAACCCAGCGAAGGAACACAAACAGAACAAGGAGCCAATGACATTATACTGTACACTGTAAAATAAATAAATAAATAAATAAATAAGTTAACTTAAATCTTGCCTTGCATTTTTTAAGTACAATCACCTTGGATGTATTAGTCATTTAAACTTAAATTACATTAAACAAAAATTAGTTGAAGTTTTAAGTTAAATCATTATATATATATATATATATATATATATATATATATATAATCACATTTTTTTTTACATTCTAGTTTGTTCTATGTCACTTCGCCAAATTATTTTAACTATTTCAAAAGTCCCAAAAACAGCTAATTGACCAAAGCACAAAAATATAATGACCAAGTAATTAAATATGACAAATAACATTTAAATGACATTATCTTATCTATTTGTTGTGCATTGTTTTTCAAAAATGCAACTGCTGGCATCAATTATTCCATATTTACTGTATATTATGCAAGGGAAAATATACAGTCAGTCTGTGATAATAACATACACTGTCCTGCCTATTATTCGGCTACTTAACAGTTAAACAAATATGCGTAATACTTGACCAAGATTCAGCTGATGCTGGCGGCAGCTGCAGTTAAAGACGTTTAAACCCTATTAATCAAGATCTCTGTTTATGTTCATGCAGCATGTGGTGTGCGATGTGTCCTGTCACCACGACCCTCCAACTGCTCTACATCATCACCTCATAAAGACGAGAAAGACAGACCTCATTCCTCTTCTGCAAGGAGACAGAAATGCAGTAGAGACTGTTTTGAAAAAGAGGGTGACCTGAGGGTATGGGAATCATACACTGCGATAAAAAGAACAGAGGACAGAGAGAGAGCGAGGAGCGGTATACACAGACAGAGAGTCCCGCTGGATTCAACCCACCGCCCTTCCACAGTCCCACTGGAGAATCAGATGAGACACCGAGCACTAAGCACACCAGGTATAAGACTTTCTGTATAAGACCAAATGCCAAAATTATTTCCCAAACATGTGATGTTATTCACCCTTTGCATAAGTCTATCAGTGCTGCAGTGATGACTTATTTGTGTAGTCAAAAATCATAAAAAAATACGAAAATTGTATTTAGGCTTCAAAATTCATAAAAGTTCATTTGTGAAGATTGAACAATTCGATTTTCTAAATGATTTGACCCCTTGATTGCAGGACATGCACTTTTTACTTTTCAAATGCTATTTCATATTAATTACACGCCATTTAATAACAAAATGAAAGATAATGTTCGAAAAACTCATGCAACAGTTATTTGCTTAGCAAAGGCACACAGAGAGTGTTGTGTGGCATCTGAGACCAGTGTAATAATTGACCTGTGAACATGAGTTTGCATAAATTGTTTACGTCATCTCAAAGGTCTCATGGACAAAGTTGTAAACTAGCAGAAGAACGTTGTTGTTCTCCTTCTCAAAGTAAATAGTGTCAAATGCTCCTACAAGACAGTCATGAGCGGCAAATTTACAAAATCATTCTTTGTCCATTTCTCACACACTAATTCCCAATCGTTTTCATTCTTTATGGAGAAACTCCCATGTGTAAAATTGTCTGGAGAAAAAAAGATGACCAAAATGTCCTTCAAGATACACATGGACATTTCACTGAGGGCAATCTAACCCCATCACTACATCTCTACCTGCCTTCATCGTACCATCCGCAGGACCAGGGCGAAGACACAGCGGCGGGACAGGATAATAGGTAAAACTAAACCTGAACTGATAGACTAACTGATTGGCTAACGTCTTTGCAGGAAACAGTATCGACGCCCGCACTCGCTCTAAAGTGTCTTTTTCATCTTTAACATCTTTCATTACGCTGTACCTCACTTACAATTATGATCTGCAGTCAAATTCACCGAACAAACATAATCCTCTGGTCACATTTCGTCCAAAGAAAAACACAAAATTTAGCATTTCACTATAGATTATGAAACACTTTAGAGGCAATTAAAGAGGCAATGGCATTTCGTATTGTAGCAATATTTCAGACAGCAGTTTCAGCGTTAGGAAGGAATACGGGCTGAAGGACGCGATAGGCTAATCAGTTAATTGTGTCGGTTACTCACACAATGTGATAGATAATTACTTGGGATATTTGTAATTTTATGGAAGACATTGTTGTACTTTTATCTGTAAAGCCAATTACGTGTTTTTTATATAATTGTTTTATTGAAAAGTTGTTAGGTTAGGCATTTTAAGGGCCGTACACACTGGGGCGAATATCGCCACACGTTATTCCCCAGTGTTTTTCAACACGTTTTTTGTGTCACTTCACACCCAAGCAATTTTCGGTGACGATGAACCGAGTGAACATGCAAATTCATTCCCTGACATTAGATGGCGCCCATTTGCCATGCAATACCACTCAGTTATCTTTTATCAAGATGTGTGTAGTCCCTGTCACGTTTGTCATATCGTTCTTTATGTTCTAGCACCAACGAGACCAGCAGCTCTACATTTATCTTATTTCTTTCTGGCTGTGTAGGTGTAGACAGCGACGCTTATATCTTCTTCGTTGCATATGTGTGCTCGGCAAGACCGTTTTGTGTTTGAGCGCCCCCAAGTTGTGTTTTACTGTCTCTTCAGAAGCTCCAAACACGTGAGCAAAAGTGCCAATTTCATTGGTCGGATAGTTTTTGACGCGGTGCGTCAAATTAAAAAAGCGAACCCAAGGCGTTTTGTAAAAAAATGCCGCTTTTGCACATGGCGTTTTACGCGTCGGTGTGAACACTCATATTGGCGCCCTTTGTTTGGTCACAAGGCGTTAAACATCGGCGATGAACGCGCGCAAAATTCGTCCCGGTGTGAACAGGCCTTTATTTCTTCCTGGCTGTCTAGACGGCGCTGTATATCTTCTTCGCCGTTACGTATGTGTGCTCAGCAAGACCATTTTGTGTTTGAGCGCCGCCAAGTTGTGTTTTACTGTAACTTCAGAAGCTCCAAACATGTGAGCAAAAGCACCAATCTCATTGGTCGGATAGTTTTTGAAGCGGCGAGTCAAGCTAAAAAACGAACCCGAGGCCTTTTTTTTTTAAATGACGCTTTTACACGTGGCGTTATACGCGTCGGTGTGCACACTCACATTGGTGCCCTTTGTTTAGCCACGAGCCGTTAAACATCGGCGAATATCGTCAAATTCGTCCCGGTGTGAACAGGCCTATAGGCCATTCAAGTTTTTGTGGATGTTCAAAGTGAAAATCATACCCACGTCATGGTGACAATATTATTTCCCAACATATAATTTCATAACGATAAATCTACACTTTGTAAATTTATAGCGTTCTGCTGGAATTACATACTTTTTTAGGACAAAACAATAAAAAAAAATGCCTAGAATTGTATTTAGGCCTCAAAATTCATAAAAGTGGTGTTCTTTGTGGAGATTATCTTCACATTTCATAAAATATATGTTCATTTATGAAGATTATCTTCTACAAAATGTGTAAGAAACCTAACGTTTGTTGGTCATCGAGCTTAACTTATGCAGTAATTCAAACGGCAATGGAAAAATCGTATTTGGTTTGTTGTGTTCATGTGTGAATTATGTTGTCCCTATTATTATGAAGTGTTGTGTAATGATGTAATGTGTGTGGAGAACGAGAAGAGTAAATAAGATGAATGAATTTCACTACTCCTGTCTCGTGTGTTTCTCCACTTACTAACTCCTGACAGACCCACAATGTTTTTGCCAAGGGAAACAGGGTGATGCTAACTAAAGAGTTGGCCTAAAAATAAGTGAACTCTGCAGCTCTCTATTGAAGCCAAAGGTTTATCATTGACAGCAATGGGTTGCCAACCTTGTCTCTTCAACATGTGGCAGTATCGGACACCTTGGAAGTAAGATTAAGTGCAAAGTAATTGAACAATAAAAACTACATGAAACGAAATAGATGGCTAGCATATTCGAATGCCAAAAATATTGGACTCATTCATCCATCCCCTTGAGTGGTTACTAAGGATACGTGAGTGATATCATGAGTCCTCTGTGCTACAGAGGCAATATTAAGTGACATTGTAAGCCGTGTGGTTAGTGTCTGCCATTCAGCTAGTGACAGTATGATGTTCTCACTTCCATGGAAACTCACAACATACTAGAGGAGCTCATGCTAGGAATGGCATTAACCTGACGCTCACAGATGAAGTAAACCGCAACACACTAGAGGAACTCATGCTAGGAATGGCATTAACCTGACGCTCACAGGTGAAGTAAACCGTCGTCAGGGTAGGAACATTATCTCAGCGCCTGTGGTGAGGGGGTCCCACTAAGGTCTTCTGTGATATTGCCTATTCATTTGGCCAGGGTGGAAGGGGCCCATTCATAATACAACCCAGCGCAAGTAAATATCAGTTGATATACAGTCAGTAATTGGGTCAATGTCAAATAAGTGTCCATGATAAAGAATAATCTTCATTGTTTTACCCTCCAAAAAATGACATGACATGATTTTGTAATGCAACATTCTATGCTAAATGAATGTTTATTGCATTGTTTTAGTGTCATGTGTGTTTCCATGATTGTGTTTTTTATGTGTAGCCTGCATGACATTGTGCACCTTCTATATATTAGTAGTCTATTTATCTCAGCTTGTGGAAATAAACTTTGCATTTCCCTGAAATTCAACAACCTTCGGGGCACAATGTGATTTGTACCCACCAGAACAGCCCGTAACATTTCATATTACATTTGATACATACAGATATTGAGAGATAATAACAAAAGATTATGCCCAAAATCTTGGTTTTTCCTTCTTTCAGGAATAGCCTCTATGCACGAACCCTGATGACGTGTGTCCGAAAGAATCTCAGTCGGCGTCTTTACTTCCGGAAGCGCGTTCTGCAGGCCAAGTGTATAGCGGTAGCCTGATCGTATACGTCATATTCTATTGAGAATATGAGTCTGAGACCGCTCCATTAAGCTTTGATTATGAGGCGTGTCGTAACTGAACCAGGAAAAAACAACAACTCTGCACTCAATTGGATAGTCGGTAGACCTACAACCAATCAGAGCAACGCAGTAAGTCAACTCCTTTGCATAGCGCAGTTTTCAACTACAGAACTTACTTATTTTAGAAGTTAAATAACGAGTGTTGCTTCTTTTACTTACTTCTCAATGAGTGCGACCAAAGCAGAAACCACAACGACCACAGGCTTTTCATTACACATCTTCTTAGTGACCATCGGAGCCAGCTGATAAGTTACACTTTTCTCCGAATCATGTGGGAAGGACGGCAAAATATCTTTCCGATCGACAAATGCCTTGATTGCAGTTCTCTGTTTGTCTATTAAAATTAATGCGCTGTCGATTTATTTTACAACAGACGCGACAGCGGAACGTTGATAACGTGATGATTACTTGCAGATCAATCTGTCCATCATCGTATAAAGCCCGCCCTGGCAATTTGATTGGTGTGAACATTGTTTGCCTGATCATAATTACTCCTCAATTGATTCGAGTCCAGACCGAACTTCCCGTCCAAAAAATGTTGTGGGCGAAGTTCGGGCTGGCATCCAGGCTAGTATAGCGGCAAAACTTGAATAAAATCCATTTTCTCAGAAACGGAGGCAACGATTTTAGAAACGCTGATTCGCTAGTCGAATTTCGTACGATATAAGAGAATACTAACCCTCAAAGTTGTTGATGTAGCTCGAAATATATAATTTAAATAACTTCTCTTTTTCACTCTTGTGTGACAGCTAACTACCTCACGTGTTGTTAACATCATTCACGTTAACCGCAGGACATTTTTATAAACAGCAAGTGTAATTTGACACTATCTACACCTAACGCAAAACCGGCTTCTGACCATAGACTGACGCAGCACCGGAAGTAACTGGGCGTGCTGAGACAAACTCGGACGCGATCGTGCATAGAGGCTATTTCATTCTTTTAGTGAGGCTTTTTTTCTTCTATTTGATATCAGGACAGTTTTATCACTCATTTTTACTTTATTCCTCCAAAATATGACAAATTTTATTTTAGTACAGAAACTAAAACAGTGCTCATAATGGAAGAGGTGCTTCATTTTGGATAAGGCTTGCAATAGCGAGCTATCTTTGAAAGCATAAGATTCCACCCTCCCTTCAGAGCGTCTTAAAGCTACGCCTCCATCAAAACACATGAACACAGGCTTCATTCTGTCATTATTATCCTAATGAAGTATTGATGCCACCTGTACCATTAAAGTATTTGCAGAGTCCCAATAGTGCTAATCTCCAATTACAAGTGAAATCTGGTACATTTTTGTCTTGTACATATTTTCAGTTTCCCATGACTACATAGTTCACTGCATGTTTCAGTCTCATAGCAGCTGAAATACAGCTGTAGGTCAGGCTGCAAATATAATTTCACATTAAGCTTTTGCTCATGTTCCAGGCTAAGCAAACTCTCTCTCCGAACATAGATCTCCGGGGTGCTGTAATCGAGAAGGGATTTCTGGTTTACTTGGCCTTAGGATGCAATCACTCTTTATGACTTTTGGACATCTAAAACAAAATAGTTTTAAAAGTAATATGTTGTAAAATGATTTTGCCCTCCAGACAAACAGTCTTTTAATCTACGAACAAATATGTAAACTTTATAGTCCATGTGCGTAGGATTTTCCCAACATGATGTGATGTCTGTTTTCTCACTGTAGAAGGTTTGCTGTGATTAACCAACGCAGTCTCATCCTTTAGCGTCATATAAAACTCTATATGACAAAACGACGCTATACTATGCACATGGCACCCGTTATTGTTAATATAACGCGCTGTGATGGGTAGGTTTAGGTGTGGGTAGGATAGGGTAGTTACGCTAAAAGATTTATGACGCATTGGGTTCGCATGTTATATTAACGATAAAGGGTGCCATGTGCGTAGTATAGCGCCGTTTTATCATATAGCATTTTATGTGACGCTAAAGGATGAGAACGGGCTGGATTGACTTAAAATTCAACATTAGAATAAGAAATAATGTGTTGTTTTAACTTAAAGCTACACTGTGTAACTCTTTTAGTTTATTCTTAGCTAAAAACACTAAGTTCTTTCAAAAATATATGTGCTCATTAATGTATATTTACTTCATTCAAGTAATAAAGTATTCTCGTGAGTGTATAATATCCCATTAAAAATACATACGGGTAAGGGGTTCTAAAGTTCGGTCGCCATGTTGCTCCTCCATCTTGAAAGTACATTAGCCAAAGAGGGACATACCCGTTAATTCAAGCTTCGCCTTTCGCGTTTACTGCTTGAGTTAACACTCATGGACAAGGTCAAACTGGAAGCCATGTTAATCTTGGACTACATTGGCCAGCGTAGGAGTTCAAATGAAATTGGAATTGAGAGGAACAGAAACTAATATTCACTGGATGGTCATATACCTTTTCACCAAAGTATGTTAAAAAAGTACAACAATGTTACCGTACCTTTCTTTCCTTCAAGTGTTGACAATTTGTTTTCCTTAAAAGCAGCTCAAGAGGTGCACGAGAACCAAGACAACACAGAGGAACTCAGAGAGCATGACATCACCATGGAGAGCCAAAAACAAGACATTGCCATCAACAAAACAGAAGATGAAGAACAAAATGATTTCACAGATGTCACACGATATGATATTACAGATACCTGTCGGAATGACACACAGAACGATCCTCCAGAGGAAACCTTTGAGAGTGACATGATGGAGGAGACGTGCCAACAAGACGACAACAGACAACGAGAAAACATAGAAAGTCAATGTGACATTGGCAGATCTTTTAATGTCCTCGAGGACAAGCCAGATTATGTCGTCACAGAGAAGACTGAAGGCATATATAGGAGGACTATATCGGTTAGTAGTTCTTACAAAGCGGATGATGCCAAAACACGTTTTTTGGCCACAGCTACACCTCTAACGTTCCCGACCACCCAGACGAACAGAAATCCCTTTCCCTCTGTTAGCGTCCTGCCATCGTTTTACAGAACTTCGATGTCTGAACCCTGCCGATCCAAAACAAGGACCAGAACAGCCTGTGATGACAGCAGATTTACGCGGCAGATGAATGACATGCGACATACCATAGAAATAAAAGGAAATCCCTGCTTATTAAAAACAAGGGCTGGAGCGCCAGGAAGTCCCCACCCCAAAATAATGAGCACTGACAGGGGGTCCCAGCCTAATAAAATGAAAACTACCAAGACGTTTTTGTGGGGTCCAGAGGGGCCCCAAGAGACTAAGACAGTGTGTGAGCTAGAAAGTCATGTGAACAGGTGGAGAAGCCTGGATTAAGTCTGAGAGTGAAAACACAGTTGTGTGTGGCCCTTCATGCCATTCTGCCAAAATCTGCTTTGCAAAAAACTGAATCAAAGTAGTTTAGACTGGGACGCTGGACCACTTTAGGGTTAATAAAATCAAATGTCTTATGACATTTTGAGAAGAAGGGCTACACTCTTCTTCTTTCAGTATAGTCCAGCAAAGAAGAATGATAGACTTTTTTTAGGATTTCTGACACTCATCTGGTCTTTCTCAGTGAATGGTATTGACGGCGACTATTATGATTCATTGAACATTGAATTCCTGAGGGCTTTGGTGCTTTTTAGTTCTTTCTGACTTGATATAAAAATAAAAAAGCTTTTTCATCCAAAAGTTATGTCTGCTGACTGTCTTTTAGCACTGGGGAGTGGCATTACATAAGACTTTTAAAGGCAAAGAGAAAAGGATTTCAATGCAACAAAAAAAAATTAACATTTTTTTGTAAAAATTAAACAAAACCAGCTGTTAATTTTGAAACTAAAGGCACATTTAAGTGTTGCGCACACTGAAAGGTCAATTGCAGATACTTTGAAATCAGTTCCATGAGTTGTTTTGTGATGATATACATGATCTACCCATATATGTTAATGTTCAAAAGGTTAGGGTCGGTAAGATTTTATAATGCTTTTGAAAGAAGTCTCTTTTTCTCATGTTAGTATATATTAAAATGTAATTTATTTATGTGAAGCTAACCTTCAGTGTCTTCCAGTCTTCAGTGTCACATGTTCCTTTCTCTGAATATGCTATATCGAAATCATTCTAATATACTAATTTGTTGCTCAAGAAATATTTCTTATTATTATCAAAGGAGAAGACAGTTGTGCTGCTTAAAGGAATAGTTCACTCATAAGTAAAAATTTTGTCATATTTACTCACCTTCAAGTTGGTCCAAGCCTGTATACATTTCTTAGTTCGGTTGAATCCAAAGAAGATATTTTGAAGAATGACGGTAACCAAACAGTTGTTTTTCCCATACTATGAAATTCAATGGTTCCCAACAACTGTTTGGTTACACAATATTCTTCAAAATATCTTAAATGCATCATTCCAAAAAGAATAAACACACATACTCACCTAAAGGATTATTAATACCTGTTCAATTTCTCATTAATGCAATCATCTAATCAACCAATCACATGGCAGTTGCTTCAATGCATTTAGGGGTGTGGTCCTGGTCAAGACAATCTCCTGAACTCCAAACTGAATGTCAGAATGGGAAGAAAGGTGATTTAAGCCATTTTGAGCGTGGGATGGTTGTTGGTGTCGGTTTGAGTATTTCACAATCTGCTAAGTAACTAGGATTTTCACGCACAACCATTTCTAGGGTTTACAAAGAATGGTGTGAAAAGGGAAAAACATCCAGTATGCGACAGTCCTGTGGGCCAAAATGCCTTGTGTGATGCTAGAGGTCAGAGGAGAATGGGCCGACTAATTTAAGCTGATAGAAGAGCAACTTTGTCTGAAATAACCACTCGTTACAACCAAGGTATGCAGCAAAGCATTTGTGAAGCCACAACACACACAACCTTCGAGGTAGATGGGCTACAACAGCAGAAGACCCACCGGGTACCACTCATCTCCCCTACAATTAGGAAAAAGAGGCTACAATTTGCAAGAGCTCATCAAAATTGGACAGTTGAAGACTGGAAAAATGTCGTCTGGTCTGATGAGTCTCGATTTCTGTTAAGGCATTCAGATGGTAGACTCAGAATTTGGCGTAAACAGAATGAGAACATGAATCCATCATGCCTTGTTACCACTGGTGGTGTAATGGTGTGGGGATGTTTTCATGGCACACTTTAGGCCCCTAGTGCCAATTGGGCATTGTTTAAAAGCCACAGCATACCTGAGCATTGTTTCTGACCATGTCCATCCCTTTATGGCCACCATGTAGGCATCTTCTGATGGCCATAGATATCATATGAGAAGATTCCCTATTGGCCGCTGGGCAGTAAGAAATCCGGCCTGCCATCTTGAACCGGTCAGTATTCCTGTTGAGTTACATAGCAGCTGTAGATGCCAGAGCACTGTGCAGCATATTCCTGCTCAAATCGGTGGGCTATCGTCTTGGGAATTACTTTTCACAAGTAAGATTTAAGATTTAACATTACCTGACTAATGTTTGTATTGTAATGTTTCCTGACAAACCTCGCGTGAAAATCAGTACGGTATTCAGTGAGATATGATTAATTAAATGTGTAATTAAATTAAATTAAAACAGCTCATATCACCTGCCAAACAGATTAGACTGAGTGGAAGCGGATAACGGATTTTAGAATGGCGACCCCACGGCTCGTCCGTGCCAATAGGTGATGGCTACTTCCAGCAGGATAATGCACCATGTCACAAAGCTCAAATCATTTCAAATTGGTTCCTTGAACATGACAATGAGTTCACTGTACTAAAATAGCCCCCTCAACCAAATAGAGCATCTTTGGGATGTGGTGGAGACGGGACCTTCGTGCCCTGGTTGTGCATCCCCAGAAAACTCCATCAACTGCAAGATGCTATCCTATCAATATAGGCCAACATTTCTAAAGAATGCTTTCAGCACAAAAGGGTCTTATCCTTATGCTTTTTTGAATCAATGCCATGCAGAATTAAGGCAATTCTGAAGGCAGAAAGGGGACAAACACAGTACTGCTAGTATGGTGTTCCTCATAATCCTTTAGGTGAGTGTATATATATATATATATATATATATATATATATATATATATATATATATATATATATATATATATAGAGCCAGAGCCGATATGTGAGGCAGGCAGATATTATCTGCGAGCCGATGTTAGGCATTTTCCAAAGTTTCGGTCTCGGCAGTTATAATGGCCGAAAAATTTATATTTCAAAAATAAAATAAAAACGGACGAAACACGCTTGAACCATGTCATGAGAGTTGGGAGTTGTATAGTTTGTCCCCAGAGGCACTCTACAGTCCCTGTTGGCAACACTTGTTGAGTTGGTCACAAGCATACATTGCTTGAATAGCAATTAAAAGATCATCCCATCAGTTCTCTTAACTCAAATAAGCATAACAAAATTTGTGACTATCATGTCCAGTTTTGCTGCTGTTGAATAAGCCGGACACGAAGCGGAATTAGCTAGTAATAGTTACGTTGTCACAGTGTAGTTGATTGACTGTCCTTTAACTTTAACTTTTAACTGACAATGTGACTGAAGCTTTTTTCTTTAATAGCGCATGACAGTTATAGCAATGAGACGCATCATCTCTCCTTAGGCCTATTATATGAAAATGTACCATGAACAATCTGCAGTATGACGTTATCCCATTGCTAAATTATGGCTCATCATATAGACTCCAACCACAAAGCTAACTAATGCCACTATCATCAGTCTGTTCTGTTGTGACAATAAAAGAAACAAGTTTCTTTTTAAAATGCATTATCATATTATTTTAGTTAAAACTTATAAATAACTACAAAATAACTAATGTTAGGGAAATCTGTTAATGTTTTGTTGCGCGTTTCTATCAAAAAAAAAAAAATATATCGGCAAATATATGAGAAATATGAATTTTAAAACCCAAAAATATTTGCATGGATCGGCCTTCAAAATCCTTGTATATGATGTATGTATGTATGTGTGTGTGTGTGTGTGTGTGTGTGTGTGTGTGTGTGTGTGTGTGTGTGTGTATATATATAATCAGTTTATTTTAAGGCACTGAAGAAAAAATGCTCACAGTTCTCTAAATCAGTCATTCTTTATACACTTTCATTTTGTGTATATGTGTACTGTTAAATGTTGAATGAATTATTCAATTCTAAACATTTTCAAAGAGTGTAACCCAAGACTCCCATCAATGCCATCAGATTTTCTGATTAAATGAACACTATACATTGCATTAAAACAGCAGCAGGGTTGTGTGGAATATCCCAGAGGTCACTGTCTTCCAGCATTCCCTTCCAGTTCAACTCAGAGTAAATATTTGTATTGCCCACAGAAATGAAAGAGATGTAAGCCGGGTATTGATAAAGCACTTGAACATACACATTAGCTGCAAGGCAGGAACAACTGCTATTTTTGAAGCAGAAATACACTAAATGTAATTCAGTGAAAATCATGATGAAGTATGGGAACAGACTGGTTCAGATATTCTCAGTGATCTGCATGCTATTTCATTGAAGTCAAATTTGAGTTGAGTATTTTCCATTTACATGAACCTGACAATTTAGTCTACTTGTTTAAAGTTTAATAAATCCAGTTCTATAAGACAATAGCACCATCAAGCTATTCAAGATGTCTCTCATTGTCAAACAGTATATAATACAACAAAGCTATTTTTGTTACAAATAAAACAAATGTGTTCAAAATGTGGTTAGATCCATCTGTGAGATTGAAAAGACATTAGATTTACTTGAAAACATTTGCTGTCCTCTAGTGGTCACTTTCTGCTGTTGGCCAGAAAACAGATACAATAACTGACCAGACTATATTCTAATTTCTACCTTTCTTATCTTTTCCCTACATCTGTAACACTTTACAACAAGCTCTCATTCATTAACTTTTGTAAATGAATTAACAAACACGAACTGACAATGAGCAATACATTTGTTACAGTATGTATTCATCTTTGTTAGTTAATAAAAATACATCATTGCTTGTTCATGTTCAGTTCAAAAAGTGCATTCACTAATGTTTTAACTTTTGATTTAATAATTTATTAGTAGGCCTAAATGTTGACATTAACAAATAATAAAGGCTGTAGAAGTTGTGTTTATTGTTCAGTTCATGTTAACTAAGAATAACGAATGTTAACCAATTAAACCTTATTATAACATGTCAACCCCAAATCTATCTGAGCACTTTTATATTTAAAATCTTAAATCTTAAATGTCTTTTAGTATTAGTCACAAACTCTCCAGACTTTATAACTGTTCATATTTACAAACACCTTTGGGGGACAATATAATCAGATATGAAATAAGAAATTTCATTAAAAATTAAAAAGAAAAACATTTCAAAACGATTTTTGTTTATTTATTTGAAAATATGCTAAAACACTACTGATCAAAAGTTTGTTATAATTATGTTTTTCCCTAATGCTCACTAAGGCTGCATTTATTTGATAAAAAAATTCAAATCAGTAGTAATATTGTGAAATAATAATTATCTATTTGAATTTATTTTAAAATTATTTCTGCAATGGCCAAGCTGAATTTTCAGCATTATTACTCCAGTCTTCATTGTGTCACACTTTCTTTCAGAAAATCATATTTTATATATATATATATATATATATATATATATATATATATATATATATATATATATATATATATTTATTTTTTTGCACTGCTGTTAAGTTTCTCCAAGGTGCTTTTTGTCTACCACTATTCTTTCTGACTTTCACAGCAGCAATATAATCAATTACACTCTTAACTTTTGAGTTAAAAGAATCAAGGAGAAAATCAACAGAGTCGACGGACGGATATGCTTAATTTTAAAGATATAGCCTTCATAAATAGCACACTAGTGTTTTCACTTAAGCATCTCTTCTTGACAGACACAGATCTAGCTTCAATGACAGGAGAGATCAATATAAGAAAATACAGAAATGATCAGACAGTGCTACATCCTTAATAACAATCGATGAGATGTTTAAACCCGTACTGATAAGTAAATCTAGAGTGTGTCCACGGTTGTGTTTTGGACCATGTACATGCTGAGTCAGATTAAAAGTTTTTAAAAGATATAGTAGTGTAAAATTATGCTATGCAAAAAATTGCTTTTCAAAACAAAGCAAATATGGCTGTGCTGACTTCTTTTCAGTCTTGCAGTCTCTCATGTTGACTTTATTTCACTTGTGGGCAGTGCACATTAATGAACAATATAAATGTAAATGTGTCAGATATGCATAAAAAAGTCTTTTTTTTAATCTGTAGAGCCTTGACAGAATGTTAAAAAGTCACCTTAAAAGCCAAGCATCTACAAACACTCAAAAGAGAAAGAAGAAAAAAGAGGGGGAAACCCCATTCACATTATTAAATAAAAATAAAATAAAATAAAAAAGTTCATGATTTTGTGTGGAAATATGCTAAAATAAACTAAAAGTAAATATGTCTAAACATATTGTGATACATACGAGGTAAGAAAAAAAAATCGTGACAGGAGAAAGCAAATAACTAGCAAT
Source organism: Hybognathus amarus (assembly GCA_030378365.1). Lineage (NCBI taxonomy): Eukaryota > Metazoa > Chordata > Actinopteri > Cypriniformes > Leuciscidae > Hybognathus > Hybognathus amarus. Next base: position 50,824 of record JAQIUQ010007664.1, read on the forward strand.
TATTACAACAACCCGATCACACTAAATGCGTCTTTATAGCACGCATGTGTATTGTCGTGTAATATATACGCTAAAGTGAGTTTTTACGTGCATATGATACGCATTGGTTGGTTAGGTTAAGTTTAGGTGTGGGTGCTGTGTGTATTATACGTGTGGCTAAAATTAAGTGGTTTGGGTGGTGTGTGTATTATACGCAAATGAACTGCGTATTAATTGCACGCGAAAAGTCGTCTCATATGCACGTAAAAACTCATTTCACGTATAGGCCTATATTACACGACAATACACATGCGTGTTATACAGACGCATTTACGTGAGAACAGGCTGATTACGATATGCTAAAATCAGAATTTTGAGATACTAATGTTGACAGTGCTGAGAAGTAGGCTAACCATTTTCTTTAGATGAAACTTAAAATAATCATATGTAGCCATAGTCTTCTAATTATTGATGGAGTTCCATTCCCTTGTGGCGAACACTGAAAATACAGAGCATCTAAATTGACTTTCTGAGAGGAATAATACAGTCCCCTCTTTCTGCCCTTGTGGACCGACGTGCAGTTGTTATAACACAAACATAGTTTTAATGATGAAAAGTATTATTATTTTTATTATTATAATAAAACAATGATGAAAATGAACATATTTTTTTATCAATAATTTTTGTTATTGTTCATACAGAGAGTCCAATGGTTTTAGAGGTGGTAACCTAATAATTTAGACATTAGACTTCTTAGGTTTACAGTGTCAAGAGTCTTTGTGAGGTCAAGAACAGCGCCCGAAAACCCCAACTTTGTCCAAGAGAGACTAAAAGGATTAGTTCACTTTTTAAAAAACTTTTGCTGATAATTTACTCACCCCATGTCATCCAAGATGTCCATGTCTTTCTCTTCTTCAGTCGAAAAGAAATGAAGGTTTTTAATGAAAACGTTTCAGGATTTTTCTCCATATAATGGACTTCAGTGGGAACCAGGTCGGTTCAAGTTCCAAAAGAAACTTCAGTACAAACTGCAAACTTGTTCAAATGGTTTTGAACGATACCAGACGACGAATAAGGGTCTTATCAAGCGAAACGATCGCTCATTTTATAAATAAATAACAAAGTTTAAGTTTTATAAGCTCAAACGCTCGCCTTGCTCTGTTCTGTAACGCACTCCTGTTCGAACTCGTTCATCAACATGAACAAATCTTTTTCCGAATCAATTCGTTCGTTTCTTTCGCCGAATGAACCAAATGACTCGGAAAAAGATTTGTTCATAACTCCACCCCCTTAACGTAGGCATACTTCTAATGCTCCTGACGGGAGTTTACATGAAGCCATGTCATTTATTTTTGATTCTCCTCTTTTTTTTACATTTTTGTTTATATCATTTTCGGTTATATAGCCTATTATTACAACCATTTATTCATTTAATTTTACCGCAGTTTGTTTGTACAATGTTATAAGCCAATTAAAATCTTTTATCGTGCGCGTTGAGCAAAAGTTACAGTTATCAAAATTCTGGCCTATAGTTAATTTACTTTTAAAACTTTTATGTATATTTTTGTTTATATAATTTTTATTCATATTATTAGGCCCATTTATCGTTTAATTTTACAGGACTTTTTGTGTAGGCTAGATTCCTGTTCTTACATAGGCTAGTAATAATTTGTGACTTGAAATGAAACATTTGAATGAAACATTGGTCGTTCAGTTCAGGCTGTGGTCTGAACCTAAAAGTGAAATACAAATACATGCAGATTTTTTCCTATTTTGAGGAGCGGGGCGATTCGAGTGGAACGCAAAGCAAACTGCGTTGAGCGCTGAGTGGAGCGGCCTGGTGTGGCTTTGAGCTGGGGAGCGGAGGGTGAACAGTTCGTGAGCACTCACCGCTCCATTCCGCTCATCCCAAATTTTTCTGTTTGATCTGTCAAGTACAGTGTCCGCCAAGATCCCCCGTGTCGCCAGGCTCTGAGCTCTCTGGTGTGGTGGCGTGAGTTCCCTGGCGAGTTGGATTTCGAGCTTCGGGTCACGTCACGAGCTCAAGCCTCCACCAAGGACAGCAAGTTTGTTATTTATTTTTGTTTTTGTTTTCTCCACTTTGTATATATTGCAATTCTGACTGTATTGACTTTGTTGGTTAGAATGTAATTTTGAAAAAAAAAAAAAAACAAACAATCGCCGGTTGTGCGTCACACGCACACGTCATATGCGTCATTGCGTTTTGTTCTTTCTGCCAACCAGCTCGCGCCCACGCCCATTCTCGTGACGTCACATATGACTAGCAACTCCCAAATAAACTTCGAAAAACCTCGTCAGTGTCGCTGCTGGAGATTAATCTGATCGGACGCAACTATTAACGAGTTATAAAATCCCTTAGTTCTCATAACTGAAGTTTATTTAGTGTTTGTATTAGGCGGAACCTGAGATCTGGAGCGCAGCGATCCAGCCAGACTCATTCAAATCAGACTAAACAGTGTATGGTGTGATTTTCCTTAAATTAAAGCTGCAGGATTATGTTCAAAAACACATTCCAGAGCGGATTCCTGTCCATCCTCTACAGTATCGGCAGCAAACCTCTGCAGATCTGGGACATGATGGTCAGAAACGGACACATCAAACGCATCACAGACAATGACATCCAGTCTCTGGTGCTGGAGGTGGCGGGAACGAACGTCAGCACCACCTACATCACGTGTCCCGCAGACCCCAAGAAAACCCTCGGCATCAAACTGCCCTTCCTCATCATGATCATCAAGAACCTCAAGAAGTATTTCACATTTGAAGTTCAGGTGCTGGACGACAAGAACATACGGCGGAGGTTCAGGGCGAGTAACTATCAGAGGATTACCCGCGTGAAGCCCTTCATCTGCACGATGCCCATGAGGCTCTGAAGACGGCTGGAACCAGATCCAGTTCAACCTGTCAGACTTCACACGCCGAGCGTACGGCACCAACTACATCGAGACCCTGAGAGTGCAGATCCACGCTAACTGTCGCATCCGGCGCGTTTACTTCTCTGACCGGCTGTACTCCGAGCACGAGCTCCCCGCTGAGTTTAAACTCTATTTACCCATACAAAACAAAGCAAAGCAGTGAAGGAGCAGAACGGATTCCTTCGTTTTATCTGCACATAGAGTTAGAGATGGATGGATGGATGGATGGATGGATAGATGAATAGATAGATGGATAGATAGATAGATAGATAGATAGATAGATAGATAGATAGATAGATAGATAGATAGATAGATAGATAGATAGATAGATAGATAGATAGATAGATAGATAGATAGAGTAGATAGAGTAGATAGATAGATAGATAGTCTAGATAGATGATAGTTTAGAGTTGATTAATTGATTGATGAGATTGATAGAGTAGATAGATAGATTAGATAGATAGAGTAGTCATAGATAGATAGATAGATCAGATAGTTAGATAGATGAGTCTAATGGCTCAGATAGATAGATAGATAGATAGATAGATAGATATTGATTGAGTCTAGGGCTTCAAGGTATTTAGATTTGAAATTTTGTTGGGGAGTTTGAAATTCTGAAGATTCCACAATGTTAAGTCAATGGGAGTTTTTCCGACTTTGATCGTCTTTTTAGGAAAACCGTGAGTCCGATCAGATATAGCACACTAAGTCAGAACAGTTTGAGTGTCCGTGCTGAGTTTGGAGTATGTGGAGATTAAAGCTCTAGGAGGAGACAGAGTTGTAAATTTTTTTGAGTAAGAAGAATAATAATATTAAGTTTTAAATAGGATTTCAGTAGTTGGCTCTCACAAGCCAAATTAAATAGGTTTAAAATTATATACATGTTTTAATCTCACATCATCTCTGTCCTCCTCACTGTTCATAATTGTGTTAAATTTCAAAAATAGGTAATTTTTAGACTATTAATGTGGTCAAATGTCATACGGTCAAACAGAATTCACTTTAAGTTATTTAAGACAATTGTATTTAAAAGATTATATAAAATGCTTAAGGATAAAATTTGTTATTTGGCATATTTTTCAAGTCTTAAGATAAGCATATTAAAGTATCAGTAAGATAGTCCTTTCAGAAATGTCATTAGTATCTAAAACAAATTGTTCCACAAAACGCATTTTCCCTATGTCATACCGGTAAAACAAAGTTTAGAAGCCATTTTGGAACTGAATATTAATGACTTAAGTCATGTGACATTTGATGACATCACTCAGAGGACCCCTGAAGACCAGCCAAGTTGAAGTTAAGCAAGGGGGTAATCCATCAGCCGGACGTTGAACTACCCCTGCGGGGGATTTATTTTTTGCAGGATGGTAGGGGAAGACTCATCAATATTCATTCAGGAACTCATCCCTGATTGGTCTACCTCTACCCCACCCCTAAACCTAACCGTCACTGAGGACTGATGACCTACCCCTAACCCCGCCCCTAAACCTAACCGTCACTGGGGTTAAGACCAATCAGGGATGAGTTCCCTAATGAATATTGATGAGTCTTCCCCTACCATCCTGCAAAAAAAAATTCGCCTCCGGGGGCGCCATTGTAGCGTACTATCACCTGCTGTTAGCATCCCATTGACTCCCATTCATTTTGGCGTCACTTTGACAGCGAATAACTTTACATCGGAGGCGTCCGAAAGACTCCATTTATCTATTATTTATTTCTAAAGAAACACGACAATGTATAAAAGGCTCCATTACTTTGTATGTTACGTTATGGCCACGTAGAAGCCGTTCTTGTAAAAATAGGCTAAAAAGTTGCGTCATAATCACTCGACATGTCCGCCGCACAGTAGAGAATTACCGTATGGACAGGAAGAGAAGCTCGCACAGCCTCGCAGGCAATCTTTTACTGTCTAAAGTCAGCCCATTGCATAAATAGAAGGCAAAATAACAAAATAACTAATCAGAACACTGACCAAAAGTTGCTCCATTTCGCGCTTCGCCATCTCTGTGACACGATTAAAATTTGTCTTGGCACAGCTACTATAAGTCAGTCAGTTTGCTCACGTGACATCTATGGCGTACGACAAGCGTGCGTTGATCAAGTGAGTGCCCATGTTGAGCTTTAAACTCTCTCCGTTGCAATCAACGGGGTCGCTGTGTCCATTTCTTTCACTGTCTATGAACTTAAGTTTAAGATTTTGCTCCTATACATTTGGGGTAATTTCACCTTTCCAAGTGTGTTACCATGTGTCACAGATTTGGGTGTCATTATGGTCAAACGTCAAAAAAGGGTTTAATACATTTAAAATTTGAAAAAAATATTTATTTACAGGTGAAATATAAAGTTTAAAAGTCAAGGTAAGGGTAAAGGTGGAAGGAGGTGGCCAAGCAACTGCCTGTTATAAATGACACAGCACAAAACTGTCATAAGGGCAAACAAAAAATGTCATACAGACAAACGATTTTACCGTATGACATGTTGTTATACCATATGACACAGAGCATTTAACTGTTATTTCTTAATTGTTATATCACAATATATAGTTTGTACAACTACTATGAATTAATATTAACATATATAATTTATTTCTGCCTATTTTAAGCATTTTTTTCACATTATTAAAGATGCCTCTTTCTAGTAAGGAGAGGGGTGCACGTTTCCGTGCAAAGCTCAGGGCAGATCCTGCAGCTAGAGAGGAGAACCTAGCCAAGAGGAGGGAAAGGTATAACTGTAAGAGTATATGATGCCAGTAATGTTAGGATGCGCCAGTTTAGTCAGTATAGGCAGTATCTTATCTATAGGCCTGAGTTGAAGTCAGCATCACAATGTTTCTGGAAAGTGGCTTCAAATACAGTGGGGACAAAAAGTATTTAGTCAGCCACTGATTGTGCAAGTTCTCCTACTGTAGAATAATGAGAGAGGTCTGTAATTTTCATCATAGGAACACTTCAACTATGAGAGACAAAATGAGAAAAAAAGTAAACACTGTAAACACCAGCTACAGTGTGTGCAAACCTGGTGAAGACTTACAGGAAACATTTGACCTCTGAGGCCAACAAAGGTTATGTTACAAAGTATTGAGTTGAACTTTTGTTATTGACTAAATACTTATTTTCCAAGATAAATTTATAAATAAAATCTTTAAAAATCCTACAATGTGATTTCCTGGATTTTTTTCTCATTTTGTCTCTCATAGTTGAACTGTACCTACGATGAAAATTTTGAATTGGCCTGACATCAATTTATTACATTAAAAATGCAATGAAACGTTGAAATTGTACTATGTCATACGGTAAAACAAAATATGTCATATGGTAAAACATTGAATTTTAAAAGAAATAAAAATAGATACTTTGTTTGTTTACAGGGTTCATGAAAATAATGGAGGAATAGTACGATAGACATATATATATATATGTATATATATATATATATATATATATATATATATATATAACTTCAAGGCATTTTTGACTAGTTTCTTGCAAAAAAATAGAACAAATGTCCATAGATGACATGCTGTGGTTGTTAAAAAACAAAATATCTAATATTTGTGGTGTAGGTGGTTATATATGTTGCAACTTGTTATAGAATACTTACAGATCAACAATTACATTCATGGTTGTTTTTAACTGTGTCATGAATATCAAATTTAATTTATTCCTAAAAATCACTTCGTTTTACCGTATTACATTTTTCAAGGACTGTATACAAAGAAACACATTAAAATATAATATATTTTTTATAAAGGGCACTAATAAAAACAAAACAATATGTGATAAGGTGATGGTTATAACCACTATAGTATTTACGGTAGTCCTTTGTGGTAGGGTGAATACGGTAGTTTCTGGTCTGATGTCCCCTTTATGAATGAAGTAGCGTTAGTTCAGTAGTAATGGCGGCGCGCACGCTGAATAGACAACGCCAGATAGGCTGCGGAGATTTCTGTTTTTGAGACTGTGAGTGTGTGCCTAAATTGCAAAACAGTTGTTGTAAGCTGTAGCTGTTATGAGGTACAACGTCGCGGATAGGCAGCAGTGATTTTCCTTTGTGGAGGTTGTAATGATGGTTTGTTCCTGGTTTGGAAAACAGTTATTGTAAGCTGTTGCCAGGAGCTGGTCTTTGTCACTGTTTTGAATAACTAAAGTTAAATCAAATTGAAGGTCTGCACTGATTTATTTAGGTGTATGAATCTCTTTTTTTATTTATTTATCAACTTGCTGCCATCTAAGCCTATTTATGTGATTGTGGTCAATAAATTGAATTGAAACGACAATTGGGTTGGGCATCTTGATGTGCATCATAGATGGGCTTTACAGTTTGGCGCTCCACGAACAGGATTTTTGGTAGTGAGTTGATGAATGGTGCGGTTGGGATTCAAAACAGTGACATTGGCTAAGGAGTTGAGGTCTGCGGATCAAAAGACAAGGAACTTCTGCAGAACTGCTCCGGACCTAAAAAGTGTTGTTGCTGCAGTATGACCGACATCCAAATGATGGAGCATGAACTTGCTGCGTTGCGGGAAAGGTTGGTCAAGGAGAAAGCTTCAATGGATGAACTTAAACGACAGAATGAAGTACTGACTGCTCAGTTGCAACGAACTGTTACACCAGATCCTTTGCAAACGTCACATTCTTCTGCAGATGTGGGCCTGGCGGATTCAGCTGCTTCTCCGACCTCCACCAGTAGAGTTAGAACATCTGTTGAAGTGATTTATGTGCCTAAAGACAAGAAGATGTTAATGTTTTCGGGTGACCCAGGTACTATCTCATATTACGATTGGGCTGATGAAGTGCAGAACTCTATGAATTATCGGCAATATAGGGAAAGAGAACAAGCAGCTTTTCTCTATGATCATTTGGAGGGGGGAGCTAAACAAGAGATAAGATATAATGCAGCTGAGGTACGCAGGAGCCCTTCATTGATTTTAGAAGCTTTGAAAGAGGCGTATGGCCAGCCTTATTCTCTGACGGCTGCTCAAAAGCGTTTTTCGACCGAAACAGAAGGCAGGTGAGGGGTTGCGGGAATTTTCTCATTCACTGTTATCCCTGGCAGGAGACATTAATCGTTGTAATGGAGGAGTGGAGTTGTGTGGGGAAGAGACGATAAGAAGTCAGTTTGCAGAGAATGTAAGAGATCCTTCACTTCGTAGAGAATTAAAACGATTAATTAGACAAGATCCAAATATAAAATTCTCAGCTTTGCGGAGAGAGGCAATGCTGTTTTGGGAAGAGGATAATGTGCCTGATCGAGCCCCTGACAGTTTAGTAACAGAAGGTGCAGCAGTGGAATGTTCTGGTATTCCTACAACAAAAACTTCTGCTAATACTGATTCTCTTCTTCTGAACTTAAAGAGGCTCTGAGGAAACAGGAGGACAAGTTAGAGGGCCTTGCAAAACAGGTAGAAAGGATCCAGGTTTCTGAGGGCAGACGGGGGCGTAGGCCAAGACAGGAGCCCAGGTATGATTCAACAGGAAGACCTATTTGTTTTAGATGTCAGGGAGTAGGACATATTGCAAGATTTTGTTCAGACATGAAAACGGTTAGTGACAATGGCCATAAAACAACATCATCTGAGTCGGCCAGGGGGACAGCCGTTTCTGTTAATATGCAACAGGGAAACGATTCCCACCGTAGTTCAGAGCCAGACTACGGGGGGAGAACGGTCGGGCTCAGACGATTCAATCATTTGGGAAAAAGTATATAATGCACTTACAGGGCCAACTCCCGTGATGGATGTGTATATGGGAGGAGCACGTGTCCCATCTATGATAGATACAGGTTCTATGGTCACTATTATAACAGAGAGTTTTTTTAGGGAACATTTTGAGTGTAAAGGAGAGGGTGCCCTAAAGGAATGTGGGTGGCTGACCTTAAAGGCTGCGAATGGCCTTTCTATCCCATACTTGGGTTATTTAGAACTTGATATCAAAATTTTGGATCAGGTCTTTTCACAGCGTGGTGTTCTAGTAGTGAAGGATCCAACAGATCCTGTAACAAAATTGAAGAGGGAAACTGTTCCAGGGTTAGTGGGCATGAACATAAATAAAAGATTGCAATGAAATTTTTCCTGGATCTTTTAATGTCATGCCTCCAGGACAGTGTGCTCAAGTGTATCAGGGGTTTGCAAAAGTGATGGCCCCCTTACCCATTACAGTACCAGCAGGTTCAATGTGTTTGGTTCCTGCTACAGGGTTTCAGAACACCTATGATCCCGATTATATTGCTTTGGTTGAGGGGTTGGAGGTGGATGAAGGGCTTCTACCTGGGGCCCTCTGTCGTGTCCCCAGGTTTGGTGAGGGCTTAGGGTGGCCAGCTAGCTGTTCCTATTGTAAATGCGTGCTTTAGATATCAGGTTGGCCCCCCATTACACGGCTAGCACGCCTGCATGTAGCTGAGGTAGTGAGCAGGAGGTTCAAAGTCTATTTCTTTCGAAACATATGCCCAGGGGAGGTTCGGGTTTCATTATGGTCAGAAGAGGCTTTTGTTTTTAGTCATGAGGTTGCATCTACTTTGCCACATGGCTTTAATTTTGAATGTCCCTTTTGGGAAGGCAACAGATAGTTCTGGTTAAAGCATCTGCTGAATGAGTATGCTGATGTGTTTGCTTTCAGTGATAGTGATTTAGGGTGCACTGCAATTATACAGCATGAGATACCAGTC
>JAQIUQ010007665.1:0-62500 GCA_030378365.1 Hybognathus amarus
AATGAACCATCACTGAACTCACTTAAGTTGGACTATGACACTATTTTCTTGATGTACAGCCGAAACAAACTTTGATGCATTATTTTCCTGTTGTCTCTGTAAAGCTGCCTCGAAACACTCCGCTATATAAATAAAGGTTACAGGTGATTATTTAATCTAATTTGTTTACAGTAGTCAATATTTGAAGTGGATCAAAAAAGTTCAAAGTTGTCCTAAACCAAAAATAGTATTGCTAAAAAGTCATGTATAGCTTTGATAAAAGGTTTTGATCCACTTAAAATGTTGACTACTGTACTATTATTTTTTATGGCTAAATTTCACATTCATAAATGCAAATTTTCGGGTAAAAAAAAAAACACGTTTTATTGCATTTAAAAATGAAGTGAGGCATTATATCGAGTCAACATTGCCCTCGAAGACACAAAAAGCTATTTCAATTTTACATGCATGTGGCCTACACTATTTTTTTTATTATATATATATATATATACACTACCGGTCAAAAGTTTAAGATTGGTAAGATTTTTTATGTTTTTAAAAGAAGTCTCTTCTGCTCACCAAGGCTGCAATTTTTTGATAAAAAATACACAAAAAACAGTAATATTGTGAAATATTATGACAATTTAAAATGACTTTTTTAATGTTAAAATACATAAAATATCTGTTCTTTGAACTTTCTATTCATCAAAGAATCCTGAAATAAAAATGTAAAAAACAAAATGTTTTCAACATGGATAATAATCATACATGTTTTTGGAGCATAAAGTCATCATATTAGAGTGATTTGTGAAGGATCATGTGACACTGAAGAGGAATGTCAGCTTTTTTCAGAGGAATAAATTACATTTTAATATATATTAACATAAAAAAAGTCATTTTAAATTGTCATAATATTTCACAATATTACTGTGTTTTTTGTGTATTTTTTTTTATCAAAAAATTGCAGCCTTAGTGAGCAGAAGAGACTTCTTTTAAAAACATAAAAAATCTTACCGACCCTAAACGTTTGACCGGTAGTGTATTCTTTTATTTTATTTTTTTATTTATTAGAGAAATATAAAGAGTACAGATAAGCTTAACAGAAATGAAATCCAAATATCCTTATGCATGCAAAAATCTAACCAGATATTATAGTTCCTTCTGCAGTTGTTAATTAGATATATACAAACGTTTGTACACACACATTCACTAACATGCCACCTACACAAAAACATATGCATATATTCCAGTATACAGAATGACTAGTGTATTTTGTATATTGTTACAGTTTTCCTGTTCACATTTACCTCTATGGTTCTGTAGAAGGGATCCAGAAAGGATCTTTGCGAGGGCCACGATCTGCGGGTGCCAATCCCATCCGTCTGAACAGTGGACGAGCACCGGACGTCCCTCGCGCTTCCACCGCAGAACACACCAGAGTCGCGGCTTTCAGCATGACGGACAGATGCTGGAGCCAACGGGTGCTTTCCAGAGCCGAGAGCCAACTGGACACAGCAGAGCGACACGGGTTACAGAAGCAGAGACTAGACCCGATATACATTCAATCATGCGATATTCCATATGTGATGCGATAATGATTAAAGCGTGTAAAATAAACTTGAATTATCTTAACAGGTGCATTGCACAAGTCAAACTACGCCCCCTCTGGCGACAAGCGAAAACTGAAACTGCACTCTCTTGTGCTACAAAAATCACACTACAAAAGTTATTCTTTTGTTCATGAACAGTTATTGCAAGCCGTTGCGATATGCATATCGCGATATATACATTTGTGATGTTTCAATATATTGTGCAGCCCTAGTGGACACTGTGTGTGAAGGAAGAGCTGAAAATAACTTCAGATGTCATTGATGCATTAGCAGTAAAATGTTCTCAAGATGCAATCAACTCGAGTTATTCTTTATTGTTAATATCTCAGACTTCAAGTGAACTGTCACTTGTGGATCTTTACATATATAATGCAATTTAAAAGTGTTTTGAATGCATTAATTATGCCATGTAATGCACCTTATAATGCATTGTATACTCTCCTTAATAATTGTAACCGCAGTTATATCCATTCATAGTACCTTACGAAGTATAATGCATTTAAACACGACAAACAACCAATTTAAGATGTAAAAAGGCATCTGCAAATATAATGCATTTTAACTTTAATGTCTTTTCATAAATAATTGTTAGAATGTACAATGTGAATACATTTATAATGCACTGTACAAACAGGCCTTAAGTAAAGTGTTAATGAAAACTGCAATGCAATCGATGCTTTACTCGTCTGCCACGATAACAATATTTTTGGAGCCTTTTTGGGGCTTTTATTTTGGGGCTTTTATTTTTGGAAGCTTTTATTTTAATTTTCTCAGCTAATGTTTTTTATATACATTTAAATATAGATAGAAAACATCTTATTTAAATTTATTCTACAAACAACCATTCAAAGGTTCGGGGACAGTAATAAAAAAAAAAAAGAATTAAGACAATTTGCATTAAATTGATTAAAATCCTCATATTAGAGTGATTTCTGTAGGATCATGTGACACTAAAGACTAATAATGATGCTGAAAATTCAGCTTTGATCACAGGAATAAATTACACTTTACTATATATTCACATAGAAAACAGCCATTTAAAATGTCAATAATATATCATATTTTTACTGTATTTTTGATCATATAAGAGACTTGTCAAAAACATTTAAAAAAGGAGTGTATGTAAATGTCATCACTTACTTGCCGGGATTCGGGATCTGACTGCAAACCGCTCGCAGCGACTGAAAGCTGTTTCTGATGGAGTGGATGTTGGCCATGCCCATAAACATCACCTCACAGTTGGGATAGTACTCTAAAACACACATAAACCAGGTCAACACAAACCACACGCAAGTCAACAAACACACACCAGTCCAAAGCTGTGAATTCAACTCATGCGCACAACTACAATATTACAGAAAACAATTCAGAATAAAGCAGCGTTTTCATCCCATGTATTTAAGACCACAAAACATCACTTCATTGGAAAGTTGTGCAAAATATGGGATCTGTAAAGAAACTGTAGTTTTTTCCTCTATCATACATTTTTTTGAGTTTCAGATGAAACCCAGTAAACTCTGTCATGTTCTCTTGCGTTCGGATGCTGGTGTTTGTGAGGAACGCTTCTGGAGGAAATTAAACACAATCATTCTAATGACAGACTTGGACCAAACCAACATCTGAGATGCTGCGATGTCGATTGGTCCGCTGGTTAGGCCAGTCTCCAATCACAGCAAAGTCACTCGAGTTATTTATTTGGCAAATGTTTTTCCATTGTTTATGTGCACGTCTTCTTATCGGATAAAAAAGTTCCACATCTTGTCATTTCCATCCAGCACTTTTTATGCAATATCCTAAAATGCACACTGAAAATATGTGGATGGAAACAGCTAGTGATGAAATGTGACGATCATGAGTTACGCGCACGGACCTTCACACTCGCAGCCTCCTCCTTTGGCACGGTTCGCACAGGCGGCGGGTGTGTGAACGGGCATCGAGAATCAGCAACTTCTGGGCCGCGGCGCTGGCGTCAGGAACGGGACATCCCGTCAGAGACGAGTCTGAGGACAAGACAGAGCGGATGAGATTAGAAAGACATACTGACACACTGCATGATCCGCACACGAGGTGCAGATATTAACAGGTCTCAGGGGCAAAAAATGGACAAAAATAACCCCAGATCAAAGATAAGGGGACCAAAATATATGGATTACTTTACAATAAGGTCCCATTAGTCAACATGTTGTTAATATTAACTACATTTGTTACTGTATTCATTAATCTGTAAGAAATCTTGATAATCTGTTCATGTTCGTTGCCAAAAGCAGTTCATTTTTAGTTCATGTTAACTAATGTTTACAAATGAAACCTTATTGTAAAGTGTTACCAAAATGTCAATATTAAAACACCAAGAGCAATAATCGACAATGATGATTTTTGTCATAATATTGCAGCCCTAGCCTTTAAACGGAGTTATTTTCAGGCTGTCAAACGATTAATCGCATCCAAAATAAAAGTTTGTGTTTACATAATATATGTGGGTGCACTGTGTAATTATATATATATATATATATATATATATATATATATATGGTACAATATAAATTGTATATATATTTATATTGCTGCTTATATATTATATATATAAATATATATATTTATAGCGCTATTATTATATATATATATATATATATATATATATATATATATATATATATATATATATATATATACACACACACACATGCATGTATATTTAAGAAAAAAAATATTTATATATAAAATATTTATATAAATTATATATAAATCTATATACAGTATATACATGAAAATATTTCTTAAATATATACAAGCATGTGTGTGTGTGTGATATATATATATATATATATATATATATATATATATATATATATATATAATATATATAATATATACATAATATACACAATGCACCCACATATATTATGTAAACACAAACTTTTATTTGGATGCGATTAATGATTTTGACAGCCCTAGTTATTTTATAATTTATATACTTTATGTAAGCTATTTACATCATGCAACTGTTGTGTAAATACATGTATGCCAATATGAGCAATATTAAACAGTGAATAAAACATAAAACACATGTCAGATTTAGCTTCGCCGCATTAAAAGATAGCTTTTGTTGTGGGTAACAGTCTATAATTGTGAAAGTATTTGACATAATTGGCAAATATTGTACCATCAAAAACAGTCAGCAATAAACATAAGTCAGATCGTTTAAACGGATGTTGATGAAAGTGAACCGCTCATTTGGTGCAGCTTCAATCGTGACACAGTTAAGATTACACTGCGCCGTTCTGAGTCGTGACATTTCTACAACACCCGCAGAGATGTGGTTTAGTGTGGCAGAGAGGTGAAAACAGCAGGAGAATAAGAAGAAGTCGGCTCATAAGTATATATAATTCTTCAGTCTGTCCCGCTGGAAAAATCCATGCTGAGAAACTCCTGGCATCCCGACAGCACTGATTCTCTCTGCACATGACAGCCAATTCACTTAAGCATTAGGATGAGAGAACTAACAGAGGCCAGCCAAAACCCAACCGGAAGAGTCCAGAGATGAGTCTCGACTCAGCAGAAACACTGCGTCCAATCAAAGAGAGTGATCGCATAAAGCAATGCAACTCAGGATAAATGCTTATTGGAACTGATCCACCATGCAATTAATTCAATTTTACATTTTATGTAGAAGACAAGTCAAGCACACCTCCACTCTGTGCACAATATAATAAATAGATGTTTTTCGAAGAGTAATGCAGCAAATGCTCACTATGCATTGCATTAAACTGATGCTTTTATCCCACAGCGACTGGAAATCACAAGCATTTTCTCCTAGAGCAAACAATATTCACAGTTCACGATGCCAGAATAAAAAAATAGCAGAAGTGAATGGGTTGTTAGTTTTATAGACGTAATGTAAGTGTCTTGGTTAATGGTTGTGGATCCCGAGTTTTTATGTCTCATTCACTCGGATCATTTCTCTGACTGGCGAAGCCCCAAAATGACGCTGCATTAAAAATACTTATTCATCTGCTACTTGATGATGCGTGGAGCTCATCTTTAATTATGCTGCTCTTCTCTTTCATTAATTTAGCCCTGGTACAGTTAAATGAGCATAGGGGTTTAATACAGGGTCTCAAACTAAAATCATAATTTAGCTTTTTTTTTTTTTAATTTCCAATATGGGCCAATACAGCCAATCAGCCCACTTCACTGTGCCGTTACTGTGTGCTAAAGGTGCAATGTGTAAAAAAGTTGAGTATCTATTAATAGAAATGCAATATGCCATCCATAACTATGCTTTCAGTGGTGTGTAAAGAAGGTACTTAATAAACCGTAATGTTTTATTACCATAGAAAGAGATATGAAGGTCGACATATTGTGACGTCATGTTTCTAATGAAGCCGAAGCGCGTTTCGTCACTACTAGGGCCCTATAATTTCTGCCATCACGGAATAAAAAGCACACTCTTTTTGACAACTAAAATAACAGTAAAGGGTAAAAAAATTAATTCCCAAAAATGTAAACAGAAAAAAATCGAATTTGCAAAAACTAAAACGGAAAAAACAGAATTTGGGAAAAAATGAAATGGAATTTGGGAAAAAATAAAATAGATTTTATAGGGCCCTACACTACCTTGAAAGATAAGTAGCAGAAAGCTAGAAGCTAGCCATAAACACCATGAGTAGTGTTTAAATATATTAACATTTTAAACAGCTTTTCAGTGCACCAATATTTTTAAATAACACTTTAAATTCACATAGCTATATAAATAAAATATATAAATCATTTCAAAAAACTAATAAATGCAGTTTAAGGAGTTATAAAAAACGTTTACAACAGTAAAAAAATAAAATAATGAAAAAATAATTTGAATTTCGTTAGACCATTGGTATTTTGCTATTAATAGCTTAGATGCAATCTCTATAGTGGCCAAGAAAAGTAGGAGAGCATTTCTGTGGTATTTTGCTTGTTGATTGTTGATGTTGTCAACCTATATTTGCTTATTGAAATTTTCATTGTGTCATGCACTAATGCCAGCCTTACAAAAACATGGTACAAAATAGGCAGGGCTTTGTTTTACACTCCTGTTCCTCATATATAAATAGATACATGGGTAATAACTAGGTAAGAAACCCTGAACCTCCCCCAAACCTCACCTTAACCCATATTGTTACCTTATATTACTTTCTTTAGTACTAGGTAATATAAGCACTTGTACTTGCACATTATTTGTAATTATAAATCAAAGATTGTACACTTCTAAGACACTTTTAACCCTAAAACCATATTCTGGACAAATGTGGGCAAAATAGTTTTGATTTATTTTTAAAAAATACTTTCCCTTGATCTGAGCGGTACAAGACTTGGCTACTTCTCCTAAGTTTGCCTCCTGAACACACACCATTTTTGACTCAATTCTACAATGTTTAGTGGGTGAAAAAAAAAACTTCTTAATCTTGTATTTGGGTCAAAAATGGGCACTCATTGAAATGAATGGGAAAAACTGTAATTTTGAGCATTCTAAAATAAGCCAAAATAAGAGCACAAGGTGACGGCAAAGTCACTTCATCTTTAGGTTTTAGCTCTAAGAACTTATTGGAATGATTTATTAATGTAGTTAAAAAATAAAAAAATAAATAAAATGTAAAAATAAGCATAATTTACATACAAAATATGGTAATTTTTGAAGTAAATAAATTCAAAAATAGCCGCAAAATAAAAAAAAACACCATAATTGGATAGACAAAACTTTACCGAAGACAGTGATATAACATTAATAATAAATACAAATTTGAATCACACCTGAGTCCTCATTTGTTTTTAAAGAGCTATAAAGTGAATATGGTTTGAGGGCTACAAGGACAGGGGTGACAAGGCAATCAAAACAATAAGTTGACATGTAAAATGGGCTGATTTAAGGTGTTACAGTAAGTAAAGTTAACCTCAAGTCAAGACACCTCAATTACACCACGGTCATCTGGGAGATTGTGAAATAGTAACAATATCTAGTCTCTGCCGTTGTGAGACAAAGAAGAAACTAATGCATTATAACCATCCTGACTGTCCTCGTAATCGCATCTCTGCAGAGCGTTTGATCTGGTCTGATTAAGATGACGTTGGCATCGGCTTCCGACTGCATTTGAGATGGAGCGGTCACGGGCTGTAATTAGAGCGCGTTTACTCTTCAACTGCGCCAAATTGAAAAGTTTTCCCATGGCAAAACCCATGATTCTTAGCAATCAGGTTGGCATGAGCCGTTCATCTGCAGTCCAATAATTGTCTCTAGAACGTGTTTACACTCTTCATTAGGGTGAGAACGCATTTTAAACACAGAAACTAATTACTTATGACATTCCCCCAAAACATATACAGTAATTATCTGACAGAGAGGATTCGGTGGTCTAAAAGAAGATTATTTGGAAAACTGGGATTGAAAACTGTTGGATAAAGGGTTAAAACGTTCACTGATTCATGTTTGTACTTACAGGCTTTTGCATTTCTAATGCGGGTAACAACATTAATATAATAAAACCCAGACCAATTGCATACAATAAACAGATACAACGTTCGAATCTTAAAATGTATTAGTAAATGTTGAGATTAACATTAACTATGGTTAATAAATGCTGTAAAAGTATTTTTTTGTTATTGCACGTTAATATACTTTTGTTTTCATTATTATCTTATTGTATAATTATAATTACACAAGTAATTTAATAATGCACAAATTAATTCGTTATTTAAAGTCTGTAAACTACGGATGCCCTTTTTGTTTTACAAATTTGTTTTTGATTAAAGTTGAAACGTTTTGACTTTAATCTCGAAATGCTAGATTTTAGTTTTTTTACAAATTTTTTTTTTGATTAAAGTCGAAACATTTTGACTTTAATCTCGAAATGCTAGATTTTATTTTATTTTGATTTTTTTTTTATCAAAGTCGAAAAGTTTTGACTTTAATTTTGAAATGCTAGATTTTTTTTTTTTACAATTTTTTTTTTTTTGATTAAAGTTGGAAACGTTTTGACTTTAATCTTGAAATGCTATTTTTTTCTTTTTGGATTAAAGTTGAAACGTTTTGACTTTAATCTGGAAATGCTAGTTTTTGGGGATTTTTTTACAATTTTTTTTATTTAAGTCTGAAACAATTTGACTTTAATCTCGAAATGCTAGATTTTTTATTTAAAAAAAATTTTTTTTGATTAAAGTCAAAACGTTTTGACTTTTATCTCGAAATGCTAGATTTTTTTCAATTTTTTTTTGATTAAAGTCGAAACGTTTTGACTTTCATCTCGAAATGCTAGTTTGTATTTTTTATTTTTATTTTTTTGATTAAAGCTCGAAACGCTTTGACTTTCATCTCGAAATGCTAGATTTTTTTTAACAATTTTTTTTTTGGATTAAAGTCGAAACGTTTTGACTAATCTCGAAATGCTAGATTTTTTTTTTTTTTTTTTTTTACGGTGCGGTTCTGGGCTTCCGTAGATTGAAGTCTCAAACGTTTCGAGATTAAAGTTGAAACGTTTTGACTTTAATCTCAAAATGCTAGATTTTATTTCTTTTTTTACAATTTTTACATTTTTTTTTAGGCTTCCGTAGTAAACTCTCTAATTAATAATAAAATCATTATAGGATTGGATTGTGATTCAAAAACAACATTTTATACTATCATAATCTCCATTGCAGCATCAGCTCTCTCAAAGTGTCTGAAACGGTTCGATAAAGGATTCAGTCTCTCTAAACTCCGCCTTTCCGAGAGCTGCTCTGCTCTGATTGGTCAGAAACCAAGCGCTCATTATCATATCTGAGCTCAGCTCTTGATACACATGAACATAACGAACCAAACTCTCCCAGTCTCAGATTCAACTACAGTGTATGAGGGCGGAGCTAAGAGATGCTGTTCAACCAATGAAAACCATAGACTGGCATTATGCAAATTAGTTACGTAGGTCCATGCAGAAAATAAGACTGGAATTACTGACGACTCATTTCAAAGCTTTGCAGGGCGGTTACATTCACAAACAGCTGTTTTACACACTGAATTACAGAGAATCCTGTAAACAAGCGGTCAGCGTCTCACCGAAGTCACTGTCGCACTGAGTCGGGTCCGTCTCTGGTCCTGCAGACCTGTGGCCCGGCGTCCAGCTGACAGGCCTTCGCTATCGAACGTCACCAGAGATCTCGTCCTCGAGTGTTCCTCCAACCCCACCAGCTGATCCTCCGGCTGACTGCAGCGAGCGATGACCGCCCCGTTCACGCTGGTGCCTGCCGGACAGACCACACGACATCAGTTTTGATTTTAAAGAGAACTACTGCTTTAATTTGATAGAAGAAAAAGGGCTGGATATAAGGCTGAGATGAGTGCGAGAGGACAGGACATCTCTCACCGGTACACCACCACAGGAATCCTCTTCCAGGACCTGAAGGAGCCCACGCTCTCCAGCTCTTTATCTGTGATCCAGACGGGCACCAGCAGCTTCTGAGGGTAACTCGAACACAACCTATGAGACAGAACCACCAGAGTTTGACACTGAAACTGACACACATGAACACAACCACCAATTTCAGTTACACAAATTTTTTTTGTAATTAATTATAGTTTTATAATACACACCATATCAGCAGCAAACACTATTATCATGGAAAACAAAGTAGAAATCATCATAAACAATCATAAATTTTGAGACTGAAACAAAGGATGCACTTGGCGAAGATTACTATTAATTAAAAAATACTATTAAATTACTAATAATTAAAAATAATAATTATCATTATTAATTTCTCATTTTATATTAGTTTTTTGTATAATTGTATTATTAATAGACTTTTTAATTAATTCAATTATTTTACTTAATCTGAATAAAAAAATAGAAGCCAATAAAATAACCACACCTTTGTTCAAAGTAACACAAAAATTGGACAGAAAATAGGCCTATATTAAAATAATATTAAATATAAATTTCATATTTAAAGGGCGGGCCGAATGGATATTTTTTTTATCTTCGAAAATGAAGATAATTTTCGACGGGCAAAATGGGACGGAATCCTAATTACAACCCTAACAACTATAAAATGTCAAGAAACAAAGACAATTATAAAAAATTGAACATATTTCTTACAACAAATACAGTAAAAATGTATAGACATTATATTAGAGACAGCCGCAAATGTATTTGCTTTTTCAATGAAATCTGATTAAAAATAGTGTGTTAAACTGCCATACATGAACATCAAATATATCATCACACATGAGGATCAAAGTCATCTTCTCTTATTCTGATGTTTTAATAAATCCACACACACACACACTTCATCTCAGTCTCATTCCCGCCTGAGTGTCTCACCCTCAAATGACAAAACTCCAATTTTTCCTGATGTCCTCGATGACCGACCTTACAGACACACACACACACACACATCTCGAGTCCTATGACGTGACTCATGTGGCGCAGCAGGTTCAGGCTTCGCTTCAATCTATCCATCTCTACAGCACTCCTCACACCGCCTGCACTTACAGCACAACACTATCTGCTCGTTTCAGGGAACATATCAGAACTCTGTACAACAGGTTTCACTCAAGGACAATTTAAAGAGGCCGTATGATGTCAGTTTTCAAAGTCTTGATGTTGATTATTCTCCTCATATTCTCCATTGTTGCTGGCTCCTCTCTCCACAGTCTGTCAGTAACGCTCTGTTTACTTCCTGTCTCTATGAAGCCCCTCCTTCTGAAAAGAACACTGTGCTCTGATTGGGTCGAGCGCTTCGAAATGTGTTTGGGAAATGCCCCGCCCCTTACCATAACCTTCAGTTTAACACACTACTAACTAACTCAACCTGGCCCCGCCCCTTTATTCTGTGCATAAATTATTATAATGAGGAATATTGTGGACGTGTTCCCGGAAGAAACTGGAGACTACAATGGAGGCGGTTTCAGGAGTTCAGAAACACTGACACTGATATAGAGGAGAACTCAGAGCTTGTTCATGCTCAGACAGCAACTATAGAAAGACGGATATGACTATATATTGTGGTGATGATATAAAGAGATTTTGCTATATGTAAATATTAGGGGCGTAACAATATATCACGATATAAAAGTGTAACAATATGTATCATTGACAGTGACAATATGTATTATGTAAAAAAATGTGTGAAAAAAAATATCAAGTTTTCAAAGTTTTAGTGTCAACACTACAATAAACTACTATATAAAATGTTGAATATACTGTATAATAAAGCAATGGGGGAATATTAGTGTAAAAAGCGGCCTACATTGTTGTAAATATATTTAGTCAGTGACAGAGATAGGCCCTATAAAATCCATTTTATTTGTTCCCAAATTCCATTTTATTTTTCCCAAATTCCGTTTTTTGCGTTTTAATTTTTGCAAATTCCGTTTTTTTCCGTTTAAATTTTTGGGAATTCAGTTTTTTTACCCTTTACTGTTATTTCTAGTTGTAAAAAAGTGTGCTTTTAATGTTAATTATTAAAATGCACACAAATAAAACAGGCATTTACTCTTAAAATGACATTAACTCTTACTTTTTAGCACAAATACTGCATGATGCAACATAACAATGCACTCTAAGTAAGCTACTTCAAGTAACAACAAAATATAGTTATGAGCTTTAAACTTTCCTGTAAAATCAATAAAAGTCTCTCTCTCTCTCTCTCTCTCTCTCTCTCTCTCTCTTCTCTCTCACACACACACACTGTCGAGCGCTCTCTCGGACACACTCTCTAACGCGCAATGTCACTTCACTTTTGTCAAGTCCGGCACCTCATCAGAAAGACGTGTACGGAGGGATGGGGTGGGTGTGTGTGTGTGTGTGTGTGTGTGCGTTGAGTTTTTTCACTTTTCGCCAACGAAAGTCAAAGCAGAGCCGTGGAGAATAACGGGAGAGTTGCATCACCCAGATTTGCTTCCCCCTGTCTGCTTTTTCCCAGACATACGTTCTTCTCCAGCACAAAAACAAATTCCATTCCAAATATGTAAAATTCTGCGTAACATAGATTCCGCGTTAACACTAGATTCCGCGCTAACACTAGATTCCACGCGCTAACACTAGAGTCTCAGGCGCTAACACTAGTTCCGCGCTAACACTCAGATTCCGCGCTAACACTAGATTCCGCGCTAACACTGAGATTCCGCGCTAACACTAGATTCCGCGCTAACACTAGATTCCGCGCTAACATGACTCAGATTCCGCGCTAACACTAGATTCCGCGCTAACACTAGATTCCGCGATAACACTGAGATTCCGCGCTAACACTCAGATTTCCGCGGTAACACTAAGATTCCGCGCTAACACTCAGATTCCGCGTTACATTCACATACTAGATTCCGCGTTAACACTGCATTGCCGATTAACACTCAGATTCCAGCGATAACACTGAGACATTCACGCGATAACACTAGATTCCGCGTTAACACTAGATTCCGCGTTAACACTGAGTTCCGCGTTAACACTAGATTCACGCGTTAACACTAGATTTCCGCGTTAACACTAGATTCCAGCGTTAACACTAGATCAGCCATTCTGCGTTAACACTAGATTCCGCGCTAACACTAGATTCCGCGTTAACACTAGATTCCGCAGTTAACACTAGATTAGCGTTAACACTAGATTCCGCGTTAACACTAGATTCCGCGTTAATTGGCCGTCTGTTAATCCATCCACGATTCCGTGATACGCGTAAATTATAGGGCCCTACAGAGATCAAGCATATTCATCTAAAATAATTCTTTTTCAGCTTCAGAATCATAAAAATATTGTTATTCTGGTGTCTCTATTGTCCTATATTTGGGTTAGGGAAATGCATCCAAGACTATTCATTTACACACACAATGTAAAATCAAATACAGCATTTAATCATATTTCTCAGAGTATCGCAATAATATCGTATCGTGAAATGTATCGGAATTATAACATGAGAATATCGTTACACCCCTAGTAAATATATCCACATACACGCAGAACTACATTCACAGTTTATAGTATTTTGGTGATAAGACACCATCCATCATAATCACACTTCAATCTTACTTGTAGTTGCTGTTGATGTCAGACACCCTCCAGGCGTTCTGCATGTCGAAGCCCATCCGCTTCACCTCCACCTCCAGCCTGTGCCGCACATGATCACCTGACAGAAACACACACACACGGTTCCTCAGCGATCTGCAGGTCTGGAGTGTATCTAGTATCTAGAGGATGTGTGTTCACTACGGGAGGGGTCAGGGGTCATTATAGTTCTGACAGTGTGATATCACAGGTGTGTGTACCTGGTCTGCAGAGGTGCAGGTGCTGGTCTTCATCATCAGTGTTTCCTCCTAAACACCAGGCGTGATAGGCCAGCGCGAACAGCTCCTCCAGACGGGCCGGGTGTGTGATCGCTCGGTTCAGGCGCTTCAGCCACTCCTCACACTGCTTGAACGTCGAGAAATGACACCTGACACACACAACAACACGGGTTACAGACACACACTGAAAGCTGAGAGGGACAATAACACTTTAGAGTTAGGCCTCATCTGTTAAAGGGGTCATGAACTTTTACAAGTTGATTGAACTGAAGTGTGTGTTGGCAGTGCCTGTACACAACCATCATAATAATGATACACACACATCCAGTGTTTCAGTTTTAATCTCCTTTGTATCTCCTCTGATGTTTTACCCTGCCTCACATTGAGCCAATTCGAGAGTGTGTAACAGAGTGTGTGTGTGTGTGTGTGTGTGTGTGTGTGAGAGAGATAGTGTATGAGATGTGTGAGAGTGTGTGTGTGGATAAGAGTGTGTCCTCTTCAGTGTGATGTGAGGAATCTGATCTCTTCTAATCAACAGAAATCTTCAGCTGAACGACACAGACGTGGTGATGTGATAAAGAGGAGAGATGGAAGCATGAAGGTCAGATTGAAAAGAACCAATTAGTTCAGCGAACAGCAGGAGGAAGTCCAAGACTATCAGACCGTGTGTGTGTGTGGGTGTGTATTACCTCACTACTTTCGAGTCTTTGCAGATGATGTGTAGCTGGAACATGTCTCTGCTCTCAACGCTCTCAATGAGCCTCAGAGGAACCTGCACCACACACACACACACAACCAGCCAATCAGAGAGAAGACGACTTACTCACATGACTGCATCAACCAATCATGAGCATCAAACTACAAACATTGATTCATGTCACAGTTTTAAATGTAACTCTTGCCCATCAGATGCAGAATAAAACATGTAACATTGTAATGATTTTTAAGATGTCATAAAAATTATTAAAAGACATTTCTTTAAATAGCAATACTGCAAGTTATTAATGCTGATATACTGATATAAAAGGCATTCATAGACTCCAAAGTTAAAGCCTTAATAATGATATAATACAATATATGTATAATTATGTGCTGGTCAGCAGATTAATTAATTGCATACAAAATAAAAGTTTGTTTACATAATGTGTGTGTACGGTGTATAATTATTTTGCATATATAAATACACACATATGCATGTATATAATTAAGTATTTGCATATATATATATTTTTATACACCATTTATATTATATATAAATATTTTTTCTATAAATAACACATTTTTCTTAAATATATACATAATTATAACACAGCACACACACATAACTATACACAGCACACACACACAACTATATACACGCACACACACATATATTATGTATAACACAAACTTTTTATTTTGAATGCAACTAATCGTTGCCCAGCACTAATGTAATTATAAATTAAATATGATACTAATCAGCATATTACAATGCTGAAAATTCAGCTTTGATCACAGGAATAAATTAAATTTTTAAATATATATTTACATAGAAATTAGTAAATTGTAATAATATTTCACCAGATTACTGTTTTTAACTGTATTTTTGATTAAATTAATTCAGCTTTGTTTTATATTATATATATTATATACCGATAATAAAACATAATATGATGTATCGCTTCGAATCCTAATATCCAGACTGCATCGATGTGAGCAACATCAAAACAGACATTATCAGGGGGAAACGAAGACATGAAATGCAGGGATGAAGAGGTCAGAGGTCAAAGGTGAGGGTGCAGATTACTCACAGAAATCTCACTGTCCACACCAGGATACATCTACAACACCGAACACAGGGATGAGGAAGAGGAGGACAGGAAGAGGAAGAGAGGTGGGGGAAAAAAAGAGGGAGATGAAAAGGTGACTCAGCAAAACGAGCAAACAAAGAGGAGGATATACATGGAAGGGTATGGAGAGAGAGAGAGAGCGAGTGAGAGAGAGAGAGAGAGAGAGAGAGAAAGAAAGAGAGAGAGAGAGAGAGAGAGAGAGAGAGAGAGAGAGAGAGAGAGAGATTTGCCGAGGTTGAGCAAAAAGATGCAGATTTGTTTTGAACAAAAAGAGGTCTTAAATCTCAGGGTCACATGATGCTCTAAGTGCAAGGGATTCTGGGAAGTATCATAAGGATTGCAGTCTCAAGCTTAAAGGAATCTTCGTTCCGCATAATGTGGATTACGACAACATTTCGTCTCCTAATTTTTCATAAAACACGGACGTCTATGTAATCGGAATGAAACTCATTCATGTTAAAGGTGCAGTGTGTAATATTTAGGAGGAATATGCAATATCATATACATAACTATGTTTTCAGTGGTGTGTGAAGAACTCGTATAATGAACCCTTATGTTTTTATTATCTTAGAATGAGCATCTCTCCTACACACACCGAGGGTCTCCTTACATCGACATGTTTCTACGGTGGCCCAAAACGGACAAACGCGTTTCATCAGTATGTTGTTTTCGTGTTCAGAAGCTTCTAAAGTCAGCAAACAAAAACGTTCTTCAGTTAAACGAAGAATCAAGTAAAACTAATTTTTATTTTTTATTTTTGTAAAGAAACCTCATTGTTTAACTGGCTACTCTCTGCTGTCTCAGACGACGACATCACTTCCTGTCGGCCACCGTAACGTCTGTTGGGTGCAATTCGCAACCTCACCACTAGATGCCACTAAATCACACACTGCACCTTTAAAGGAACAAATACTGTCATAAAGCGACATGCATTTGAATAATTTAGTATTATTTATATCCTATTACTATTTATTAATATTTGATTAACAATATCAACACTTAACAGGTAACAACCCTATAAACACGTCCGCTGGTCATTCAGACGTCAGAGCGACACTATTATGACCCCGCAGGAGAAGCGTTCATGATCAGCGACGGTTTAATCAGACAACTGAACAGGTTAAAGGTCAACCCTACAACTCCCTCTCCTTCAGACATGAAGCGCGTCGACACTCAAACACAGAGAGGTTTGAACACACGTATGAGATAAGAGGCTTTTCTCTGCACTGATGATGCGTTTACACTGACAGACGTCAGCCAATCACGGCTGAACCCTCGACTACAGACTCCAGTCATCAGTCACTCACCTTACAAACAATTATATTATAGAATGCATGTGTGCGATTATATATGTATATAATTTTTGAATTCATATACTTAAATTATATATATTTTAACTAATACAAAATTCTCTCTCTATGTGTGTGCATAATATGTATATATATATATATATATATATATATATATATATATATATTCATATTTAAATATATATATATATATATAATTCATATTAAATATATATAAATATATATTCATATTTAAATATATATATATATATATACATATATATATATATATATATATATATATATTCATATTTAAATATATATATATATATATATATATATATTCATATTTAAATATATATTTAAATAGTGCATGGTATTTTGATTATGAGGTCTGTTTATATTTTAAATAAATACTTAGAACTTAAAATATAAATATATTAGTTGCATCCAAAATAAAAGTTTGTGTTTACATAATATATATGTGTGTGGTGTGTATAACTATTTTGTAGATATAAATATACACTCATGCATGTATATATTTAAGAAATATTTGCATGTATATACTTTATATATATTTATACAGAATTAATATTATATATAAATATAAATATTTGATATATTAACAACACATTTTTCTTAAATATATACATGCATGTGTGTGTTTTTATATATACAAAATAGATATACACACTACAGACACATATATTATTTAAACACACACTTTTATTTTGGATGCGATTAATCACGATTAATCGTTGCCCAGCCCTAATTTTAATATATATTTTTCTATTTCTATTTTAAATAAGGTAATATATTTGAATATGTACAAAATATAAATATTTGTATTTACATATGTAAATAGTTTAAATATTATATATTACATAATGCTGGTCCTGCTTGAAGTGGAGGGAGGTTGTGGGTGGAAAGAAAGAGAAAGAGGAAAAGGAGTGTGGTGTGCCAACATGAGCTCAGTCTCGGGTCAGGTCAAAGGTCACGGAGACGTGAAACACAGACACACTGTGACAGGATCGCTCTCTCTCTCGCTTACGTTGATGATGGAGTCTTTGAATTTGATGTGAAGTCTGTAGTTGGAGATGGCGATGATGGCATCGTCCGCTCGGCCCAGAAACTCCACACACTCGCCCTGCAGGACAGGAAACGGGACCTGGAGCGGGACACATGTACAGGAGAGGAAAGGTTGATTAGCAGGCATAGGTTTGCTTTTACTCCACACATCTGCATCTCTTGGTCTATTGCGTTTGAAAGTGGCTTTCTGGAGTTTGAAGCTGTTTTTCTGTAGCTTTGCATCACTTCTGCTTCCAATTTTCCTTTCCCATAATGCCATCTGTGCCAGCGGCTCGTGTCGATTGCCCAGTTAAAGCCCTGCGCTGAGCCTGGCACACTGGCGTTTGAAGGGTTTCTACAGAGAGCCAAACACGGAGCGGTTCGGGCTGGTTTTGAGAGGTTCGTACTACAGTTAACAAGGCAACGTTTGTCTTTCCAGCGTTTTCTGAAAGTGTGTGTGTGTGTGTGTGTGTGTGATTTCTGTCTCTAAATAGAATTTCAAATTGTTGACTAAGTTAAATAAGCTGAACTCATTTTATGAATCTGGGTGTTTCTTCAATCAATAACAGACACTGGAAACCTGTTTGAAAATGGTTATTATTTAAATTCCATTCAGTGACACTAGAGACAGAAATTAGACACTGTACCTAAAAACATGCAGATCACTTAATTTTTACTATTATTTTTAAGTAAACTGGTTGGTCCATTGATCTTTACTGTGATGGTAGATATTATTATTTTTATTAAAATATAATGTATATTCTAAACATTTTATATTTATGTAAATAATATTTTTTTTACATTTATTATATATTTTTATACACATACATATATACATATATATAGTATATGTATATATAGTGAATATATATATATATATATATATATATATATATATATATATAGTGAATATATATATATATATATATATATATATATATATATATATATATATATATATATATATATATATATATATACACACACACACACACATATACATATATATTACATTTAATATAATTTATATAAAATGTTATAATATATATATATATATATATATATATATATATATATATATATATATATATATATATATATATATATATATATATATATAAAATGTTATATATGAAGGTTTCAGATGCAAATGCCATTTGAAATTTTCTTCTAAAATGATCATTTTTATCAAGCTTGTATATTTAAGCTCAGTAATTTCACTTAAATGGCAATGAAGATTACCTATTAATTGTAATTTAAGTGAAATTACTGAACTTAAATATACAAGCTTGATAAAAATGGTCATTTTAGAAGAAAATTTCAAATGGCATTTAGAGGCTTTTGCATCTGAACTCTTCATATATTTATATTATATATAAATACATATAAATATATAAATACGTCAAGTCAAGTCATTCTTATTTATATAACGCTTTTAATAATGTAGATTGTTCACCCAAGAGATAAATATATCGTTTAATTCTAATTTTATTCTTATTTACTTTAACTTTAACACACATTCCTGATCTTGTGAATAGTTCATCAGTGCACAATATTCCAAATTAAATTTAAGTTTGTCTTTTAATTTTTTTTAAATCTTTCATTAAAATGTAACGTTTCCACTGGCGTCATGAATCCTTACTTTCGCCCTCTACATTCCCCATTAAATACTCAGAACTACATTAGATTACAACTACAACAAATCAAAGTGCATGCTTATTATATTTTGATGAATCTTTATGAACTAAATCACAAATCCTTATGAATTAAATCAAGACTTACAGCCTTTTATTAAGGTTATGAGTATGTGTGCAATGTCATTTAAACTGCTTTATTTGTGTAAGAATGCGTGTGTGTGTCTGAACCTTCAAGATAATAAACGACTAAGTGACTGATAACAGCATGTCAGGAGAATATAGAGTCATATCACATCCATCTCTCAGTCATTATACTCAGATTCACACCAGCCGCTGATGTAACAGCTCGTATTTAAGAGATATTTATAGGCAATTTTATACTCGTACTCCAGTGTCCACAAGTGGACTTTAGGAAAGGAGAAATAAAGCATGGTGGTGTCTGGGGTATTCTGCTGATCTATGGGAAACTGCATCCATATTTCATGGAGCTGCGCGTCAACCGAGTCACACACAACGAGTCATGAAAGCAGTGTTGCTTCAAAGGGATCAGGTGAGCGCTGCGAGAACGACTCGTACCACAGATCTTCACCGAGAGAGTCTGACAGCTCACGCGACGGAGAACTGATCCAAACACACATCACACACAGACCAAGTAAAGACTGAAGGCTGCGTGAAGGAGGATGCTTGCATTGTTTATCTTTCAGCGAAAACAGTCATTGTTCCTCTATCAAACTAACAAAATATATGAGCACAGATGCATGGCATTGTTATCAGGATCCCTGCATGCACATCTTTACATTTGCATCCCAATGCAACTGGATGCATGCGTTCATCTTTAAGGACAAATAATTATGGTAAACTGCCAAATACATTACATTAAAGTCCTAAATAATCAAAACCCCCAATTAATAATCAAACCCCCAAATAATCATCAAACCCCCAAATAATCATCAAACCTCCAAATTATTAAACCCCAAATTATTAAACCCCAAATAGTCAAACTCCCAAATAATAATCAAACCCCTCAAAATAATTATCAAACCCCAAATAATCAAACCCCCAAATTATTAAACCCAAATAAATATACTCCCAAATTATTAAACCCCCAAATAATAAAATCCCACAAAAATAGTCCAACCCCCAAATTATTAAACCCCTAAATAATAAAACCCTGCAAAAAGTCAAGCTCCCAAATAGTCAAACCCCAAATAATTAAACCCCCAAGTAATAATCAAACCCCTAAATAATCAAACCCCCAAATAATCAGAGGCCCCAAATAATAAAACCCCCCCAAAATAATTAAATCCCCAAATAACCAAAACCCAAAATAATACCCCCCCACAAAAAAAAAAAAAATTCAAACCCTGATATAGTCAAACCCCCAAATAATAGATCAACCCCCCCAAAAAAAAGTCAAATTCTGTAATGTCACCAAATACACATGTAGGCTCAGAGAGACACTCAACATTTTCAAACCAAAATATCTGACTTTCTGTGGGTCCTAGCTCATGAGTGTAAATTAGAAAGTTGTCCGGCTTGAGGAAAATATATGAATATATGAAACGATGAGATCAACATGTGTAAAAGCCGCTAAGAGAAATCATCAAAAAAAAGGAATGTTAAAGTTTGATGCGTTGCTATGGCAACATTATCTTAGATATTGCATAATGCTTTCACAGCTCTTCATCTGGCGTGTGTTTACATTATACAGATGAAGTTTGAAGCAAATCAGGTAAAAGTAGAGAGTGTGATTTCAAAGCATTTTGAAAGTGAAACACTTTCTGCTGCCAGTTGGTGGCGCTATATATTTGACTCACAATAGTCACATCCATGTGATCGGCCTCTTACAACGAACACACTGCTGAAGTTTCATCAAGATCAGTTAATGTATGCAGAAGTTTTAACACACTTCCTTTTTGATTTATTTACTTACTTTTTTGATTTATGGACCAAGTTAATTTAATTAATACACTAATTATATAAAACTATTGTCAATGCACTACAATTAAACAGGTTATATGCCTTTACTTATAAAAAAATAAAAATAAAAACTTATTTAAAAAATACCAGGCTTAAGAAATGTATTTACTTTAGCAGGCCAGACACACAGTGAAATGATTAAGCCCCTCCCCCTACACACACACACACACACACACACACACACACACACACACACACACACACACACACACACAGACTGTGTGTCAAGAGACTCAAAATCACACACACACACACACAGACTGTGTGACAGGCAAAGACAGGCCTAGGCTCAGAAAGAGCATGATCATATTCAAACTACAATATCTGACTTTCTGTGGGTTTGAGCTTATTATTGTTAATTAGAAAGTTGTTTGGCTTGAATAGAACAATATACACGGCAAGTTTTGTAACTGTCAGTAAAACTAACCAAGTTATAACACACTTTATGTGTCCTTTTTTAGTCAAAAAAATCCGCCACGGCCAAACCGTTAGAGATATCACAAATCCGTCCGGAATTTAGCATCCTCAATGTCTTGACTTCATGCACACCGAGTTTGGTGGTGATTGGTAACAGCATGGGTTGTAATTTGATGTTTTTCTAGGACATTTATTTAAAAAAAAAAAACATAATTCCCGACTTCCGTTTGAACTGTCGTAAAACTTAGAGCACGAAAGTTGTTTGGCCTGATGTGATCTATGAGTGTACCGAGTTTCATATTAATCCATGCACGTGTGTTTGATTTATGGACAAATGTTAGAATCCCTAAAAGAATGCATCCTAAAAGAATGGTAAAGTTTAATGCGTCGCACGGCAACAGTTTCAAAGATATCAAGAATCCATTCATAGGTCTTCATCTGCCGTGTATTTACATTATACAGATGAAGTTTGAAGCAAATCGGGTAAAAATAAGAGGGTGATTTCAAAGCATTTTGAAAGTGACACACTTCCTGCTGCCAGTTGGTGGCGCTATAACTTTGACTCACAATAGTCACATCCATGTGATCGTCCTCTTACAGCGAACGCACTGCTGAAGTTTCATCCAGATCAGTTAATGTATGCTGAAGTTATGACACACTTCCTGTTTCACGTTTCTCGCCATAGTTTCGTTTCCTCGCCATGTGTACCGAGTTTCATATTATTACATGCAAGTGTGTTTGAGTTATGGACCAGGTGTTCGGACCCCATTCCAGGGGCGCTGACGAGCCGCCCTGCCACGCCCGGGTACCAGCTTCAGCCCGGCTCTGATGGCCGCGGGTTCTGACCCGTGTGCAAAGTTTCAAGAGTTTCGAGCATGTTAAGGGCCCCAAAAGTGCCCGAATAGTCGCTAAGAAAAAAAAAATAAATAAATAAAATAATCGGAAGGAAAACAATAGGGCTCTGCGCCTTTCAGGGCTTGGGCCCTAATAAAATATAAATTAATATAATATGAAATAAAATAAAAGGAAAAGTCCTTTTTGTGCTTTTGAGCATGGTACTGAAAAAAAAAACTGGTTTGATATACAAAAATATTTAATAAAATAATATAAAATATTATTAAAAATCTAAAAGTACATCTGGACAAAAAAAAAAACCAACAATATAATAAAAAAATAATAATTTAAAAAATAATATGAAAATAACAAATATAAAATGTCCCACCATTGTGCCTTTGAGCACATTACTGGAAAAAAACAGGTTTGAATAATATAATAATAATAATAATACAAATATTAAAATAAACTAAAATAAAATAAAACACTGAAGTCCCACCATTGTGCTTTTGAGCAAGATATTCTAGGTAAGTGTACTGTTAAAGGTGCAAAACTCGATGGTTGCTAAGATCAAAAGATGTCCAGTCCCAAGTCTAAGCGAATTGTTTTCCCTAAAACAGTCCAAAACTGTTGTAGTGAGTTTTACACACACAACGTCGACCTTACAATAATGTGCAGTGATGAATCGATCACAGTAAGACCAGGAACATGTCAAGAGTCCTTCATCTGGACTTTAAGTGCTGCATTTAGACTTCGCAGGTTTGTGCAAAGTCATTGAATAACAGGCAATGTCGAGTTCTCCCGCTCTTGTTCCCGTGTCTTCGTCTCTGGTTGTCCCTGTTGTATCGTGTCATTGCTTCGTCCTTTTGATTCATTTCACTCTTTTCACCTCCACATCTACTATTCCCCATCTCCCCAACCATTCTAGATCCCTCATTTCAATTCCTTTACATGGATATTTCCTTTGTAGTCTGAGGTGTGTTGACCCACTTATACGATAAATATATTTTAAAATTTATAAATATAACAATTATATTATTATCATTATTAAAATTATAATAAAGAATAATAATTATTAGAGATGCACCGACGTATCGGCCAATAATCTGTTTCGGCTGAGAAAAGCTGAAATTTTGTAATACTTGTACATTTTTATCACAAAATTCATACAATAAACGGGGTTTTTGATGCTCTTAAATGTGACATGGCAGATCGCTGTAGAGCCAAATGAGAGGGTTTCCAGTAGTTTACAGCATTAGTTGGGAAAGTGTTCTGTTTCCTAAGAAAATCAAATTACTGGTATGGGCAGATATAATGCTGAATTATCATTATTGGCAGATTTAATTCTGAATTATCGGTACCAGCAAATGTAATTCTGAACAATCGTTATCGGCAGATGTAATTCTAAATTACTGGTACGAGCAAATACGTTTCTGAATTATCGGTAAGGGCAGATGTAATTCTGAATAATCGGCACAGCCAAATATGTTTCTGAATAATCGGTACGGGCAGATATAATTCTGAATAATCAGTATAGGGAGATGTAGTTCTGAATCATCGGAACAGCCAAATATGTTTCTGAATAATCGGTACGGACAGATTTAATTCTGAATTATTGATACAAGCAAATATGTTTCTGAATAATTGGTACGGACAGATTTAATTCTGAATTATTGATACAAGCAAATATGTTTCTGAATTATCGGTAAGGGCAGATGTAATAATGAATAATCGGTACAGGCAGATGTAATTCTGAGTTATCGGTATGGGCAGATATAATTCTGAATAATCGAGTATGGGCAGATATTAATAATCGGTGTGGGCAGATATAATGCTAAATTATCGGTATGGGCAAACATAATTCTGAATTATCAGTTATGGGCAGCTATAATTCTGAATTATTGGGTACAGGCAGATGTAATTCTGAATTATCGGTATGGGAAGATATCATTCTGAATTATCGGTATGGCAGATATAATTCTGAATTATCGGTACGGCCAAACATAATTCTGAATTATCGGTACGGGCAGATATAATTTTTAATTATCGAGTTCGGGCAAATGTAATTCTGAATTATCGTATGGGCAAATATAATTCTGAATAATCGGTATGGGCAGATATAATTCTGAATTATCCGTACGGGCAGATCTAATTCTGAATTATCGTATGGACAAATATAATTCTGAATAATCGGTATGTGCAGATATAATTTTGAATTATCGACGGAGAAATTTAGTATATGTGCATCTTTGATAATTATTATTTAAATTCATTATTATACTTTAATAATTGTATCTCATTATGCAATTATTTTATTATTATTAATCATTAAGGACATGAGGCGAAACTCATGGTCTGGTGAGTGAAACTGACCTGTAGAGCGTCGTCTTCTTTGACCAGCTCTTTCTGGGGGAACAGGTCCCGGGCCTGAATATACTCCAGGCTGGGCGGTCCCTCCTCACCCTGAAAACACACAACACACATTATTAGATATCAACTTCATAAAACAAACAGTTCCAAATCACATTAATGTACATGAACTTAATACATGAATACAAATGTGCATGAACTTCATGCATGAGATATCAACATAGCGGGTCATATAATGGTGTCATTTAAACATGTCTATCTAACTTGTGTAATGAGCTTAACTTCCTCATGCACACATATGGAGAGTGGAAACCTGTGTCTCTCATCGGACATTTACAGCAGTGACGTATCCGTTCTGCTCCGGTCAGAAAAAACAATCAACCTGAGACGCTTGACTGACGCGCGAGTGCAGGACAAATGAATAATTAGTTAGAGATGACAGACAACCATAACAGCTGTCATCAGAGAAATACATCAAGCATATTCTATACGCATCAGCGTGAGTTATGAGCAATTACTGAATAATTGTTCATATGACGTACTAGGCATGAATGGATGAGAAAAATCAACAAATTTTTTTAAGACTGCAATCTTGATTTAAAAGGCAAAAAAGAGCTCCAGATTTACTGTTTGTACGGAATACGGATGCACAAAAAAATCTGATTATTATTGCTATTTATTATTATTATTAAAACTATTTAGCAAATAGTAAAAAATTACTTATAAAATATAATTGAAAAAAATATTTAAAAAATTTATATTTAATGAAATACAATTTATTATAAAATAAAAATAAATATATTACATTTTATATACAATAATTATACAATTGTTAATAATAATTGTTATTTACTATTATTAAAACTATTTTGCAAATAGTTACTTATAAAAATATAAAAGAAAAGAATAAAATGATTATTTATCAACAGAACTTATAAAATAACAACTATTATAGTTTTAATACATAGAATAAACAAATATTATAATTACTGTGTATATATATATATATATATATATATATATATATATATATATATATTATTTAAAAATATATTTTATTAAAACTATTTAGCAAATAGTTACTTATAAAAATATAAAATAAGAAATTACAATATTAACAAATATAATTGAAAAATCAATTAATAAAAAACTAATATTTAGAAACAAAATCTAAAATATATCTATAATATTATCTTTAAAAAAATCTAATTTAACTGTAGAATTACAAAACTATATATTTATGTCTTTAAAACTATATATTAATATCTTTATTTTTTTTTCGGCAGAAAACCACAGTTTCTTTCCTTTTTGGCACCAGTGTTACAAAAACTTCTCATTACAAATTATTATTATTATTATAAAGTTTTTCTTATTATACATGTATTACAAAAATCTGTAGTAAATGAAACACTTGATGCTGTATATACGAATGTAAACACACACACACACACAGGACCGTGTGCTTCGACTAAACCAGCTCATTTCACACAATATTCATGCGCGTCAGAAACGGCTCTTCACAGGGTACGTGATCACCGGCATCTAGAGTGGATTAAACATTGATCTAAAGAGACCTTGAGCCACCGTTCACATCACAGGACGAGGTGAAAGACCAGCCGAACACGGGGGAAGAAATAAACCACACACACACACACTTTACAATGTCCAACAATCAATATATCTTTCTTTCCAGAAGAAATTAGGAATGGTCCAGAGAACATATTACAGCGTGAGAAACATCTGAAGACTTTCGCTCTGAACTAGAAAATGCAGGTGAACACAGTGTTCTGCAAGTTTCATCACTTCTTTCCACTCCATGCAGCCGTTTGGGAATCGATTACCACACAGGACATGTTACGGCCACAAGTGAAACGAGCTTCAGCACGAGAACGTTTCGAGCACATCAGAGCCTGGTCACTGGACGGAGGAGTTACCAAGAGAAGACAAACATTACAGTCAGACGTACAGATGTACATGATGCATGACCTTCAGAACATCCACAATAAGGTCAAGAGCTTTATTTAAGAAAGTACTTTAATGCAAAAAGTGACCCCCGAGGAGGACGTGTGTAAAGTACGATCACGGCAGCAATCCAAGGTCAAAAGGTCAAAGGGCAGACAAACGTCTGTGAAAAAGACCATTTGCATTTTGCAAGTTGATTTGAACTGGACATAAATCTATTTAACATGTCAAACAAGAAAAGACTAAAATAATTTCATATATTATGTGCCATGCATATATTAAACAGCATTTTAGCCATGACTATTCGTAATTTAAATGTCCAGATACTGTCTCAAACATTTTATTTACTTAAATTAAGTACCCACTCAAAAAAACAACAAACATAAGTAGTATCTATATTTTAACACTGTAAAATATTAATAATACAATTTAATTGACTTTTAGGAGATTTTCTAATTTTAGTAATTTTGAGGCAAAAAAAAATTCTTACTGTTAAAGTAATAACCAATATCCTGAATATTTTCAGCAGATTATATTTACAGTGGTTTGGCATTTGAAATTAGTGACTTTTAGATGTTCACACTTGACTCAAGTTATAATAAAAATAATTTAAAAAAAAATCAATGTCTGTCTGATAGGGATAGTTCACAAAAACAGAACAAAAAATAAAAAAAATTAAAAAGTGAACGTTATGTCATTTATGGCTTTCAAAGTCACATTAAAATAAAAAAAATGCTATTTTACTGTTAAATAATTGAGAAAGGAGTGAAGTTACATGACATATTATATACTTTGACGTCTACTTGAGTGTAACAGAGAAAAAAAACATTATTTTCACCTTGCTAATGTAACTAGACAAGTACAGATTCCTCAAAGTTACAGCTTTCATCCCGTGTTCCTGAGGTATGACTGGATGTTCCTGGGAAGGTTTTGGTGTGTGTTGTTTACTTTATCAGTAGGGAGAGACGAAGAGCAAATGACCCAGACACACACTCCGTCTACGACGTCCTGCAGTCACACACACACCCCGTCTACCACAACCAGATGGACAGAGGACACCTCTGTAAGTTTGTGTGTGTGTGAAGAGTCTCTAAATTGTAACCCGACTGGCACAACAGCAGCCGAGCCAGCTGTGCCATGAAACACACACACACACACACACACACACACAGTCTTCGAGAGACTGGACCGATTCAATCAGGCTTTCAAACATTACACACACCAAGTTAAGTAACCAATTAAACGTTTAAAGTCGGCATGAAAACAGAAGTTGCGCTAGTCTTTTCATCCCTATTGTGGCGTATATCAGAGCTTCAGGAACAAATGTGGGCGGGGCTTGATTTTGTCAGTTTCAGAATGTTACAAAATAACATCTAGCAGAATCCGACAGCATTTAAGATGTAACATTTATGATTTTATATCGTAAACAAGGCAGAGGTGCTGCTTTTTCCTGACATTTGGCTCATAGAAGATCGCCTTATACAGCTGTATGAACACATGCCACACTCCCAGAATCCCCATGGGTTTACTCCCACAATTCCACGGGGCAGACTGTGGCATGTTGCTATGGCAGCACTGTTTGATAGTTGTGATGAAGACACAGAGATCATGATGTTCACACGAGAACTGAACTGCCATCAGTCATCTAACATTATTTCTGTATCTATCTATATTCAGAGTGAATAAATAATAAAGCAATTCTTTAGAGCTGTTTTACAAGATGACTGAAGAATTTCATATTAAATATGTTACGTATAACTTACTACAATTTCAAAACATTGCAGTATAAAAGTCTACAATCTCTAGAAATAGATATCTATATCATTCTCCATCCATCATTCCATCTATCCATCTATTGTTCAATCTATCATTCTCCATCCATCCATCGTTCCATCTATCCATCCATCCATCGTTCCAGAATTCCATTGGTCCTGGATTCCATCCATCCATTGTTCCATCCATTTATCGTTCTATCCATCCATCCATCCATTGTTCCATCTAGCCATTGTTCCAACCATCCAATTCGTTCCATCTATCCATCAATAGTTCCATCTAACCATCCATCCAGCCATTGTGTCATCCATCCATTGTTCCATCCATCGTTCCATCTATCGTTTCATCCATCCATCCATTGTTCCATCCATCGTTCCATCCATCGTTTCATACGTCCATCCATTGTTTCATCTATCCATCCATTGTTCCATCCATCATTCCATCTATCGTTCCATCTATCCATCCATCCAAGTGTTCCATCTATCCATTCATCAATCCATTGTTCCATCTATCCATCCATTTATCCATTGTTCCATCCATCGTCATCCATACATCCATTGTCCCATCCATCCATCCATTGTTCCATCTATCCATCCATCCATTGTTCCATCTATCCATCCATCAATAGAGAGCCTAAGTCCCTCCCCTTCCGCGTCGACACCATGGGACCTTATAACGGAAAAATATTGAATGGTAGTCAATGGCGAGAGATAACAAATATTTTGATTCGTTTAAATTGATCCCTGAATTCACATATGATGTTTCTCAATTTAAAAGACACATTTTAAAGTCGAGAAAGTCGCAGTTTTATGTAAAACTGTTGAGATATAAGACTGTGAAAATACGTAATTACAAAGACTACAAACCCCAAAGGCGCACATTTTCTCTCAATGAATGAAGCGAACTTTACTGAGGCTGTGTCATAGTTTCTATAGTCTTCCGTTATAATCGTGACGTTACCACGTCATGATGTGTTGTTCCAGACTGCACACACACACAGCACTGATCTCGCTCATTGTTTCGCCTCCCGGGAAATGTAGTTCATTGAGGGTTTTTCACATAAAACTAAAAGTTACTCTTCTGTTTAATGAGCGAACTGCGACTTTCTTGGCTTTAATAATTATCTTTTAAATTGACAAACATCATATGTGTAATCCAGGACACAGTTCACACGGAATAAAAAGATAAGTTATCTCTCGCCATTGACTGCACCATGCATTGTTTTTTCCGAAATAAGGTCCCATGAACCCGGAAGCGGAGGGGCGGGACTTAGGCTCTCTATAAGTTTACATTTGGACAATGAGTAAAATAGAGCGACAGGAGTAAAAAATAAGGGAGAAATGGAAGCAGAACTGCTGGCGACTCAGAAATGGATCAATATGCAGAATCCATCTGTGAGTTCCTGCAAAAAACAAGATGACACAGAAAATCTTCCCCAGTGAGACTGGAAACCTGCGTATGAACAAGCATTCTGCTGGAAATGTGATGAAAACTGCTGAAGGACTGAAGATTTAATCAAAAATAAATATGATGAAGTAAATAAATAGTGTCATGTTTTTAATGCTCTTTTTTGCAAGGTATCAAAGTGCAGATTGCACTAGTGTCAAAAGCTAATGTAATTAGTGATGGTCCACGGCTAATTCTGTGCTGTATATCCTAGTTCGGGCTTGTGAGTCGGCTAAATAGTTGGTTAATGTTGTGTTCTGAGTGGATGACGAGCGCAGAGATGCCGAAATGGATGCCAGTAAGATTCTGAATGGAAAGTTTACTTTTAAAAAGTTGCCAAGTGGTTCCATTGATAAGACCAAAGTGATCTGTGTGTTTTGTCGTTGTGAACTGAACTATCGTCATCATCGCAGCACAACCAGTCTGAAACACCACTTGATGATGACCAAGCACACACACACAGCTGATGCGAATCTCCGCCCCTCGTCAACATCAGGACCTCGTCAGTATTTCTTTCGAGATATTATTTGCTCCAAGTGAGAAAGATAGAGTGAAATTGAACACTGTATATGCTAATGTTGTTTTCAATAACAATAAAAAAAAATACTTTTCCACTTTTCCATGTTGATA
This sequence comes from Hybognathus amarus, assembly GCA_030378365.1. Taxonomy (NCBI): domain Eukaryota; kingdom Metazoa; phylum Chordata; class Actinopteri; order Cypriniformes; family Leuciscidae; genus Hybognathus; species Hybognathus amarus. Next base: position 31,108 of record JAQIUQ010007665.1, read on the forward strand.
AGCATTTAAGCATTAAAATGAGAAAAAAAGATAATGGGAAAAAAAGAAACCAAAAGACATTTAGAATCGATAAAATGTGATAACTGACATTAATGTGATTAATCACAATGAAATATTTGAATCGTTTGACAGCATTATAAATAACAAAAAAATATATTGCGCCATTGACTTTAGAGCAGGTTTTAGTTGGTCAATGGAGCCGTCTATATCTGTTCCTCAAAATAGCAATGGACCAATGCATCTGAACACGCCTCGTTTTCAGACCAACAGATGGCCACAAATGCATTTGAAATGATGAAAATGATAAGTGTGTCGGGCTGAAACTAGCAAAAACACTTGGGTTGCGCCCAGCGCTGCATTACGCCGGGTGTAAGATAGGGCCCCAAGTGTGTTTTTGGCTGGAATAGAGAATAGATGGGAAAAGTTCTGTCAGTTGAGAGAAATGAATGGTTGCAGAGCTCTTGTATTAGCCAAAGAAATCTCTTCACTCTTCAGCCGCCCCCTTTATCCCATGTAAATTATCCAGCACTTTCTCCATTAAGAGGATGAATGGAAAGCCATTGTTTCCGTGTCCCGAGGCGTGGAGCCAGCAGAAACTCTCTGAGAGTTGCAGTCGACAGGCAACGAGCCAGAGATCGGCCCACAGAAACACCCTGAAGGTGAAATCATACTGGAACCAGTGTGAGGCTGACAGGAAGAACGCCATTCATTTACGTTTACATGCACAACTTTTGTTTCGATAGGACTGAAATTCATTCTGATTGATGAACCTGAACCTAGTGTTTACATGAATGCTAACGTTTTTTGACATGCACAGAGTGCATGAATATACAGTTCCCTGCTGTTTGTGCATAACTGCCCTTCTACACTACCGGTCAAAAGTTTCAGGGTCGGTAAGATTTTTGTTTTTAAAAGAAGTCTCTTCTGCTCACCAAGGCTGCAATTTTTTGATAAAAAATACACAAAAAACACAGTAATATTGTGAAATATTATGACAATTTAAAATGACTTTTTTATGTTAATATATATTAAAATGTAATTTATTCCTCTGAAAAAAAGCTGAATTTTCAGCATCATTACTCCAGTCTTCAGTGTCACATGATCCTTCACAAATCACTCTAATATGATGATTTTATGCTCCAAAAACATGTATGATTATTATCCATGTTGAAAACAGTTTTTGACATTTTTATTTCAGGATTCTTTGATGAATAGAAAGTTCAAAAGAACAGCTTTTATCTGAAATGGAAAGCTTTTGTTACATTAAACACTACCCTTTAAAAAGTTTGGGGTCAGTAAGAATTTGTATTTTATTTTTGGGGGAAATAAATAAGAAATCAATACTTCTATTCATAAAGGATGAGTTACATTGATCAAAAGTTTTTATTTTCATTATTAAAAGTTACAGTAAAGACATTTATAATGTTAGAAAAGATTCTAATTAAATAAATGCTGTTCCTTTGAACTTTCTATTCATACATGATAATAATCATACATGTTTTTGGAGCATAAAATGATCATATTAGAGTGATTTGTGAAGGATCATGTGACACTGAAGACTGGAGTAATGATGCTGAAAATTCAGCTTTTTTTTCAGAGGAATAAATTACATTTTAATATATATTAACATAAAAAAGTCATTTTAAATTGTCATAATATTTCACAATATTACTGTGTTTTTTGTGTATTTTTTTATCAAAAAATTGCAGCCTTGGTGAGCAGAAGAGACTTCTTTTAAAAACATAAAAAATCTTACCGACCCTAAACTTTTGACCGGTAGTGTATATTGGTTCTTTATTTGTTTCAAACAACAGACTTAATATTTACCCATGTCTGGTCATAATTTAGAGTAAATAATCATATGAGCTGGTGGGATATTGTCCTGCTTCACGTCACAGATGCTGAGGAAAAGGAGAATTTAGAATGACATGAAAGCTTTTCAGTCAGACTGAGCCAGACAATCCGATAACTAACGTATTATTTGGTTGCATGTAAACGTAGCCAGTACCCCATTGAAGTCCATTATATGGAGAAAATCCTGGAATGTTTTCATCAAAAACCTTAATTTCTTTTCGACTGAAGTAAAAAAACACATGGACATCTTGGATGATATGGGGTGAGTAAATTATCAGCAAAAGTTTTTTTTAAAGTGAACTACTCCTTTAAGTTGCAATGAAATATCCTAAATTTACGTTAACCTGCAGCAAATAAATCCCAAGCTATTGCGGTGATGTTTGGATGTGGAGGCGCCAGACAAGAGCAATAAATCACAGAACTGAAATGATAAAAGAGAGAGAGAGGGGGGTGATAGATTTAAGATCAATCTTTCTGATGGGCTTGAGTTTTCAATCCATCACTCAGTGAATCCCATGAGCAATTAATCACGTTCTCCCATCCTCAACGTATATCTTTTCTTTTTCAATAAGCCAACGGATCAGTTCTGCTGCGTTTGCATTCTGGTAAAAGACGGACGGAGAAATCACTGTGGTTTAGTCCAACACCCAAACCTCCTCAAACAGAGACCGAAAAGACTTGACTCTCCTAAAGAGCCTCTATAAAAAGCTCAGTGACGGGGATCTTCAAACGCTGCAGTGAGAACACACAGACTCCTTAAACAAGTTATAGGACAGAAATAGGCCCGGGAACGAGGCCAAAACTGAGACGAAAACGCAAGCAGAACCCAAACGTACGAAGACTGGACTGAAGCAGAAAGGAGATGTGATATTTTTAGCATCATTGAGGCTAGAAACATTCTCACAACGCAAACCAAACGTTCAGACAACGCATTTCAAGAATGCAGTCCTCGCCTATTTAACTAAAACTATTAAAAATCATAATTGAAAAAAAGCTAAAATAAAAATATAAATTGTGTAAAAAAAAACTAATTGAAATTGTTGCCTAAAATTACTAAATCTTAAAATAGAAATAAAAAATAAATTACTAAATAAATGATTAAAAAAAAACACACAAATCTAAATAAAAAAAATTGTTAAATGTAAAAAGAAATGCCAATTCAAATAAATAATGCTAAAGGGACACTGGTCACATTATACATATTTAATTTAATAATTAAATATTTATGATTTATTTGTATTTTCATTTTATTTACTAATATACATTCTTGCAATACTATGATGTAGGTTGTTCAGGTAATAACTATAAAAGTCAAGCGTTTAAATTAACTTAATTTAAGTTAAATCGCATCCTCAGCCAGATTCTCTTCAAACTGTTACAACAAAACATTGTGCATATTTGTTTTTCATGCATTTGATTTATTGCTTAATTTGTATTTACACTCTAAAAAATGCTGGGTAGTTTCAACCCAAATGTTGGGTTAAAATTGTAATTTCAAATTTGAACCCAACTTTCAACTGTACATTTTTCAATTGTATTTTTAACCCAACATTTGGGTTTGTCCATATTTGACCCAAATTTGGGTTAAATCAACTCAGCATTGTTTAGAGTGTATAGATCTTGACAGTATTGACATGAAGTGAAGCTTGTGTAGTGAGAATCATTCACCTACATGCATAAAGTACATTTCTAGAAACAAAAAAGACGGCAAAAGCCTGGGGTTACCATCTCACATAACCAAACACAGGAGAAACAATGTCAAACAAGTGTTGATAACCCTTCAGAGGGGGTCAGGTGACCCTGAGACCAATCAACTCATCACTTCCAGACGAACGTCTGAGGCTCTGCCGTCTCCTGTGGTCTCTGAGAACACGTTGATGGAGGACGCTGAGCTTTTGCTTCGTCACACTCCTCCTCCCACATCCCTCGCTTTCCCTCACACATTTGTTCTGAGACTAGAGTAACACTAGACGGACACAAGACGAAGCACCCCTAATGCATTAGCAACAAGCAACAGAGTGATTCTACATCACCGTGATGGAAAATTCATCATATAGCTACTTTTGCTTAGCCTGACTTCGTCATGCTCATATTCTATTGAGAATATGAGTCTGAAACTACTCATTGGGCTTTGATTATGAGGCGTGTCTTAACCGAACCAGGAAAAACAAAACTCTGCACTCAATTGGATAGTCTGATTGACCTACAACCAATCAGAGCAATGCAGTAAGTCAAATACTTTGCATTTCACAGTTGTCAACAGAACTTACGTATTTTACACTCGTAAAATAACGAGTGTTGCTTCTTTTACTTTGTCCTTCCATGAGTGCGACCAAAGGAGAAACCACAACGACCACAGGCTTTTTATTACGTCCCATCTTCTTAGCGACCGTCAGAGTCAGCTGATAAGTTACACTTTTCCCGAATCATGTGGGAAGGACAGCGAAAATATCTTTCCGATCGACAAATGCCTTGATTGCAGTTTTCTGTTTGTCTATTAAAATTAATGCGCTGTCGATTTATTTCACAACAGACACGACAGAGGAATCTATACATCTCAATTCTCCAGCTGCAGTCATCTCTGAGGGAAACCAGTTAGCGCTCTTTGATAACGTGATGATTACGTCCCCGCAGATCACCTGTCCATCATCGTATAAAGCCCGCCCTGGCAATTTGATTGGCCCGACGTTTTTTGCCAGATCATAATTACTCCTCAATGGATTCGAGTCCAGACTCGAACTTCCTGACCAAAAAATGTTGTGGGCGGAGTTCGGGCTGGCATCCAGGCTAACTTTTGCTGGAAATGCAACTCTTAAACTTTTAAATAACCATGAGAAATAATTTTTAAAAAAGTAGTAAAACTAAAATATTAAAATATTGAAATATTGAAAATATTGCAATATTGAAAATACAATATTGCAATATTGCAATAAAAATATTGCAATATTGAAAAATTACAAAAACACATACACAAAAAATAGGCTAATGTATAAATAATAAATAGGACTGAAATAAAAAAAATAAAAGATTTTTTTTCAATTGCATTAACTAACGAAATAACAGTAATTTCAGCAATTTTCAATCCACTTTGTTTTGTTACAATGTCGGTAGTAAATGCAGAATGTTTCCTCGTTCTTCCAGACTAGTCAAGTCTTCTGGTTTTCGTGAAAACTACAGATAATACTTCTGCATGTTTGTACTTCATACAGATTGTACTCCTCCACCCCCCGACGGACAGTCTGATCGTCAGAGGGTTATTAACAGAGTTGTTGTAAATATAGGTTTATCACAGGTAAAAATGTAATACTCCGACAACATCTTTCTTACAAGTTTCATGTTTTTTCATGTAAACATATAACGTTATTACATGTTTTGGGTAGGGATGCATCGATATTGGATTTTTGGGCCGATATTCAATATGTTGATATTTTAAAAATAATTTTGCCCGTATGCCGATACTCAATGTATTAGTATTTATTTATTTATTTATTTTTAACTTAAAGCTTCTAAAGTTCTCAGTAAAGGGAAAAATGTGTCTAAACAGTTGCTGTCCTCCAGTGCCTTCCATAAGCACGAGAAAGAAATGAATACAGCTCTGGAACAACATTAGAGTGAGTAAATCATGACACTATTTTTATTTCTGGGTGAATATCTCTTTAAGGACAAGCGGCAGCATATTATGGATACTGTCTCTTTAAGAGCTGCCCGCGACACGTCTAATATACACACATTTGACAAGCATTTGCTCTCACTTTATACATAACCTACTTTATGTAAACCTTGTCTGTATTTGACAATATTAGCGCAATAAGACTCGAGAGATAACTTGACGAACTTGATAGTGACAGGCTTTTAGTTCCTGTGAACGTGTACGACATTAGAACAGCACGTGAATGACATGTTCTAACTAGCAAGACTTTGACGCACAAACCGAAAGTAACTTACTCTCACTGAACGTTTACTCTTTCCAACACAAGTCGACAGCATTACGAGTAAAAGTTTGCTGAGAAGTATTTCCTACGAAAGCAAGGCCGGTATTTGACTCGGTTAAGCGTATCCATAGCAGACTGGTGGGCGTGGCCTCAGACTGCAACATGCCCAATGCATTATGGGTGTTGGAGTTTTCAATCTATTCGGCAATAGAGACGAAAAAAGCCTTTTTCTATTAGCAAGGCAATTTCTTTTTTAAACTGATGCTACTTCACAACTATATACGCAGCCAAGTGTAATTGAACATTTTCCCAGTGATGAAAAAGTCAATGTACTAAAATTACTAAAACTGAAATAAAAATAAAGACAGAAACATACTAAAAATAAAATGAAGCATGAAGAAAAAAAAACACGAATACATTTATGAATAAAAACAGCATTAATATGCAAGTAATACCAAAATAACACTGGTGCTTCATTAACACGGGTCATATTATGGTAATATGACACGAAATAATGACAGCACCAGACAGTGAGAATGAATGAAATTACCGAAAGAGGTTTCTGGAACGGAACAGATATTGGTTTAATTCATTAAAAACAATCATCATCATCTATTGTAATCCTGAAAGAGCATGAGATTGGCTTTTAGAGATTATTACAGGACAACCATTCAGATTAAAACTCATTCAAACACTTCCAGACGTGCATTCATCCATGTACAAGTCTTGCTTCCATGGATACTTCAGGAATTCCCACTCCGGTTTACTTTTCCCACATATCCATGCACAAAGGAGGAGGAAAAGGTCCTTTCGCCTGGACTGGGTTAACCAATTATCAAGCAATACGCCCCATATACAATACATCTACTGTGTACATATTGAGAGCATGTGTTGTGGATGCATGTCATATTTATTTGTTCATTTCATTAATTTTAATTGAATTATCTTGCCGGAAGTACCATATGGAAATATAATGGATGCGACAGGCATATATTCAATTAAATAAATTAGAAGTGTTTTGATACAATATCCACAATTCATATTGAGCAATTAAAACAAACAATTTTGCAATTACTAAGTACATCTGCAAAACACAAAATTACCCAACAACCTCAGGGAAAAAAACTAGTTGTGCACAAGCTGAACTTTTAAAACCAAACAAAGTATCAATTTAAACAAAAGACAAAGCTGAAAATTAAGTTTACTTAATTAAATTGCACATGACATTTCAAATATAAACTTTTTTAATGATAAATTGTGTTTCTACTCCAATTAATTTGTTAAAATATAAATATTTAAATGGTGGCTGTCATAACTTATGTCCTCCAGTAGTATATTGTATTCCTTAAAACTCAGCTCGGATCACAAAATTTTTTTAATTCTTCATGCCTTAAAATATCTTGAATGTAACTCGACACCCTAGCCTCATTTAGTATTCGCGGTTCTATGAATATGCAGATGAGCCCCGCCTCCACTCACTCACTCAGAGATCCACTGGTTGATGATCACACGTTGATCTGATTGGTTACAAGGTCGTTTGTGACGTCAGAAACACCAGCGATTTCAAACCGTGTTTTTGAGACTGTCTTTGGTTCACTGCAGTTTTAGGGAGGAAATACTCAGCAATGCTGTCCACTTATCAACTTACACATGAAAACATTAAAAACACCACATAAACAACATTAATTTTCACGGGGGACTGTAACGTGTGTGGTTCAGAGCAGTTTTGTTCGGGCATCAACAGAAAACAGCACAGCCTTAAAGATCTCGCTTCACCCTGAATGAAGACTGATTGGTGACCGTAGTTTCTCCGCGCCTTGCACAAAATTAAACGCCACCGTTTCGGTCAAAGCCACAACAGTTTTGCCCTCAGAGAGGAGAGAAGAACAGAGGAGCTGAAGAAGAAATGCGTCTGAGTTCGCAGCTACTAAATATTTCAGGAGCAGGAGTGTTTGCGTCACCAGGAGCGAAACACAGAGATCCACAGAGATATCTGGGACAGAACCCCACACACACACACACACACACATCACATCGTTTCTTCTTAATGTAATATATCTGCACAAGAGCTTGACTAATAACCAACATCATGTACCGCACACGGGCCGAACACCTCAGATCCTACACAGGACAGAGAAACTATTGTGTGTGTGTTTTGTTTTATATATATATATATACGTATATATATATATATAGATATATGAAGAGTTCAGATGCAAAAGCCTCTAAGTGCCATTTGAAATTTTCTTCTAAAATGATCATTTTTATCAAGCTTGTATATTTAAGTTCAGTAATTTCACTTAAATGACAATTGATAGATTACCTATTAATTGCCATTTAAGTGAAATTACTGAACTTAAATATACAAGCTTGATAAAAATGATCATTTTAGAAGAAAATTTCTAAATGGCACTTAGAGGCTTTTGCATCTGAACTCTTCATATATATATATATATATATATATATATATATATATATATATATATATAATCTGCGATTTCCTTGATATGAAGATGAGTAAAAGCGTTGCGATGGCAGGAGTGTTAGTCACGACTCCTCCGCTGCCGTCAGGGTTTACTGCATCTGACCCGCGGGACACTCGAACCCGACGCCGCGTATGAGGAGTCTCATCTGCCAGAGTGTGTGTGACTCACGGGACACAAGACTGACAGACACAGCTCTCGGACGGGACTACAAACATAGAGCAAGCGTGCCGGGAAAATGTGGAAAAACATGCAGAATATGTACATGTATGCGCCTGTTGAGAACACACACACACGCTGAGAGGACGTCAGGAAGGGAACATCTTTCTTCATTTGATAAAACACTTTTACTGCTCTCAGCCTCACACACTTAAATCAGGAGCAAATATAGCAAAACTTTAAATCTAATGATGTATGAAATATGACCAACATCTTACATCACGCATGTGTGATCCTGCTACAGTAACACACATTCAACTAATACACACACACAAATATATTTTAAAAAAGCTTTTTGCTGGATTACAAACAAAGTCTATATAAAATTAGTTATTTATATTAGTCAATAAAATATCATTTAAAAAAATAGTATTTTTTATTTTTGCTGGATTATAAATATTAAAACGATATAAATTCTATAAAACATCATTTAAAAAGTAAAATAAATGCTTTAGCTGTAAATTTGACTATTTTAGTTTATAAAAAATAAACACTTTTGCTAGAAATTTCAACTACTAAAATGCTTTATACAATACCAAATACCATTTTTATAATTATTTAATTTCATAGTTATTTTATATTATAAATTATTATTGTATAATAGTTATTTTTGCTGGAAATCTGTAAAAACAACAACATAACAACACATTATTTTTACATTTATTATATAATAGTTTATTCAATATTTTATACCCATTATTTTTTGCTAGAAATTTGACAAAATATACTAAAATTTGGAAGTGCATATTTTACATATTCTGGTTAAATTGTTGTCACGTCCAATTTGGGACAAATACCATTTCTCTCAAATATAATTAAAACTCAGTGCATATACATACAGTCATGCTTAGAACCATGCAAACATACATATTTAAAAAAAAAAAAAAAGATTGGTTGCTCAACTATTTCCTCTTAAGAAATCCCTGTAAAAGAAAGGCTGATTTTCATTCTTTTTAATTGGAAAAGTGTCATGCTAATACATGACATCAAGTGCTGTCAAGTACTGTCCTTAATGCAAATGTGTTCCTGATGGGCCAATCAGAATCGTCTGAAACTCCCTAACCTCTGAATATGAAACCAAAACATCCGCCCATCCACGTCTCCATTTAACACGTCCTCGTTAACGTCGAGGAGGAGCCGCTGAAGTGCTGAGTGAGCAGGAGAGAGACTCAACCTTCAGCACGACTGCGAATAACATCATGTGTTTCCATCAATCTGCTTTACAACGAGTTACACACACACCACACACACAGTACCGAGTCATGTGACCTTAGACGGAAACTACACAGCTCAACAATCGGGATCAAAATACCAATCAAACACAACTACAGGAAAGTTAAAGCACGTGTAAATATGGGAATCAAACCAAAAAAAAAAGTAAATATTAATAATATAGTATAATATTATTATAGGTGATGCACTAGACGAGAGTCATGTGATCCTAAACAGAAACTAAAGAGCTCAACATACAGGATCAAAATACCACAAACAAACATCTGAGAAAAAACTTAAAACATGTAAATATGGGTAATATATAATACAGTAATAATATTATATTATTTTATTATTATTACTATACTAAATAATAATAATAAATAATTATATAATCATTATTATTAACTAATTAATAATAATACAAATAATAATAACAACAACGGCGGAAATATTATATTATAAAAAAATTATTAACAAAAAACAACAATATAATTGGTATATTATACTTACATTTTTTATTTACTTCCACTATAACTAATGATAATAATAATAAAATAATTTAAAAAAAATGTACAAAAAAAATAATAGAAATAAGAGTTTTTTATCTCAATGTGCTTCTTTCCTGGTAAAATAAAGGTTATAATAATAATAAATAACACTTCATCATTTGTATACCTCTGTTATACCAAAGTTTTCAAACATCTAGAATAAAGCAAGTCTATAATGAACATATATTGTGAACTTCCTCATATTCCAGATCATGCGCAGATCTGCTCTCTTTATGACAACAGTCTCGCTCTCTTCACTCGTTTGTTCAGCTATTAGAGGAAATCAGTAATTCACGTTCTGTCAATCACTTAACCACAGCTGCAACACACACACACACAGAGAGAGAGAGCGCATCACTTACGAAGCAGTTGAGCATTGAGCAGGAGACGCGTTTGGTCCGGCTCATGGCGCGCTTGCCCAGGAGACACACACACACACTCAGGATGAGAAACGCTGCAAGACCAGCCGGCAAAACCATCCTTCCTTCGGCGGAGAACAGCGTGTTTCGCCACCTCACACACACACACAAAGATGCACAATGTCCACACCTAGATGTTCCTGTTGCTCAGAATATTCCAGAAAAATCGTTGGTGAAAAACAAGACAGGAGAAGAAACAGTGATACCGGCGTCACTGCGCAGACCAGACATGGAGAGAGAGAGAGCGAGAGAGAGATGTAGAAAGAGAGGTAGAAATATAAGAGAGAGAGATGGAGAGAGAGAATTAGAAAGGGTATTGCCTGATGCTAAGCTCCACCCTCGTGCACTGCACCCCTCACGTGCACTCTCTCTCTCTCTCTCTTTATTCCTGCGTTCACCCTTCACCGAGATCTCATCAGTGCCAGCTTGCAACCTCAGCAAGATGGCAGCGCAGCACATATTAAAGCATTCCAGTTCAAAAACAAGCGTTTCCTCAATTTTCAGGATGAAATAAATGAGACAGGAAATAAAGACACAATGAATGACTCGCACACTCATTACCAGACACAATTCGGCCCGTCCACACTTGACGAACTGGTGTTTAACGCACAATTAAACAATGAGATTGCCCAAACTCAGCCTGAGAACATGCTCAATAATCGTCGCTCTGATAAACTTAAGGTTGAGCCGCTGCAGTCACTCGGACTATTTTAATGATGTCTTTAATAACTTTTCTGGACCGGCAAGTTTCAATCCCATAGAAGCCTATGGAGGAGTGATCCAGCTCTCGGATTTAATCACAAATATCTGAATTTGTGTTTTGAAGATGCATGGGGTTGAACAACATGAGGGTGAGTAATTACTGACAGTGTGTTCATTTTAGGGTGAACTATCCCTTTAACTGCTTGATAACCGACATTCATTAAAATATGTCCTAGCACACAAACACTGCATACACACAATAAAGCATCACTGGTAGCGACACGAATGACGTGTTCATCAAGTTCACTCATCTTGCATGGTCAGTTTAGTCTCTGTATCCGCTGTGATGCTGCAGGCGGGGGGAGGGGATGCATCAGCGAGCAGTCACGATGAGCGAGAGACACTGACACACACAGCACAGGGAGAGAGAGAATACGCAGCGGCACCAGTGACAAAGCATTCTTCAGCATCTCCCCCTCCCTCCCTCCGAACACCATCGTCTCCATTGTGAAACGCTGAGGGAGACTCGCTCTGCAATTTCCCAGCATGCATCTGCACTAAAAGGACATGCAGTCCCGTCACTAGAGAGACTCCAAAACGCTCAGAGCGTGACAAACGTGCCATGATGTGCTTCTCCCGAGGGTCAGGTCCCATGCAGAACATTATGTCCACACATCACATATGGGTCTTTATTGAATTAAATATTAAACAATCCTATTCTAACTAACAATATGCACCTTTAAGTCAACAAAGATTCCCATTTTTAAACTTCTAAACATGAAAAGTTTGCTTAAAAGTAGCTTAAAAATTTTTTTTTTCATTTTGTAATTAAGTATTAATAGTTATTTGTCTAACAATATGCCTCTAAGTCAAAATAAGGGGAAAATATTAATCAGTATCCCACTTTTAAACTAAAAAATATTTATTTCTAGGATTTTACTTGATTTTATTCTTGTTTTGTTTTATTGTTCTCTTTTTTGTGCGAGCATCATGAGAAGCTTGCTTTAAAAGGCACCATGTAAAAAAAATAATTAAATAATAAATTCAGGCCGGGTTCAATTTAATTAAATTTAAATTCAGGCATCAATTTCAAATCCTGAGCAGACCTGTAATCTGGAGGCTGCATTTCATCTGATATACGGTGAGAGTGAAAGCCGAGACGTTGGCATGGCTCATCTCTGTTGTCGTGTCCGAGAGGAAGAGCACCGGCGCATGACAATCAATGATTTAAGCTCTTTAAGATAAAAAGTCACAACACAATTACAGATACACCATTTAACTGAGCATTCTCTCTCTCTCACACACACACTCTCTGTCACGCTGTCTCTCACACACACACACACACACACACCGCTGGTGCAGACGTGGCTTTCTGACTCCATGACACCTATTTTTAGGAAAGGCCAAGGGATCCCTGCCACAGACAAACTGACCTTTAACATTTAGCACACACACACTCCTCACGTCTCACATACACACCGTTCTCCTGTAACATGACGTGCACATAACAAATGCAAGAAACATGTTGCAAAACACCAACAACCGACTCTTAATTGCACGAATCCATCAGAGCATTCGTCTAGAGTAAACAATCACTGTCATAATCATTCATCAACGTACAACTAAACATCAAACATTCTGAGTGATACATGATAATAACGTAGATAAATAAAAACACCATTATACACGAATAACACTAACCATTCAGATTGACAGAACAATAGTATAATAGATAGAATGATACAATGATAGAATGATAAAATAGATAGAACGACTGATAGATGGAACAACCAATAAGACAGAAGGACAGAATGAGCCATAGATGGAACGCACGATAGATAGGATAGAATGAGTGATGGATGGAACAACCAATAAATAGAAGGATAGAATGAGCGATAGATAGAAGGACCGAAATATAGAAGGATAGAATGCGCCATAGATGGAACACCCAATAGATAGAAGGATAGAATAAGCAATAGATGGAACAACTGAAAGATAGAAAGAAAGAAGGATAGAATGAACGATAGATGGAACAACCGAAATATAGAAGGATAGAATGAGCGATAGATGGAACAACAGATAGATGGAAGGATAGAATAAGCGATAGATGGAACAACTGATGAATAGAAGGATAGAATGAGCGATAGATGGAACGATCAAAATATAGAAGGATAGAATGAGCCATAGATGGAACAAACAATAGAAAGAAGGATAGAATGAGCGATAATTGGAACCCCCGATAAAAGGATAGAATGAGCGATAGATGGAACGACCAATAGATGGAACACCCAATAGACAGAAGGATAGAATGAGCGAAAAATGGAACGATCAATAGTACAGATGGACCGATAGAATGATAGATGGAACGACCAATAGATAGAAGGATAGAATGAGCGATAGATGGAACGATCAATAGTACAGATAGACCGATGGAACAACCGATAGAATGATAGATGGAACAACCAATAGATAGAAGGATAGAATGAGCGACAGATGGAACGATCAAATAGTACAGATGGTCCGATGGAACAACTGATAGAATGATAGATGGAACAACCAATAGATAGAAGGATAGAATGAGCGATAGATGGAACGATCAATAGTACAGATGGACCGATGAAACAACCGATAGAATGATAGATGGAACAACCAATAGATAGAAGGATAGAATGAGCGATAGATGGAACGATCAATAGTACAGATGGTCCGATGGAACAACCGATAGAATGATAGATGGAACAACCAATAGACAGAAGGATAGAATGAGCGATAGATGGAACGATCAATAGTACAGATGGACCGATGGAACAACCGATAGAATGATAGATGGAACAACTAATAGATAGAAGGATAGAATGACCGATAGATGGAACGATCAATAGTACAGATGGACCAATGGAACAACCGATAGAATGATAGATGGAACGACCAATAGATAGAAGGATAGAATGAGCGATAGATGGAACGACCGATAGATGGAACACCCAATAAGACAGAAGGATAGAATGAGCGAAAAAATGGAACGACCAATAGATAGAAGGATAGAATGAGCGAATAGATGGAACGATCAATAGTACAGATGGACCGATGGAACAACCAATAGAATGAAAGATGGAACAACTGATAGTACGACTGATAGATGGAACGAACGTTAGAGTGAGAGATAGATAGAGGGATAAAATGACAGATGGCATGACCGTTTAGTGAGACTGATAGAAAGAAAAACAGATAGAACAACTGATAGATGAAACGATAGAACGACTGATAGAACAGATGACATTCTATCTGAAGTATAGAACGACTGAACATGAACAACCAATAGATAGAATGATATAGAACAGCAGATTGATAGACAGATCTGTTCTCATCTCTCAGTCTACAGTACTTCCATGGAAATGTTCATTGAGCGAATGATTCCAGTTCACCTGTATTTACTGGTTTCACTCCAGCGCGGTCAGAGTCTTAATGGGCCATAAAACATCCCAGCCTGTATTTGACCAGTGAAACTGAACCCAGTTACTCTGTAATGTTTCCATTCGACGCGCAGGTGAGCTGACACGGGACGGTTTCACAGAGGCATGTTCAGCCCCACCTTCACAGACAAAAACAAGGTAAAAGATCCTGTTTCTCATCTCACACCACATAATAACATCATCACCCTACACTGATTACATCAGCTCAGAGTCTGAAAGAAAACTTATTTTACACAATCTATTTCCGCAATAGAAATGCTCATGAGAATCATTTTACAACGACAACAAAAAACTCAAGTCTCAAAAGAACAGAATATCAGAACATCTTTGCAACACAATTAAAGACTAGGGGTGTACCGAATATCTTCATGACTCGATACTGAACTCAAAATACCATATTATTGCGATTCTCCAAGACGTTAGCTAACAAAAAAAATTGACTGTTGATTAAAATGCTTAATTCGGTTTTACATTGTGTGTAAATGAATAGACTTGGACTCAAAGCACAGGACTTCTCCAGCGGCCCTCACTCGTCCCACTCGCCACAGTGAACATGACTCGACGTCGTTCTCCGCAGCCCTCACTCGTCCCGCTCGGCACAGTAAACGTGACTCGCGCCGTCTCCCGCGGCCCTCACTCGTCCCGCTCGACACAGTAGACGTGACTCGCGCCGTTCTCCGCGGCCCTCACTCGTCCCGCTCGCCACAGTGAACATGACTCGCGCCGTTCTCCCGCGGCCCTCACTCGTCCCGCTCGACACAGTGAACATGACTCACGCCGTTCTCCCGCGGCCCCTCACTCGTCCTCGCTCGACACAGTAAACATGACTCACGCGCTCGTTCTCCCGCGGCCCTCACTCGTCCCGCTCGGCACCAGTGAGACATGACTCGCGCCGTTCTCCCGCGGCCCTCACTCGTCCCCGCCACAGTGAACATGACTCGCGCCGTTCTCCCGCGGCCCTCACTCGTCCCGCTCGCCACAGTAAACATGACTCGTGTCGTTCTCCCGCGGCCCTCACTCGTCCCGCTCGGCACAGTAAACATGATCTCGCGTCGATCTCTCCCGCGGCCCTCACTCGTGCCCGCTCGCCACAGTGAGACATGACTCACGCCGTTCTCCCAGCGGCCCTCACTCGATCCCCGCTCGCCACAGTAAACATGACTCGCGCCGTTCTCCAGCGGCCCTCACTCGTCCCCGCTCGCCACAGTAAACATGACTCAGCGTCGTTCTCCCGCGGCCCTCACTCGTCCCGCTCGCCACAGTGAGACATGACTCAGCGTCGTTCTCCCGCGGCCCTCACTCGTCCCGCTCGCCACAGTGAACATGACTCAGCCGTTCTCCCGCGGCCCTCACTCGTCCCGCTCGCCACAGTAGACATGACTCGGAGTCGTTCTCCCAGCGGCCCTCACTCGTCCCGCTCGCCACAGTAGACATGACTCAAGCCGTTCTCCCGCGGCCCTCACTCGTCCCGCTCGCCACAGTAAACATGACTCGAGTCGTTCTCCCGCGGCCCTCACTCGTCCCGCTCGCCACAGTAAACATGACTCGCGCCGTCTCCCGCGGCCCTCACTCGTCCCACTCGCCACAGTAAACATGACTCGCGTCGTTCTCCGCGGCCCTCACTCGTCCCGCTCGCCACAGTGAAAATGACTCGCGCTCGTTCTCCCGCGGCCCTCACTCGTCCCACTCGCCACAGTGAAAATGACTGGCGTCGATTCTCCAGCGGCCCTCACTCGTCCCGCTCGCCACAGTAAACATGACTCGGCGCCGTTCTCCCGCGGCCCTCACTCCGTCCCGCTCGCCACAGTGAACATGACTCGACGTCGTTCTCCCGCGGCCCTCAGCTCGTCCCGCTCGCCACAGTGAACATGACTCGCGTCGTTCTCCCGCGGCCCTCACTCGTCCCGCTCGCCACAGTAAACATGACTCGAGTCGACGTTCTCCAGCGGCCCTCACTCGTCCCGCTCGCCACAGTAAACATGACTCGCGCCGTTCTCCCGCGGCCCTCACTCGTCCCGCTCGCAACAGTGAAACATGACTTGCCGTCGTTCTCCCGCGGCCCTCACTTGTCCCGCTCGGCACAGTGAACATGACTCAAGCGTTCTCCCGCGGCCCTCACTCGTCCCGCTCGCCACAGTAAACATGACTCGCGTCGTTCTCCCGCGGCCCTCACTCGTCCCGCTCGGCCACAGTAAACATGACTCGCGCCGTTCTCCGCAGCCCTCACTCATCCCGCTCGCCACAGTAAACATGACTCGCGTCGTTCTCCTGCGGCCCTCACTCGTCCTGCTCGCCACAGTAAACATAATGAATGGCGACTATAGAACGCAAAAGCCGAATCCCGGACATTTTTGGCGATCTTGAAACACATTTCGGGCAGACTCATCACGGAGACTCACTAGTAGCCTAGACTTTTTGTTTAACGACTGCACTCTGTTGCTGGTAGGCATGGCCTCCTCAGGGCAGCGAAGCAAGTGCATTCTGGGAGTTGTTGTCTTTCATCCACATGAGCCAAAATTACATTTTCTGGCTTTTCTCAGTCTAGAAAGCTCCACATTTAAAAATAATTCCACATTTCTAATACATAAATGACACATTTTAAATACACATTCATCTGTCCAGAGGTGATCCAGAGGTATCCCTTTATTGGAATAATGACACAAACTCAAACTTTAAAAACACAATACATGTACCTATCAAATAGCGCAATGGAAACCGGTCGCAACGGGCCAGTGAGGACCATTTACCGCCTCCACTCGACCAGAACACAGAACCGGCATCAGGCCCAGTTTTCCCATACGCTCACACACACCAATTAGTTATTAAAAAAACTAAAGGGCGAGGTTCTGGTTCCGTTGCAATGAGACACCAGCACGGCTTCTACTGAGAGTGTGTGAGCAGCTCTTGGCACGAGCTCAGTTCTGGATGGGCTGCAGTGCAGCACACTCGCAAACATAAAGGTTTACAACCGGGCGCAAGGAAAATGAGGCACAAGCCTTGCTTTGTTTACGGACCGCACCAAGTGTTTAATGAGCGCCGAGGGGACCCGTTCACTCGCTCAGAGCACCACATCCTTCATAATGGAAAAAACAACAAGAGAAAATGTGAATAGTTAAAATCAGGAGTCCAAAAAACATCCACAAGTACTTGAGTTCCTCAAGCCGAAAGATTTATGATGTTCAGTTCTGGTGACACAAAAAGTACTGTAGGTTTATTCTCAGGTGACCCTTGGAAATTTGCAACAGCTCACAAAAACGAACCAAAATGTCATTGTACTAACATAAATAAAAAAAAATAAAAAATGTGTGATTGTATTAAAACACTCTGCAGATTTCATGATGGACTCATGTCACATTTTGTCATGTCAAAATGCATTTTTGGGTCAAAAATGACAGAATTAATTTTTTTTGTCAATGAAATGAATGTAGTATATTTTCATTTTTTTAAGCATTTGGCATTTTAGAGGATTTAAAAATAGCTGTATTTATAAACCATTTATTCACTTTTTGAGCATTGACTTGAAAATGTCATTTCCAACTTAAACTGTGGTTGAATCAACGCTTTAGAGAAATAGACTTAAGTTGGCCCTGAAGTCTATTATGACTTTAAACGAGAATTATTCAAGGTTTTAGCACCAAAGCAGGGACTTTCACATCGAGGAACCTTTTCATAGTTCCTAAAACCATTGGCGGAAGTACTCGGACTTGCAGGAACAATTTTAGTTCTAGGAACTCTTTTAGAGGAACTAAATTAGCTCCTACTTCAGAGTCGAGGTCTAAACCAGGACTATAAGAACCAACAGTGATGTTAGTGTTCCCTGATTGGCCAAAAAGTGGTAACATATAATTCTATGTCCAAATATGACATACAAAGTCAAAAATCAGCCTCAGTCAGTGTTTAAGAGCAGACATGTGCAGGACAGGTATCAATATTCTTCCACATTTCTTCAAACATGTGCATGCAAACATCAAAGACCTTCCCAACATCTGTTCACTCCTGCATGGGGGTTTATGGGGAAGAGCAGAAAGTGAAAAACAGGAAGAGAACGGAAAGCAAGCAATCATGGCTGTTAATAACGCGAGGTCAGACTGGAGTCCAAAACACAACATGCAATCTAAAGAGACACACATCAGTCTTCACTGGGCTGTAATCTGCCAATAAAGGAAGGGTTGTTTCATAAAGGTGACAGATGTTTTGGCTTGAACTTGCAGCCGAAAGGCATTTCTTTAGTGAGCATCGAGCCAAAGAGCACCGTTCCCATCTGCCCAGGCCCGCGAGAGACCACAGCGCCGAGGCATGCATGAATCTGAAGCACACAAAATGTACCAAACCAAATCAAGTGTAGGTTTATCCTCAGGTGACCCTTGGAAAGGCTCACAAAACCAGACCAAAATGTCATATTACTAAGCTAAATTAGAGAAAAAAGTGTGATTGTATTGAGACGTCACCTTGACAAAGGCAACCTGTTGTGTCGAAGCGCAGGTAATAAGTCGTGTTTAACCCTCTTGTGTTTTTCACGTGTGGGTCAAATTAACATTTTTTTTGTCAATGAAATTAATGTATTTTATTTTAGTTTGATGTTTATGTAACATTTTGTATTTTTTGGGGATTTTTTATACTAAATTATATTTACGCTGTATTTATAATCCATTAGTTCACTTTTTGAGCATTGACCTGAAAATTTAATTTCCAACTTAAACCATCATAGATCGGAAACAAACTTAAGTTTGATCTCTTTTCATAGACAACACCTGGCAGATTATTGCTGATGTGAAAAAAAAAAAAAAAAACTTAAAATAACAATTTTACAGTATTATGAAAAACGCACAAAAATACACTAAAAATGCTGGGTTGTTTCAACCCAAATTTGGGTCAAATATGGACAAACCCAAATGTTGGGTTAAAAATGTAATTTAAAATTTAAAACCCAACTTCAACTTTCACTTTCAACTGTTTTTTTTAATTACATTTTTAACCCAACATTTGGGTTTGTGCATATTTGACCCAAATTTGGGTTGAAACAACCCAGCATTTTTTAGAGTGTACAATTTTCAATTTTGATATGAAATTATTATTGTCAAAATCACTTTTTATTCCAACACTGCAAGCAAATCAAAGCCATAAATCTAAACCAGTGTTCAAAATTTGAGCTTGATATCTTCAATGAGCTTTCAAGATTTTGTTTGGCCGCAGTTACCAAAAGTTTCCACTAGACTAAATTAATCTTTTTTTTTTTTCATCTTTTCCAATCATGTCCATGATTTTTTTCAGTGCGTGTTCACACAGCAAGTTTCGTACCATTCCAATGAAGTAAAAAAAATTAAACAAAAAAAAAAAAAAAACATAAAATTTTTCTGACCAAAAGAGCCAGTTATTTTTTCTTTGCATCAAGATTTTTTTCTTTAACTTGCACCTCATAAGGTGTGTGTTTGCGTCGCTGTTCTTTTGAACTTCACATCACTCACCATTTTCTCGGCAGGTGTGCTTTTCCTTTAGTCTCGACTGCTTAGCGCCAGCTCTCCTCTCCACGACGGGTCTCGCACCTCACAGCGACAGCTCACGAGACACACAGTCTGGAAGAAAGAAGAGCACAAGTCAAAACGCTGATACCCGGACCCTTTCAACACAACAGCCGGAGGTCAAATAGGGTTCATCCAAATCGTCCCAAAGCTCTTCAATGGGGTTATGGTGACAGAATACATAAACATTGTCACTTGTTTTAAAATGCAATTTATCCCTGTGATCAAAGCTGTATTTTCAGCATCATTACTCCAGTCTTAGTGTCACATGATCCTTCAGAAATCACTCTAATATGATGATTCAAAAACATTATTTACATTTAAAAACCAATCCATTGAGTTCAAATTGTGCTTGCAAATATGCAGTTTTGCACATCTCTAGTATTATGCATGCATTTTATTTCTTGATTATTGCTCATCCGAGCAAAAAGCACACACACATCAGTGTTGTACAACAATATTAGTGATCAGTTCTGCTCCGATCGAAAGCCTTTCGCAACACTTTCTGAGGAATGTTCAGCATTTGACGTTTTTCCTGCCCAGAGTCCAAATACTTGCAAAATTCAATAGAACAGAAGTCTAAAAAAAGTTGACAGGCCTAAACATGCACATATAGGACAAGAAACACACAGGTTATCAGTGTAGATATCTTTGCAGTCCGTCACAGTCACATGCTCTAAAACACAACACACACACACCTGTGTGAGCACAGACAAAAGTTAAATCATGTGATTTAATCATGTGTGTGTGCGCGCATGTACACACCCATGGCAACACATGCTGCGTTGAGTTGCTCACCCTGCCCGCTCTCACCCGCTGACACACACAACCTTGATCTCTGGCTACAAGCTGACTAATAGGATGAGCTTTGATTTACAGGAAAAGGAAAGTAAAAAACTCCACAGGTGCTCATGGGAACACACAGATCACACAACCACGGACTCCCTGTCGTTTCCTTACAAAAAGCCCAATACCACTAAAAAGAAACAATAACAAATTAAAATTCTGTAAAGAAATTCATGTTTCTGACCACCATTTCAAAGTATTTGTGTGTAATGTGAATCTGATATTGATGTTACCAATGCCATGGCAATTTAAAGCCTTTTTTGACCATGCCAAAAAGCAATTCGAAATCTGGAGTTGATTAATATAGCTGTCATGGAGAATCATAAGAAGATAATAAAATGTCAGCTGTTTTTGCGAATTAGAAACAGATTTTAAATCACTTATTTGTGAAGACAACTTAACGTTTAATGAAAAACAGGCATATGAAGTCAACATATATCACTAAAAACACTTTAATTTTAAGAGGACCTTGTTACAGTGTAATTATATATTTAAGTCATATTAATTAACTACATTATACAGGTTTAGGATTATGTTTGTTGTAGGGTTAGTTCCATGTAATTATGCATAGATTAGTTACAACATGCAACATTTGTAACAGGGACACTGTGTAATAAGTGTAATAATATGGGAGGCAGGGTGGACTCAGTTAAAGTTGACTGGGCCAAATCTACTAGTTTCAAACATGACAGCTCTATGAATGCAAGAGGGCAGCCTTTACTCTCAATGCTGCAGAGATTCATTTAAAACACACCCCTCCACACACACACACACACACACACAACTAGAACCATGTATGAGACACGTACTTGACAGTTCTCGCATTCATCCCTTCATCTTATTGCACTTTAAAAGAGAAGAGAAACTTTTAAACAGCGCGACTGAGGCGACATTGTATCATTGCACACGCGGACACATTGTATCACTGCACACTGGCGCATTGTAGCGGTTTGTCGAACGTTCTAAAACTTCAGAAACCGCTACAAATGCAACAAGCGCAACATTCCACGCGCGCGCAAAAGTGTGTCAGTGAGACAGAAGCTCAGACACGAGAAAAGAAGTTAAGCTCTTACCTGAGCAAGTCTCTGTGTGTGTATGTGGACACAAACTCCTTTAGATTTCATGCCACGATCACGCCTATCACACACACACACAGAGAGAGAAGCGCGCGAAGTAGGCGAGGATTCGGGCGTGAAGTACGTGACAGCGCTGATCTTCTTGTGCACAATATCTCAGCGACAGGAAAGTTTACATCGAATGTGTTCTAAACACACTCTGAAGGCATGTGCGATCAGATGGCAGTGTGTTTTGCTGCGCGCGCACGTAAGAGAAACACACGTCCACAAGCGCTGCGCTGTGTTTTGTTTGCATGTCACGCCCACATTTCACGATCACTATAGAGTCTCCGGACCCCTTCTAGAGACCCCGCTCCTGTCTGTGTTTACACTGCACTGGACTGAACTGGATGCAACTGGAAAAGGAAGTCATTTAAGTGGAGTTACTTGAGTTTAGCTGGGTTTAATGGCTTTAGTGTTTCTACAGCCCAGCACCACATCAGATGCTTGAAATAAATGGTAAAAGGTGCAAAATGCAAAATCCACGAGGCGTTATATATGCCACTCAGAGTAGCCAGCATAACAGATTATGATTCATTAAAATGTATTATGCGTATGAAGGCATGCAACACTTCATCACGATATTTCTCCAAATTGGCAAATAAATTCTGGTTGCAAGCTCAAAAACTACAATGTAATTTCAATCTTTTCAAGTCTAGCAATGTAAATCTTGAAATCTGTGATATTTCAGGGTGTTACCAGTAAATTGACAAAATCCAAAGAAACTTGCACAACCTTAAATTTATGAATCAGTGATAATCTGAGTTTAATTATTTCAGCGTTTACTGCACTTATTATACTTATCAGTGTTATATACAAACTTCCTCATATTTCTCAAAGCTTCCAGACACACCTCCTTTTAAACACACTACAAAACACCATTTATGGAAGTAACATACACTGCAGTCACTGACCGAACACATTATGATGGGCGTCTCACCTGTACATGAAAGGAAATTGAAAGTGAGAGAATTTTCCTTTTTCTCTGTTTATATCCCACACAAATTCCCTAAAAATTGTGTGGGACCACCATTTTCCGTGCAAATTTGTGCCAGTATATTTCACAGGTTTTCCCGGCTAACACAAGGACTATTTTTTTTTTAAAAGACTGATTTTGCACTTAATCATAAACCTCCCATCACAAATATCAGACGTGAGCTGGAACATCTGAACCGGAGTTGCTGCCACACACACTTCCAGAACAGCAAAGCCTTTGAGTAAATGGAGAGATCCGCATTCCCACAGACACACCCACTGTGGAGGAACACGGGTTTAAACTCGCCCGTCCTGATCTGACTTCACACAGCAACCCAAACTCTAATCCATGCATTTCACAAATCTCCAGTGATGGATTGATAGACAAATGATTGAATATGGTCATTTATGGCCAACTTTTTAATGCCTTCAAAAGTGACAAAGCCATAATGTTGAACATGTACATGGTTAAAAGCCCTATTTAAATGAAGATGACATGACAGTGCAGGATGAAACTATAAAATAGTTGCATATTAAGGAGTTAAGAGCAAAATCAAAAATGGCCAAGTGAAAAATGTATGCCTGAACTGCCTGTGCATTAGCTCAATCGAGGACATTTGGCAACAAAACAAAGCTGTGTTATTCCTGCTGATGCATTTATCCAGCGGTCAGTCGAAGAGAACCGTGTCAAACATGAGCCCCGTTTGTGTTCATCAAAACACACACAATCCATAATCTGTTTCGGCCAAAACTAATGCATAAAGGGTTTTATCTGACTAACCACCTCGCTGACCTCAAGAGACTTTATCAAGCTGGATCTCAATACAACACACACACACACACACTGTCGTCATCGACTGAGCTAATTCAGTTTACTGAAATCGCCTGTCAGGGAAAAATCAATTTCATGAGCCTGTGTTTAGCATAGATGACAATCTGATCTAATTTATTTTCCTTCAGATGAAAACTGCATCTGTGCAGATCTTATGAACACTAACTGGTGAGAGGAAAGCACAGCCGGGCCAACGCAAATACAGAAAAAAACTCTTGTGCGTTAAACTCAAGAAAAATAATGAGTCCTTAATTCTTTTTCGAAGAAATTGGACTTTGGATTCTCCTTGGCACATAATAAAATAAGTTAAATTGTAGTGAAAATGTATGGAAGCTCATAGAAGTAAAAATAATTATGATTAAGTTTCTCATTATTCCGAGATGTTAAGCCATTATTCCGAGAAAGTTTCTCATTATCACGAGATGTTAAGCCATTATTACAAGAAAATTTCTCATTACGAGATGTTGAGTCATTATTACGAGAAAGTTTCTCATTATCACGAGATGTTAAGTCATTATTACGAGAAAGTTTCTCATTTTCACGAGAAAGTTTCTCATTATCACGAGATGTTAAGTCATTATTACAAGAAAGTTTCTCATTTTCACGAGATGTTAAGCCATTATTACGAGAAAATTTACGATGTCGAGTCATTACGAGAAAGTTTCTCATTATTACGAAATTTTCTCATTATCACGAGATGTTAAGTCATTATCACGAGAAAGTTTCTCATTACAAAATTTTGAGTCATTATCACGAGAAAGTTTCTCATTATCACGAGATGTTAAGCCATTATTACAAGAAAATTTCTCATTCCAAGAGATGTTGAGTTCATTATTACAAGAAAATTTCTCATTATCACGAGATGTTAAGTCATTATTACGAGAAAGTTTCTCATTATCACATGATGTTAAGTCATTATCACGAGAAAGTTTCTCATTATCACGAGATGTTAAGCCATTATTACGAGAAAGTTTCTCATTATCACGAGATGTTAAGCCATTATTACAAGAAAATTTCTCATTACGAGATGTTGAGTCATTATTACGAGAAAGTTACTCATTATTACAAGAAAGTTTCTCATTATCACGAGATGTTAAGCCATTATTACGAGAAAGTTTCTCATTATCACGAGATGTTAAGCCATTATTACGAGAAAGTTTCTCATTTTCACGAGATGTTAAGCTCATTATTACGAGATGTTAAGCCATTATTACAAGAAAGTTTCTCATTACGAGATGTTAAGCCATTATTACGAGATGTTAAGCCATTATTACAAGAAAGTTTCTCATTACGAGATGTTAAGCCATTATTCGAGAAAATTTCTCATTAGAGATGTTAAGCCATTATTACAAGAAGTTTCTCATTACCGAGATGTTAAGCCATTATTATCGAGATGTTAAGCCATTATTACAAGAAAGTTTCTCATTACGAGATGTTAAGCCATTATTACGAGAAATTTCTCATTATCACGAGATGTTATGCCATTATTACGAGAAAGTTTCTCATTATCACGAGATGTTAAGTCATTATTACGAGAAAATTTCTCATTACATTTATGTAGCCGTTTGGAACTTGATGAAGGGAGCAACAAGACAGTGTAATTTCCAATGTAATTATTTTTACCTAGGATGTTCCTATGACAACGCAGCACGTCGTCCATCAGCTGTATAGTTGTTCTGATGACAAAAATATAATGATTATCATAACGATTTTATTTAGTTTAGTTTTCAGGGCATTGTTCTTTTCTCATTTGTATTCTAATGACATTGAGCATATTGTTAATACATGTTGTATATTGTATACAAGTTGTATTTCATAATAAATTGAATCTTTTCAAATTGAAAAGTTAAAGGAAATTAAATAAAATAAAGTAGAATTTTGAGCTGTAAGCAAGGAGTATAGAAGAACTATAAAAAATTAAAATATTATAATATTATTTATATATGAAGAGTTCAGATGCAAAAGCCTCTAAGTGCCATTTGAAATTTTCTTTTAAAATGACCATTTTTATCAAGCTTGTATATTTAAGTTCAGTAATTTCACTTAAATGACAATTAAGAGGTAATCTTCATTGCCATTTAAGTGAAATTACTGAACTTTAATATACAAGCTTGATAAAAATGGTCATTTTAGAAGAAAATTTCAAATGGCACTTAGAGGCTTTTGCATCTGAACTATACAATATTATTTTAATAGTATAGTTTATTTATAAAAAATATAGGCTTTTACTTCTTGTCAATAAACGTTTTTTGCTGTAAGCGCGTCCTATGAGCACGTCCCAGTCGGGTCCGTCACTTATTTGGTTCTCCGGAAACATTTCCGTTGTGGACTGTGTTACTTGCAGCGCGTTTCTGTATTTGTTTGTGTTGTGAACGTTTGCAACGCGTTTCTGTATTTGCTGGTGTTGTGAGTATTTGGAGCACGTATGTTGTGAGACTGATGAAGATTTTTTTTTTATTTTGTTTTTTTCTGTTTGCATGCATTTTTGTCTATTTGTATGCGTTTTTTCTATTCACGTGTGTCTTCTTTACTTCAGCACGGTGAGCTCTCTCGGCCACTGTAGTTTCTGGTGGCAGAATACAGCGATTCTTTTTTTCTGTAGTTTTTATTTTGTGGAAAAAACCCTGTTTTTGTGTGCGCGTGTTTTTGTCTCTAGGCAGAGTTAAATTTAAATTCTTCTGCTTGTGACCTCAGTCTCACTTCTCTATACCAAAGAAAATAAAGTTTCACTTCTAAATTCACCAAAAACTAAACATTGGAAAAACAGAAGATATAAACAAGCTTGTCTACTACAAATAACCATTTTATAACCTCTAGGTTACATGTCAAAGTTATACAAGCAGAAAACTGAAAGAGTTATCAATCAGCATAGTTCACTTTATCATTCCAAAGATATGAGGGAGTTACACACAAACATGTCAAAGTGCAAGCCCATTCAAAACATCCAATAAAAGAGCAATAAAACAAGCACCCGCTCACGTTTATTCACAGATAGGATTATTCAAATTAATAGGGCTGTGAAATGATTAATCGCGATTAATCGCATCCAAGTTTGTTTACGTAATATGTGTGTGTAGTGTGTATAATTATGTTGTATATTTAAATACACACACATGCATGTATATATTCTAAGAAATATTTGCATGTATATACTTTATAGGCTATATATTTATAAAAAAATTATATACATAAATATTTGTTATACTAATAACACATTTTTCTTAAATATATACATGCATATGTGTGTATTTATATACATACACTATCGGTTAAAAGTTTAAGATCGGTAAGAATTTTTAATGTTTTTAAAAGAAGTCTCTTCTGCTCACTAAGGCTGCAATTTTTTGATAAAAAATACACAAAAAACACAGTAATATTGTGAAATATTATGACAATTTAAAATGACTTTTCTATGTTAATATATATTAAAATGTAATTTATTCCTCTGAAAATATCAAAATATGATTTTCAGCATCATTACTCCAGTCTTCAGTGTCACATGATCCTTCACAAATCACTCTAATATGATGATTTTATGCTCCAAAAACATGTATGATTATTATCCATGTTGAAAACAGTTTTTTACATTTTTATTTCAGGATTCTTTGATAAATAGAAAGTTCAAAGAACAGCATTTATTTAATTAGAATCTTTTCTAACATTATAAATGTCTTTACTGTAACTTTTGATCAATGTAACTCATCCTTGATGAATAGAAGTATTGATTTGATTTCTTATTTATTTCCCCCAAAAATAAAATACAAATTCTTACTGACCCCAAACTTTTTAAAGGGTAGTGTTTAATGTAACAAAAGCTTTCCATTTCAGATAAAAGCTGTTCTTTTGAACTTTCTATTCATCAAAGAATCCTGAAATAAAAATGTAAAAAACTGTTTTCAACATGGATAATAATCATACATGTTTTTGGAGCATAAAATCATCATATTAGAGTGATTTGTGAAGGATCATGTGACACTGAAGACTGGAGTAATGATGCTGAAAATTCAGCTTTTTTTCAGAGGAATAAATTAAATTTTAATATATATTAACATAAAAAATTCATTTTAAATCGTCATAATATTTCACAATATTCCTGTGTTTTTTGTATATTTTTTATCAAAAAATTGCAGCCTTGGTGAGCAGAAGAGACTTCTATTAAAAACATAAAAAATCTTACCGACTCTTAAACTTTTGACCGGTAGTGTATATATACAAAATAATTAGACACATATATTATGTAAACACATATTATGTAAACACAAACTTTTATTTTTGATGCAATTAATCGTTTCACAGCCCTACAAATAAACAATAATAATATGGTAACACTTTACAATAAGGTTCATTAGTTAGTTAACATGAACAAAACCTCCACAGCATAATATTAATTTCATCATTTACTAATACAATATTAATGGTAATTATGGTTAGTTCATGTTAGTTAATAAATTAACCTTCTTGTAAAGTGTTAACAAAATAATAATAACTTCCAAAATAGAAACAGTGATGTTAGGATCACAATAGGAAATGCATTTACATCACAAACTCATGGTTTTGTGTGTTTCAAGTCCATTTGTGGGAATCTGTCATCAGCACAAATCACCCAGATCTGTCTGTAGCGTGAGTGCACGCATTTTCAAGACTATTTAACCAGCTTACGGTTAACCGTTTCCCTGACACCTGGTCACTCGCAGCTAAAACTGCACTTTCTCACAGGAGAAGGATTATCAACAGCTGGATCAGAATCTGTATGGTCCCAGCAGGCTTCAGAGCGCTACATGAGTCGAGTCATGGGTCTATTTAAAGAGCAGACTGACCTGTAACACGAGCAGGAGCCATCAATTACACATTTCACCTACAGCAGGGAGAACGGGCCACGAGCCTGAGGAATGTGAACGGGATACGCCGTTGGGTTCTGAACGGGTCAATCACTGATGCTCACTGGGAGATTTCTCAGATTAGAAACAAACCTTTGCCAACATAATCTGCATACCACAAAACTGGGACAAATACATCCAATAAATGCGCTCATTATCCGGAAAGTGCTTAAAGGGTTAATTCACCCAAAAATTGAAGTTCCTATGTCATTAATGACTCTCCCTAATGTCGTCCCAAGCATGTCAGACCATAATCATAACACAAACATTGAAGTTCACCCTTGAATATAGTGAATAAAATGCCAATATTATACCAACAATCTAGGGCTTCAAACACTGACAGGAGCGTTTTAAGAAATCATTCACCCCAAAAATGAATATTTATTGACCCTCATGTTATTTCAAACCTGTATGAGCTGCTTCTGTTGAACACACAAAAATATACATTTTAAACGATTTTGGAAACGAGACGGTAGGCATTGACGTCCATCTAATATTGAAGTCAATCGCTTCTGTCAACTGTCTGGATACCAACATTGTTTAAAATACATATTTTTATGTGTTCGAACAGAAGAACGAAACTCATACAGGTTTGAAACAACATGAGTGATTACAAATTTTCATTTTTGGTGAACTATCCCTTCAAATATTGGTACCGCTTCCTTTTACAGTACAGTACTTACAGTGTACTTACCTAGAAAGTACTGGCTAATATAAGGTAAGTACATGGAACAGGGGTAGGTTTAGGGTAGGTTCAGGGTTAGTACTCAGTTATTACCCAGTAATTGTAGTTACTAAAATAAGTACATAGTATTTACATGGGTAACAGGACTGTAAAAGGAAGCGTTACCCAAATATTATATATAATCATAATAGAGATGTAACAAACCTTGAGGTTAGACCTTAAATTAAATGATAGTGTATAACTATAAAAAGTCAATATTATATGAATGCATGCAATTTTAACACATTTCGTTTCACTTTTTACATCTATCTATTTGTCACTTTTTTACAAGAACATTTACAAGAATAAATGTAGTACTGTTACAATATTTGACATTTTTATTAAGATAAATTAATCATGCATACTTGCTTTGCAATACCAATATTAAACTGTAATGCAAATGCATCCCTTTTTTACAGAAAAGACTTTTATTTAGGAGATCAAAGACAAAATCACTTTATTACACAACGATTGTGCATTAGTTGGAACATTAACGTTATATTCTAAAATATTCAATAATGAAATAAAGTTTATCAACATACTATTCAAATGTAAGTTCACATCAGTTCACACCAGCTGGTGACCTTTGGTCTCTGTGTGTGTGTGTGTGTGTGTGTGTGTGTGTGTGTGTGTGTGTGTGTGTGTGTGTGTGTGTGTGTGTGTGTGTGTGTGTGTGTGTGTGTGTGTGTGTGTGTGTGTGTGTGTGTGTGTGTGTGTGTGTGTGTGTGTGTGTGTGTGTGTGTGTGTGTGTGTGTGTGTGTGTGTGTGTTTTAGTAAGGGTGGAGGATTTTACTGCCTGTTAAACATCCAAGCTGGCCAATGCATCCACATACAAACACATGGCTGACAAAGCCCATATAAAAACCTCACTAAACCAAGCGCGTTTAGTTTATACAATATTCAGCCTAACGTAACCGCGAACATATACAAGCAGAAACAAGTTAAACACACAGAAAATGAAATATGATCAAGATACTCACAGTGAAAGAATCAGCTGACACAACGGTGACTCAGTAGAGCGCACTACTTCCGCATTCACTTGCGATCGCCTATGCGTCAACCAATCACGGTATACTATGCTGTACAGTTGACCAATGGCGTGGCGGAATACGTCGCGTACTAGACACACAACAGCCAATGGAGACCTACGGTGGGTTAGCGGCTCTAACAACGGGACGCCTGAATGCTGAAAACACACCCACACACGAACCAATCAGGGCGCGGCTGAGGCGGGGGAGGGGTGAAGTATAAGCCAATAGAAAATCACAGCGCGGCACTAGGGGACCACGTGGTGTCTGCGTGCGTGCAGGACTTGTTAAAGCGACGGAGCGCGCATTGTCGAAAACAATAAAAGTTTAAAACATGAGCATATGTTCATTTCACGATGCTATTGAACAGAATGTTTTAAGAAATGGAGCATGTTTACGTCTTAAGTAATGCATATGTGTACACATAGGCCTATGTGTGTAATATAGCCGCACGTGTAAATCTGTATAGTAGGAATATTTTTATGTAGGCTATTTATTATTATACCTGACCGAATTATGAAACTGCAGTGGAGTTGCCATGGCTTATAGGCTACTGTATGAATAATCAATAGTATATATATGCCCAAAAATATAACATTACCCCAGTATGTTTTAAAAACACTGACAACACG
>JAQIUQ010007665.1:67500-91205 GCA_030378365.1 Hybognathus amarus
ATAAAACTAAGACCATAAATATACATTAACTTTGAATCAATGTAGTAAAATAACTCAAATTGAAATAAAAAATAATATAAACCATAGACATTTAAAAACAGTTATGTTACTAAAATATCATCAATCTGTTTGAATACAGACATTATGACTGTATTTATGGTCTCCAGAAATTAAAACATGATAATTTTGCACTTTCTCCGAATAAAATATATATTTTTTTAAGGAATTATAGTTTTGTATTCGGATACCAGATGCTTTGATGCAAAAGGAAAGCGTTCCTGTGAGATTATTGCACTGTTGAAACAGTTTAATAGTTATAAAGTATCTTTCACTTGTTTTGAAGTAATGCAGATGACGAACGTTTCTCTGAAGATGTGATCAATAATGTGATCTTAATCTGAGAGTGATGCAATAGTTCATCTCGTCTGATCTCCACAGTGAAATATAGGTTTACATATTAACCAGATTGTTCTTGTTTTGTAACCTAATAGTAGGCCTATATTTTTGAAGAAAATGTTCTATATAGGGTTATAATGTATTTTTCATGTTCTTCACTTTATTTAATTTCATTTAGATTTTATACTGTTGTATCAGGTTTCATGTTCACTATTGCATCATGTTAAACTGACTTGAAATGGTTACTCTATGTTTTCATTTGATAGAACGTATTTCAATCAAGTAACTCAAGAAATTAATTTAATTCGAGTAGCTTGACCTCAAAATTTACTCCACGATTTCTAATTTCTTTGAAATACATTTCTCTGAGAAATTACAGTAACTTACAGTAAAAACACTGAATTAATATTAACAGTACCATTTAACTTGCTGTAAATTTATTTACAGTATAATGCGTTTTTACTGTAAAACACACGACGTTATGGTATTTTCTCCATAATATAATTTAATACAATGCAAATATATTACTTTACACAGTGAAATTTACTGTAATTTGTTGTCCACTTTTACTATGGGCTGGTTTTAATATGCCGTTTCTTTCATAACTAAAAGCAAATCACATAAAAATATAAACAAAATACATACATCTATTTCATACTAGGCCTCAACTACTTTTACTCATGGCAAAATAGAGTGTTTCCCAAGATCTCATGTGGATCCTTTTATGGATTCAGTTTTAATTAATTTCTTATAACTCATAAACATACTTTATCTCAATTACAAAATAAACATGACAGTATCAAAACCTTAGAATTCTATTTAGAACTTCCACTGATCATTTGTCTGCTTTTTTAGAATTTTAAATGTTGTTCTCTAACAAATATTTTAAAATTCTTTTGATTATCTCATTAAAACTGTGAGACAGATACACCGTTAAAATGTGTGTTTAAGTGTGTGTGTTTAAGAGTGTGTGTTTTTGAGTGTGTGTGTGTGTGTTTCTCCTGTTGATCTAGGCCGCGGTGTTCTACTGCGATAAGTTCGGCTTCGAGCCGCTGGCGTATAAAGGTCTGGAGACGGGCAGCCGAGAACTGGTGTCTCATGCCGTCAGACAGGACAAGGTGTGTGTGTGTCGAGGATCAATACACACATGACATCATGCTACACACATCATACACTCTAAAAATCGTGGGTTGTTTCAACCCAAATTTTGGTCAAAAATGGACAAACCCAAATGTTGGGTTAAAAATGTAATTTAAAAACATTTTAAATGACATTTTTAACCCAACATTTGGGTTTGTCCATATTTGACCAACATTTGGGTTGAAACAACCCAGCGTTTTTAGAGTGTATTGACAAACCAAGCCATTGGGTTACATTTTTTAATTACATTTTTTACCCAACATTTGGGTTTGTACATATTTGACCAAAAATTGGGTTAAAACAACCCAACATTTATAGAGAGTGTACAATTACTCATTCCATGCCCTAGAATTATAGGCTAAATACATTTTGGATTTTAGGTTGATAATGTTTTTAGGTTACACTATATATTTTAAGGTGTCCTTGTTATAGTGTACTTATACAAGTAATGAGTAATATTAACTACATGTTACATGGACTATATTAGGACTAAGATTAGGTTTGCTTTAGGGTTAGTTTCACGTACACTGTAAAAATGAATGCGCTTTATCTAATCAAAAAATTGTGGCAACAGATTACAAGCAATATTATTCATTCAATTTAACAATAGAATTGAGTAATAATTAACACATTAATTCCTTAAACGTTAACCATTTAAAATGAGTAAAACATTTTAAATATTAAAAATAATAATTGAAATAAAATAATAAAAATTAATAAAAAAGAAAGTTATAGAGGTTCAAGTTTAGTGTTATGAAAAATGCACAAAAAGACTGTTTTTAATTTGATATATTTTCAAAACAAGTTTTACTCAAAAAATCTAAAATCTAAAATTTAAGTTTATATGTAAAGAAATGTGTTTTGGGTGCAGTACTAGAACAATTCCATTATGAAATTATTTTTTGACAGCGATTAGCACAACTGTGACTTTATTTTAGGATCATTTAACATGTTTTGTGTTCATAGAACAAAGCGCTAAAACTTTTACCAACTTTCGTTCTTTACTTCTGATGAAAAATTTAAAATGTAAAAAAAATGTTTTGGTCAAAAATGAGCGTAGAGCATCAGAGGGTTTCAAAATCCCTCAGAGTTAAAAGTATTTGTTCTTTTCACAGATAAATATTCGTCTTCATGTCTGCTCTGAACCCTGGAAATGAGGGTATGAACCACTTTTAAACACTGTAGTGTGAAAAAATCCTTTTAGGTCAAAAGGGTCATGAAAAAAAATCTTAATGCATGAGAATTTGTGGGTTAAAATGGGTTTAACTGTTGAAAAGCATCTGACAATATTTTACGCATAGAAAATTACTCTATTTATTGTGTGCTAAACTTGAGCCTGGTTTGAGAAAAGAGCCTCTTGCTCCACAGAAATGGGGGAGCATTTGATGAAACATGGAGACGGAGTGAAAGACATCGCATTTCAAGTGGAGGACTGTGACTTTTTGGTCAAGGTTTGTTACATTATTGAAACTGATAATATTCACAATGCTACATATTTAATTTAGTGAGGATGTCCAGTTAACATCAAAGAATTTTGATTTGAAAATTTTCCCTCCAAAATTATGTCATTAAGGAACTGCCTTTCCTTAAAGGGATTTTTCTAAATGATTGAAAGTAATATTGAGAAAGCAGGAAAAGCTATAAACTCATAATCAATAAAAGACACAAAAATTACAAAATTACTGCATTATGCTAGTAAACATTTTCAAAAACAAGTTGCATGTATCCTTAATGCATATTTCACTTAAGTAGGGATTATTTTCATGATAATTAATCACATTTTAAGTTTAACTGGAGGAGTTTTTGAATTTGAGGGTTAAAATGGGGTTAAATGTGAAATAAATATAACAATGGAAAAAAATGATAATCTTAAAAGCATGGAATAAGATAAAAACAAAAGTATCTTTGCGAAATGCAAGTATCCAGTGTATTCTGAACTTCAGTTTACAGTAAGTTACCATCACCTGCATGGCGTGAACAGATTTACCTTGAAGGGACTTTGTAATAAATGTGTGTTTGCGTTCCCAGAAAGCCAAAGAGAGAGGAGCAGTGGTCGTCCGAGAGCCGTGGGTGGAGCAGGACTCTGGAGGAAAAGTCAAATACGCTGTCATTCAAACTGTACGTCAGAGAACGCCAACGTGTGTTTACACAGACACACACTTACTGTAAACTTACCGTCTGATGTTGTGTTCTGCAGTACGGAGACACGACACACACGTTTATTGAGTACATGGGACCGTATAAAGGTTTGTTTCTGCCAGGATACCAGGAGCCGTTGTTCAGAGACCCTCTGTTACCAAAACTGTGAGTGGCTTTACTGTGAACTAACACAACACGGACAAAATCCTCTGAACAAACATGCGCACAGTAACGTTAAGAAAACGTTCATTCAAAGTTATTCTGGGCCGGTTCCCCAAAATAGTTCTCTAACCTATACCTTAACATCTCTCTTAACTTTATGGCACGATTCACGACACGTTTGTACACTAAGTGTATCTTAGATCAAATTTCTCAGAATTGCAACTTTATATTCTCGCAATCTCAACTTTATTTCTCAGAATCGCGACTTTATATCTCGCAAATTGCAACTTTATTTCTCAGAATCGCGACTTTATATCTCGCAATTGCAACTTTATTTCTCAGAAATTCTCGACTATATACTCTCGCAATTGCAACTTTATTTCATCAGAATCGCTGACTTTATATCTCGGCAATTGCAACTTCAATTCTCAGTAATAACGCGACTATATATTCTCGCAATTGCAACTTTATTTCTCAGAATTGCGACTTTATATCTCGCAATTGCAACTTTATTTCTTACAATTCTGACTTCATATCTCGCAATTGTGAGATAAAAAGTTGCAGTTCATATTGCTTCCATAGATATGTTCTAAACCTCTATGAGTTTCTTTGTTCATTGTTGGTAACCAAACAATTGTTGGGCCCACATGACTTCCACAGAATGAAATCACACACAAAACAAATGTGTTAACATTTGTGCAACATCTTGTAAAATAATGTGAGCGTCAAAATATAGTTTCTGGGCCAGAAACATCCTCTAAAGAAACATGCATGACACATTTCAGAATACAAAATGCATGAAACTTGTGACAACTAGAAGTTCAAAAACATGAAACATCTCACAAACGTTTTTCCCTTGTGGTTTCCTCTCTGCCAACAGGCCACCAGGACATTTGAAACTTCATTGATCACATTGTTGGAAACCAGCCAGATGACAAAATGGTGCCAGTAACAGACTGGTGAGGGTCACGCATCCATCAAACAAATCAATAACACAAATTCGTAGAACTGTCATTGACAAAAGAACACATCTCTCTCTTTTTTCTGCAGGTATCAGAAGTGTCTGATGTTCCACAGGTTCTGGTCCATCGATGATAAACAGATCCACATCAATACAGCGCTCTCAGATCCATTGTAGTCACCAATTATGAGGAAACCATCAAGATGCCCATTAATGAACCAGCAATCGGGAAAAGAAATCACAAATCCAGGTTCTTCCAGCAGATCCCTAGAAATCATCAAACTTCTTGCATATATTTCAGTTTTTATTGAATTAATTACGTCAGAGATTCCCAAAAACTTTTCTAAGCTGAACCCCTTGATATTTAGTTGAAGTTCCCCTGAGATTTAAGATTTTGTTCATCTTAATAAGAGCTGGATCGCTCCTCCATCGGCTTCTAAATGATTGAAATTTGCCAGCCTAGAAAAGTTATTAAAGACATCATTAAAATAGTTGAACAACATAAGGGCAAATAATTACTGAGTTTTTATTTAGGGGTGAACTATCCCTTTAACTGAAACATTTAACAATTCAAATGTTTCGTTTGTAAAGGAATATATTGACTACAACGTGAGGACCCGGAGTGCAGCATATCGCCCTGAACACGTCTAACATCATCCAAGCTGTACGGCTGCTCTCAATGTGACTTCATTTCTATTAGAACAAAATAAATTAAAAGACTAAACATGAAACTCTGTCCTTGTGAATCAGATTGTGAACCTTCCAGCTCGAGGGATGGAGTTCCTGGCTGCTCCTGATAACTACTATGAAATGCTACGACAGAACCTGAAGACGGCCAAGATCAAGGTGAAGGAGGACCTTAAAACACTGCAGGTCAGAGAAACCAGGATTCCCGTTTGGATATGATGCTGTTTTTGTTCAATAAACGAATGCATTTGAATGTTTTTTTTTTTCATCCAATGCAGGAGTTAAAAATCTTAGTAGACTTCGACGATAAGGGTTACCTGCTACAGATCTTCACCAAACCCGTGCAGGATCGGCCCACGCTCTTCCTGGAGGTCATCCAGAGGCACAACCACTCTGTGAGTCAGACATTAACAGGCATTTACATGTATTCATTCAGAAGATGCTTTTTTAAAGTGAATTTAATGGAGCCTGTTTGAACAGGCCCATAGTTTTATTAGGGGCATTCTTAAAGCTTGTGAAGAGAAAGAAATGCCCAAAGATAAGACATTTCTTTCTAAACCACACTAAAGGGGTTTCCCAGTCTTTTGTGGTGCTTAAAAAGTTCAAACACAGCAAGAAAAAATTATGAACCCAATGACACCAACAATTAAAATCAAAACACTGTGTGTTGTTGGTAAAGGAGTGCGATGAGATGGTAGATACAGTACACTGACAAAAAAAGTAGAGATGCACCGATATGGAAATTTTGTCAGATAATTCTTTAAATTTGAAAGCTAATAACCAATATTTCTTCTCTATTTGAAAGCCGATGACTCGATATCTCTTTATATTTGAAAGCTCATAACCGATAATTCTTTATATTTGAAAGCCGATAAATGATCATTTCTTTGAATTTGAAAGCCGATAACCAATAATTCTTTAAATGTGAAAGCTGATAATCCAATATTTCTTTATATTTGAAAGCTCGATGACCAATATTTTTTATATTTGAAAGCTCGATAACTGATAACTATATATATTTGAAAGCTCATAATGATAATGTTTTATATTTGAAAGCTGACAACCAATAATTCTTTAAAATGTGAAAGCTGATAACAGATATTTCTTTATATTTGAAAGGCCATAATCGATATTTCTTTATATTTGAAAGGTCGAGAACTGATATTTCTTTATATTTGAAAACCGATAATCGATATTTCCTTATATTTGAAAATCGATATTTCCTTATATTTATGAAAGGCGATAACTGATAATTCTTTATATTTGAAAGCTGATAACTCATATTTCTTTATATTTAAAAATCGATAACCAATATTTCTTTATATTTGAAAGCTCAATAACCTGATATTTCCCTATATTTGAAAGTTGATAACTCATATTTCTTTATATTTGAAAGTTGATAACTCATATTTCTTTATATTTGAAAGCTGATACCCGATAATTCTTTATATTTGAAAGACTGATAACTCATATTTCTTTATATTTGAAAGCTGATAACTGATATATTGGCTGATAATCTAAATCCAAGTTTTTATATAATTTTTAAGAGCCTGATTACAAAAACAAAAAGTCTCACCATTAAAATCCACGTCCCAAACACACAATTATAATGATGTTCTCATAATTTCATGTAGCCAATATGACAGACTTGTGTTGCATTTAACTGTATTTTACTTTTTTTAAAGTGATTTCAATCATATTTCAAGCTATTCAAAACTATCCTCTTGAATAGTCACATCTGAAGTGTCTCAGCTGAAGGAAATATTACATTATTAATCGGCTTTAAATATATCGCCAAATATTTAAATTTTTTACATGCAAAATTAACATATATCAGCCAATACCAATATCGTGCATTCCTAAGAAATTGAGTTTTACAAGAATACAGTTTCAGTTTTTCTACTGCATAACTTTGTTTAATTCATAAGCTGATTACATATGTTATCTGAGTCCAATTCTCCCATCAGATTTTTCCCATCATAAGAATGTATGCGTTAAACCTGTGATTCTCTGTCTTCTTATCCTCAAGGGTTTTGGAGCTGGAAACTTCAAATCTCTGTTCGAGGCCATAGAGAAGGACCAGGACGCCAGAGGAAACCTCACGGTTCTCACACCGGAGAGCCAGGGCATCCCGAAGGAGTTTCACTGACACACACAAACAATCTGCAGAAACATGCTTTACTCACAAGCCCGTGAGCTGTAGTGAAAGAATAACACAAGAGAATCAGTTAACTCTGACAATAAATAATGTAACGTATAATATATCGGTATCATTCACATTCATCAGCTACATCCACGAGTCAAATGGGTTAATCAGTTTTTTCTAAGACATTTGAGGATTGTTATAGTGAACTAAATCTAAAATGAAAAATAATTGCTTGAAATAAAATTAAAGTTAGAATTTAAATAAAATGTACAAAAACTTAAAGTAGCTATAAAACTTAAAAAACGAGTCCTTCCCCGACTTCATAGTTTGTCTGAAAGCCTGTCGACTGATGCATCGACACTGTAATGTCAATGTGTCGTGCAAAAGAAAAGAGATTCATTCAAACTACAGTCTCACATAGTCAGATCTATAGAGTCTATAGTCTTGAATATACTTTATAATCAAACTATCATAACAGTGTGGAACAATTTCCAACAACCCAACAAAAAGTTAGAATTAATAATAAAATTCCTAATCAAACTGTAAATAAAATATATTAACTAAGGACCTTAATGTTAGACCTAAGGACCCCCCCCCCCCCCCAAAAAAAAATAAAATAAATAAATAAATAAATAAATAGATAAATAAATAAACAAATAAAACAAACACCACATTGTCTGTATTTTTATTTCAAAATAATTTATTTGTATATAATCGGAATGATGCCAGGTTTATACATCTATAATGGCAGCTGTACGTTTCATACAGAATATCATTCCAAAAGTGAGAAAATAACATTTTAAACATTTCTCAGACCTGGACAAAAATGGATAAATATATTAGTAAATAAATATATTAGTGACATACCATTGAAATGTTCTATTATATATAAAATACAACACTTTATCTTATAACTGTTTTGTCTTTCTTTTTTTACACAAAATATTGAACATATACTGGCATATCCCTTGATTTCTGAAGGGATTTAGCTCTGTTAAAAAAAGGCAGTTTTAATTGATTCTCTGTGGAAAAGTGAGCGTATGAACAATACAACCAACACACAGGAGCAAAGATAGAGATAAAAAACAAAACATCCTCGAACGTTTCATTGATTTTCTATAACTGGGAGTTACATAGTGCTTTGATTGTTTCGCTTTGAATCACATGCAGATTTTCTTCCAAGGCAAAGTGCTGTTTGCATCCTTTCTAGATAAAGCCAAGAGCTTTACATGTTAATCTGTGCGAAACCGATGCATATCTGCGGTAGTTGGTGGCAATATTGTGTTTACTTACTATATTGAGACAAAAAAAGCAGGAGGCTGTAGTTTGTTCATCATGTTTACATGGTTTCAAAATTCTCTGCCACTTAATGAGAATATTGGTTCGTTCTTATCTTTGGTTGATAAAAAGTTACTGTCATTATGGTACAGCGTAACTCAAACCGGGTTGCAACTACTCATGAAAAACTTGGAAATACAAGGGCATTTTAAAAGTAACGATTTATCTGGAAAACAAAGCATTTCTATAGTAGTAGCTCTACAATGTGTGTAGCCTGTTAACTGTCAGTGCCCCGCTGCTTTGCTATTGCCGTTTTTCCTATGGATGCTATAGTAAAGCATTATCGGAAAATTTAGGTTTGAAAGCTTAACACTCTAAATTCATCCTGTGAAATTGGACACTTTTTGTTAAGGATGCATGATATCGGCCACCATATCGGTATCTGGCGATATATGCTCATTCATAATGTTTATCTGCCCAATAAGAAAATGTGGCCGATATATTAAAGCCGATAAATAATGTATTATGTCCTTCAGATGTGCACTTTTCAACATGATGTTTTGGATAGCTTTGAAATATGATTGAAATCAGTTAAAAAAAAAGAACACAAAGATCTGTCATATCGGCTACATGGAAGCAATTCCTAGAAGGTATTATAATTGTGTTTGGGGACGGGTTTTAATGGTGAGACTTTTGTTTTTGTATCAGGTTCTCAAAAATTATATGAAAACTTCGATTTAATTTAGAATCAGCCAATATGTTGGTTAGGCTCACTCTCAGATTTAGAACCTCTGGTTACTCAGCTTTCATGTATAAAGGGTTGTGTGGTCATTGGCTTTCAAATATAAAGAAATATCGAGTTACTGAGCTTTCAAATTTAAAGAATTATAGAATTGTTGGCTTTTCAAATGTAAAGAAATATTTGAGTCATCGGCTTTCAATATAAAGAATTATTGATTTTGGCTTTCAGAAATGTAAAGAATATCTGGTAATCAGCTTTCACATATAATGAATTATTGATCTGACGCTTTCAAACAAAGATAATATCGGTCATCAGCTTTCAAATATAAAGAAATATCTGGTTATCAGCTTTCAAATATAAAGAAATATCGATTATCAGCTTTCAAATATAAAGAATTATGAGTCTGAGCTTTCAAATATAAAGAATATTGGTTATCGGCTTTCAAATTTAAAGAATTATTGATTCTGGCTTTAAAATAAAGATATGATCTGGCTTTCAAATATAAAGAAATATCAGTTATCGGCTTTCAAATATAAAGAATTATCAGTCATCAGCTTTCACATATAATGAATTATTGGTTCTGAGCTTTCAAACATAAAGAAATATCAGTTGTCAGCTTTTCAAATATAAAGAAAATCTGGTTAGCAGCTTCGGATATTAAACAAATCATTGATTACTGGTATGAGCCGACAAAATTTTCATATCGGTGCATCCCTACTTTTGTGATATCTGCTTCAAATTTGGAGCACAACTTGGTTAGATATATGGTTAGTCCTTAGAGTTGAAGTGCTTTCTGCAATAATATTTAATAAGAGATTCATGAATTACAATATGCTAAAAAAGGGGGTTGACAGTTAACAGGTAAATAAATTGCTCTTTGAAAGTGCAATAATCTCCAAAAATCTGCAACACAAACAACCGGAAGAGTCATTGAAACTCATTGGTCATAAGGTTTTATGAACCTGATATACTGGGATTTTTGTCTTATTTATATTTTTCATTTGGGATTCAGCCTCATTTTGATGAAAAGCAGCATTTGTAGCGTATGAAGCTAAAAAAAGACTCGAGGGATGTGAGAGACACAGGTATGTTTGTGGTTCAAAGATCAAGACCTTCAACCAAAGTGACCATTTACTGACAGAAAATAAAAAAACATTCAGGTTGTTTGTCATGGCAAGATTTCCAGTGTTTCCTTTTCTTTACTTAAAAGAATGTTTCAGGTTCAAAAACCCAGTGACGTATATTTGCCAGCACGTCACAGATACGGTTGCTAGTTTTAATTCGTTTTGAACCCGAACCATTGCTTTTAAAACATTATGAATACAGAGATTTCAGGGTAACAGATTAAAGATAAGTGTTGATACATTATTGGCTGGTATTGCCACGAACTTGACAGCAGGCTACATTAACGTGTAAAGTAAACTTCATGAAGTGTTCATTTCATGGGATACAGAGGCACTTTTGGTAAGCTTGTATGCTGGTTACTTTCTATGAAATGCGAGTGTCCCTTTAAGG
Source organism: Hybognathus amarus (assembly GCA_030378365.1). Taxonomy (NCBI): domain Eukaryota; kingdom Metazoa; phylum Chordata; class Actinopteri; order Cypriniformes; family Leuciscidae; genus Hybognathus; species Hybognathus amarus. The sequence goes on from JAQIUQ010007665.1 coordinate 78,667, forward strand.
GACTGTGAGTCGTAATATATGAAAGCAAAGCATTATGGGAAATGTAGTCCTTCTCAGCCCAAACACAGACCAAAATAATGAAGCAAAACAGATAAACAAAACAAAATCTTCACAACTTTCCCAAATATATTCAGTCAATTCATTTAGTTTTGACGAGCAAAATTAATAAATGAAGACACAAACATTTGTAAATAACAGCTGCCATTTTCGAATACTAACAAAACCGAGAACCCTGAAACCTCAATGGGAATGCTGCTTGCCAAGGACAGATGATGTGTGGAGTGAAGCCCCCTATCGCTCCTCTGAGTTAATATCTGTCAGAGGTGAAGGTGACGGCGCACACGTACCTTTGAAGTACCATCTCGACTGACGGCCTTTTCTGATTGGTTATCTGAGGTAGTGCAGGAAAACCAGGCCTGATGTTTGAACACGTCGTCATGGCTTTTGGGAAGTAAAATGGAAGGGGCGTGTGGCATTGCAATAACGGAATAGTTAATAATCAGCCAAAAGGTGCGGTGAGCTAATGAATGCACGGAGAGTATTAAACGCTGAGGTCTGAAACAAACTCTATACAGAACGCAAACACTGAAGGAAATGCACAGCAAACGCCAGTTTCATTGCTTATGCTCAGTAATTGCACTTCAAATGGGATGTTGTTTTTTAGGCACACTCAGGAAGTTGTCAGACACATTACAATGTGAAATTAAATAGAGAAAAGTCGGAAGACTGGAGTCTGCGTTTTCTTGTCAAATGTGGGCCTTTATGGAATGGAAAATCACCAGTTTAAATGTCAAAATTTAAAGGCTGGAATCCACTAGACGACTTTTAAAATCTGAAAACACTACAGGCATCATTTACTCACTGACCTTTACTTGACGCAGACAGTTCAAACTATAGAAATGTATATGTAGATCGACATTCGAGCACACCAGACATGTCAACTCTTAAAGGGATAGTTCACTTTGAAATTAATTTTTGATATGTTTTAGCTTACCTCAAGGGCATCCAAGATGCAGGTGTCTTTGTTTCCACAGTATTTTCAGTTTTGATGTTTTTGGTCAAACCGATTCCTGTCTGTCGGTCAGTATGATGGAGGTCTATGGTCACCACCTCAGAAGAGCATGCACAGAGATGTCCAGATTAAACATGATTTAATGACTCGATAGATGTTAAGGACACATTGATGGCCTAGGGCACGGAACGCGGCGGTTTGTATGGAGAAGACGAACAGTGCTTGCCTCGATGTAACCACAGCCACGTCCAAGTGGTATCTGAGACCGAGTGAAGCGCCGGAAGTTGATCTCTCACGCGATTTACGATGCAAAAAAAAAAGAACGTTGTCTGCTTGATGTATCGAAATCAGTCTTCCATTGCTGTCTCCTGTATATCTAAATATGCTTAGATCTTCACAGTGAAAGGTAGGGTTTCAAAACCTTGCTGACTGATTCAATAATGGCAGTGCACGCAAGAAAGATCACTTTAGATGTGGGCAACTGGAGACACCCGCGCCTCAGATCAGAAAAGTACAGTAAATGACAGAAACTATCAAAATATTGAAGTGTGATTTGATGCTTTAGTGGTCTCACTTGCTTGAATAACGGAGAGACTCCAAAAGGCAGAGCCAGATCACTTCAGACGTGGCTGTGATTACAAGAGGTAAACAACGATGTGCAATACTGTAGTTTTCTCAGCACAAACCCGACTCGTTTTCGTGTCTGCAGGGCCATGGATGTGTCTTCCATTTAAAATCTGAGTAAAATCATGTTAATCTGGAATGCTCTGTGCATGCTCTTTGAGGTGGTGACACCATCAGACCTGCCATTATGTGACAGACAAAAACAGGTTTGACCTAAAATATACAAAATTGAAAATACTGTGGAAACAAGAAGCAAATTTGATGAAGTGTAACAATCTCTTATGAGTTACTGCGTATCACGCAAAAACCGTGCAAATTATACTATTGTTCTCAAATTGTTACATGTTTAGACAACGTCAGCATCTGTGTATGTAATGTAATGTCCTTCCGGATATTTATCCTTGCTCTTCGCATGCAGCGGTTACAGTCTCTGTTTTTCTGTCGCGACACACCAGAGTCCGAGCGGAGTCGTTTGCATTATACAGGCGGGTGAATACTGCCGTCAGCTGGCGATCGTCGTTTGAACCTTTCTTGGATCCGCCCCCAAATTGGGTAGGTTTTAAACTACATCAAGTGCTGTGAGAAAAGACTATAAATCTCCTCCTCCAGCATCCTCACACGTAATATAGCGTATACTAGCCAGAACTTCTTCTTTTATGTGTACAGATATGTGTGTGCAGAAGAAGGCGGACTCCAGTGCCTATCAGTTCGAACTCATCTAGACTACAAATTGTGGCAAAAGTCGTGTAGTTACATCCCAGCCTTAAGTTTAACTTGAGTTCCAGAGAAAACTGACTGTAGAATAAGACGGATTACACTAATTGTTGTATGAACTGCAATCTGACACATTTTAGAGCACAACATGCAGAGTTTGCGTAGCTTCGAAGTGTTTGTGTTCTTGCATGAGAGTCATGCGTTCTAGCCTAACTCTCAATGGGAAGACGTGTTTATACTTATACTAGCACACTCTCATTCTTATGCGCATCTCACAGATCCTTTGATAACTTCCTGAATTAACACCATTTGCTTGCCTGTTAAAGTCACATTTGGGCCGTATAGGGTAAAGTACCTTGACAGTACCAACAATGACTTGTTTTGGGCATTAGAAATGTGCTAGTTATTACTGAAGAGGATATAGAAAACCCCATCTAATCATCGCTGATGAATTCTGTATTTACTTCTTTGCTAGGAAGACATTCTGAGGTCTGGGGATTCTGGGTAATGCGGTTTGATATTGCAGAAGATGTTTGGAATTATATGGAAGACTTGACATGTGAAAGAGACACAGAGAGAACGCCGAAGAGTTTTGTCCATCTCGGCTCTTGTGTAGCAGCGTGAGGAGTTCAGGATGAAGAGCTTTCTCAAACACCAGACTCTTCTTCTGACCCTGAGGAACAAGAAGAAAAAACATGTAGAACTCATTTCATGTCCTCAAATTAAAGGAATAGTTTACCAAATGAAAACTGCCATTATGCACTGAAAATCAGATTAGTATTCAGATTATAACCAGAAATTACGTATTTATGCAGGACAATTCGTAAGTTAGCCGTCATCTTAGTTCCCTCGACAAAATTAGAATTTTCCACTGGCTTTCAATTATTGCAAAAAATTTGCTCTGAAAACATTCTTACATATTTTTTCAGTAAGATAATCTTCACAAATGAACAGACAGACAAAAATATTCAAATATTCAATACAAAGCCAAGACACTTAATATTCACTGAGGTAATATTATCGATTTGACTGACCCTATTTTAACGATCTGAAACCCAAGTATCAAGAGCGAAACGCAAGTAACTGTGGGCGGGTCTTGGGCGCTGTTGCTATTTTACCGGCAGGATAAATGACTCTTGCAACCGACGCAAGTTTAAAAGGGGTTGGTCTGAAGTAGACTCATTATTCATAGGTGTGGTTTTAGGCGAAACGTGAAATAATCCAATCAGAGTGTCATCCAACATACCCTTTAAAGGAGTAGTTCACTTTTCAAAAAACTTTTGCTGATAATTTACTCACCCATGTCATCCAAGATGTCCATGTCTTTCTTTCTTCAGTCGAAAAGAAATTAAGGTTTTTGATGAAAACATTCCAGGATTTTCTCCATATAATGGACTTCAATGAGTCCAGAACGGTTCAGAGGTCCAAAAGACAGTTTCAGTGCAAACTGTTCAAAGGGCTTTAAACGATTCCAGACAACGATGAGGTTCCTATCAGCGAAACGATCGCTCATTTAATAAATAAATAACAAAGTTTAAGTTTTATAAACTCAAATGCTCGCCTTGCTCTGTTCTGTGACGCACACGTTTGTGACTCTCCTGTTCGAACTCGTTCATCAAAATGAACAAATCTTTCTTCTAGTCATTTAGTTCATTCAACGGAAAAAATGAACAAATTGACTTCGGAAAAGGATTTGTTCATTTTGCTTAATTTCGATTTAAAGCCCATTTTGCACTGAAACTGTCTTTTGGACCTTGAACCGTTTGGAACCCATTCGAAGTCCATTATTTGAGAAAATCCTGGAATGTTTTCATCAAAAACCTTCATTTCTTTGCAGACTGAAGAAAGAAAGACATGGACATCTTGGATGACATGGGGGTGAGTAAATGATCAGCAAAAGTTTGTTTTAAAGTGAACTACTCCTTTTTAAAATAGCATTATAAACAACAGTGCAATGCGACCTCTGACTTAAGTTTTTTTCTAGTCAGTGGCAAAATTGTTTTCTGGAAGCTGTAAAATAGCACCAGAGATTGTTTGCACCGTAACACGCCTCCTTTCTGCGCTGAACCGCCCCAGGGAGCGCAAGTTCATTCCCTAGTTTACCGACGTGCATCTGTGGAGGGAAAAGCTCGCTTGCGCGGGGTGCCGGAAATGGGAATGAGACTTGCGGTCAGTGTACGAACGCATAAGACTGTAAAAAAAGATGGACGACGCCCTTCGCTCTTTTCCATCAGAGAGAACTGAAGCCGCCAGTGTCTCGATATGACGCTGACATCTTGGAACATGAGTACTGCGCACTTGCGTGTTTCGGGACCAGTACATGCGCGGTCGTGAACAGGAAGTAAAGCCGTGAAATCGAGGCCACGCCCTCATTCTCGCTGAATCAAACGCAAGCACACACCCCGCACTTTCATTAAGTGGCCTCTGTCTGCTTCGTTCTTCTCCAATGATGTCTGCTGATTGCAGAACCTCGTTAAAATAAGGTAAATACAACTACTAACCACATAATCAACATTATGAAAAAAATCCGCTGGTGCTTCAGTGACTCCCTCGCACAGAGTACCTGTCAATCACAGCTCTCAATCATGACGTCAGGAGCACCGTTTTTATCATCACATAACTTACTAAAAACAAACTTATTTTAAAAACGGACACTTGAAATTACATCAACGTGATAGAAACTACAGTAAATGACAGAAACTATCTTGGAAAAAGCATATGTGAATTACAAGTTAATTGTTTAGTACTTCATGTCCAATTGAATGGATACATGGAGAAGGCGCGGGGTTCCTCAAGCTATAAGCATCAGAATTTGCATCACTGATTCTGTTATTTTCCTGTTTGTAACTGTGAAGCTGCTTTGGAAATCTGTATAAAGTGCTATAGAAATGACTGGACTATAAAGTGGAGACACTACAGTCACACATACTCACCCTGACTATTGTGTAGAGTTTGGCAGTACAGACAGATATCCGTAGGAAGTTCGTCCCCCGGCCGTGATGGGCCCTACACAAGGTCTGTCCATTTCAGAAGTGGGGCCCAAAAGCTGAGGCTGCCGAATGGGCCTGTTGGACCTGCTTCTGCCCACACCACATGTGCCCCGCTACAGCATGGCCAGTCGGAACATACAGTCGAGTCCAAGATCAGGGGCACCGGCAGCAGTGTCAGGGGCCATATCCGCTGGAGGTGTGCCAGCAGTAGCTTCCAGCTCCCTGTCCGTAGTGGATATGAATGCTACAATCATCCTGAAGGTCCAAGCTTTGATGGAAGTGAACAACCGGCGAAGGCGCTTCCAAGGGACAGCCGGCTGCTTTCTGTCTGGTGGTCCACCCTGGACCTTTGTGGCAACAGGACAGGGAGCGGAGAGGCTAAAGGGGGGGAGGGAAGGATCACAAGGCGCCTGAGAGGAGAAAACAGGGTCTGGGGGTCTATCCTCAACCCTCCTTGAACTGAGGTCCGCTTTGGGGCAGTGGCAAGACTGGTGTTGTACCTGACACCCAGTGGAGTCTTTGTTTTTAGTTGCATTACAGGGGCCACCAGCCGCCACGGCCCCCTGATCCTCGTCAGAGCCTTGGCCGGGCCCTTGACCGAGGGTCCCCGTCCTCGTAATAGTGGTGTCTATGCCTGTGATAGTGAACGTGACTGAACACGGCCACTTGCTGCTGCTTCTCTTCTGAGCAAACTGCATTGAGCGTCACCGGCGGGATTCACCACAGAGTCCAGGGAACGAGGCCTCTGCAGTGGCCTCCATGCTCCCTCTGCGTGGGGCTTTTCCCGGCCCGTGATGGACGACGGGGTCATAGTCGCTGCTGAGCGAGGCTCCGAAAAGTGGACCAGCTGCCATAGACGCCCTGCAGGCTGATATCCGTACAGTTTAATACGGAATCGCTGGACGAGCCGTGAGCACGATCCCGAGCTGGAGTCGCTGGCCGCAAGGTGACCGCTGCACTCCGTGTGGTAACTCCCTCCGGAGCAGCTTCCATCATCTTGGCGACCGTGCGGGCCTCCGCCACGCGGCAGGTGATGAGTCGCGTGGTTTACTGACGTTGCCAAATGATGCGCACAAGAACCCGCAGCGTTCCGTAAAGCTCCTCGCGGCGCACCGGGGACACGACCGTCTGGGGGCCGCATAGTGATGCCCCCAGTCCGACACCCGCGCCCGCCTGTTCTGTGCGTCACGCCACGTGATGGGAATCCGGGGCAAGGTGGTCAGCGCAGCTAGCACCCAGATGGTCTGCTGGGAGAAGCAACGGAGAGTGCCGTGGATGAAGAGGGGGAGAGTTTCCATAGTGACTCAATTGGGGTAAAGGTCCAGGGGTGCGGGGGTAGTGATGGCGCAGGGAAAAGGGGGCGTGGTGTGGGGGGTAAGGGCGTTGGTTTGAGTAGTGATGGGGAAGGAGGAAGGCTTGACTGCTCTTGAGGAGGGGGTGGCATGTCGATTCTTTGGGGCTGACGGATGCCAGATCTGAACCTGATGGAAGACATTTGGTGCTCAAAAACAACTTTGGTAGGAAAAGCATAAAAAATGTGGTAACGCTTCCTTTTACAGTCCAGTTACCCATGTAAATACTATGTACTTATTTTAGTAACTACAATTACTGGGTAATAACTAGTACTAACCCTGAACCTACCCCTAAACCTACCCCTGTTCCATGCACTTACCTTATCTTAGCCAGTACTTTCTAGGTAAGTACACTGTAAGTACTGTACTGTAAAAGGAAGCAGTACCAAAAATGTCTACTGAGGCTATGTCCATATTAATCCACGTTCCCTTTTCCTCTACGTTTTGTCCACACTGAGACTACGTTTTTGTCTAGTGAAAACAGAGCAATTTGAAGATACTCTCTCAAGTGGATACAATTAAAAATCGAGTTATAGACCGTGTAAACTCTGAGTTGTTTTAAAGTCCCCCTGTGGTCAAAATCAAGCTTTTAATGTTGTTTATGTGTCTATGTGGTGTTTTTAATTTACTTAAGATAAACCATGTGTAAATTCATAAGTCGACAGCATTGCTGAGTATTTTCTCCTTAAAACTGCAGTGAACCAAAAACACGGTTTGAAATCGCTGGCGTTTCTGACGTCACAAACGACCTTGTAACCAATCAGATCAACGTGTGATCATCAACCAGTGGATCTCTGAGCTGAGTGAGTGAGTGGAGGCGGGGCTCATTTGCATATTCATTAAACCGCGCATACTAAATGAGGTAAGGGTGTCGAGTTACATTTACATTTTAAAGCATTTTTTTTCAAGGAAAAAACGTTTCAATATTTAATTTTGGTGATCAAAGTTGAGTTTTAAGGGATAAAAGGATTGACTACCAGGGGACTTTAAAACAATGACATGTTTAGTCATGTGATGCATATTGTACCCATATTTAATATACAATCTGATGGTTGTATTGTACAAACTTTATATTACATTCCTTCAATTATGACAGAATATTTAAAATTAGTTTTAACCGCAACTGCAGTCTTGTGGCAAAACACGATGACAGTGATTTTGTGAAAGTGAGTGGTGGGATATTTTGCTAATAAAAATAATCGTGCCCTAAGAATCGCATGCGATCTTCATTACATCTGGTATCTCAGCGAGCATTTATGATGTTTTATGCATGCATCGCAAGGTGATTTAAGCGTTTTCAGACATGTCCGAGGAAGAGCAACCATTGGAAAACACCTCATACCACTAGTGTGAAGAGAGAGAGTTCAGGACATTTCTAAAATCTCTGGATTAATGTGGACATAGCCTGAATATGATTAATTAAAACTACAGTTTCAATTACAGCAAATTGCAGCGATTGCAAGGCAGCAAAATAATCCATGATAAGGTTTAGGTATATTTACACCGTGTCCTAACCAGCCAAGATGCGATAAGATTCCAGCGACAAATAATTTGTCTGACCACACTAGACGCGACTCGCGAGATCCATCAAAATCAATAAAAACCCACAGCCAATCAGAACATGTGGGCGGAAGTCTCGCAGCGAGTGCGCGACACCAGAGAGTAATCTCGACGGCACTGACAAGAGAATGAATAAGACAGCTACATAATCAAATTCACAACTATTACACCATTTAAACATTATAAACACCAATTAACATTAAAGAAAGCACTTAAACAGATCCTGAGATTATCATTGCCACACTTTGTGTTTACGACATAAAACTGTGATTAACATGGAAAAGATCACTTGTATCGCACGTCGCGTGTTGTTAGGACATGGTGTTAGGATTTGGTTCTGTGTCAGTGGAATCCTGCATCAATCCTCCATTGATTTTTACTTATGAAAATTTAATCTCACATTTCTTAAATAGTACAAAGTTTTCAATCAGTAAAATTGACAGCACATATAAGGTCCTCAAATGCACACATGAATGCTTGTCCAGTGCATTGCATGTGCAGTTGTGCAAGACCCGTTGTACAGACTCACACAGAACATGTTTTTGCATTCTAGTGTTTTTCAATGCAACCATTCATATTTGAAGGACAAGTTTAGAGTTTGTCAGGTTTAGGCTTACCACAAGGGTTAAGGGCGCCTGCACCATTCTTATTCACCTTTTTTTCCTTTTGATTTAAGGGGTAAGTTATGAGAAGGTTTTGGAGAACATTTTGAGTACACTCATTCACTGTATGACAAACATACACTGACACATTATTCAAAATATCTTCTTTTGTGCTCACAGAAGAAAGTCAGATTTGGACATGAGGATGATATTTAAGAGTCCTGAAGAGTTTAGCACCAACTTGCCTCAACACACCAGCCTGGAAGTTTCTAGAATGCTTAGTATGACATTGATTATCTGGTTCAGTGTGTTTAATTCGGGTTGGAGCTGAACTCTAAGGTATAGTATAAGATAGAAAGAAGAGGAATTTCAATACAGTGCTGCCTTGCAAGCTCTATACTAATATTATTGGAGAAATACATATATGTACCCTGAGGCTGTTTACCCATGATGTTGTGCATGCACAGTGGGCAGGTTCGGTGTTGTAGGAGCCAAGGGTCGACACACTCTTTATGAAACTCATGAGCACAGGAGATGATTCTCAAGTCCTACCAGAGAGATAGAGAAAACCAAATATTAAACATGACCATTGGCGAGCCTCAAATCATTTCATAAATCCCTTTTCCTCCCAATGCTTGATGGTTTCTGTTGTTCCTCTAATGCCGGAAGGAGCTGGATCCAAAATATATAATAGTATCAATCCACAAATCTGAGTCCCTGAATCCTGAAATCATACCGGATTCATTAATTTGATGGATCTGATATGATGTTTTCCCCTTTTCACAGCATTCTTTGTAAACCCTAGACATGGTTGTGTGTGAAAATCCCAGTAACTGAGCAGATTGTGAAATACTCTGGCACCAACAACCATGCCACGCTCAAAATTATTGAAATCACCTTTCTTTCCCATTCTGACATTCAGTTTGGAGTTCAGGAGATTGTCTTGATCAGGACCACACCTCTAAATGCATTGAAGCAACTGCCATGTGATTGGTTGATTAGATAATGGCATTAATGAGAAATTGAACAGGTGTTCCTAATAAACATATGTGTATATATGTATATATATATATACAGTATATATATATATATATATATATATATATATATACACACATACACACTACGGTCAAAAGAAGTTAGATCGGTAAGTCTCTTATGTTCTAACCAAGGCTGCATCTTATTTAGATGAATTAATTAAGAAAAAAAAAAACAGTAATATTGTGAAATATTATTACAATTTAAAACAGTGGTTTTCTATGTAAATATATAGTGAAGTGTAATTTATTCCTGTGATCAAAGCTGAATTTCATGCATCATTACTCCAGTCTTCAGTGTCACATGATCCTACAGAAATTATTATAATATGATGTTCAAGAAACATTTATGATTATTATCCATGTTGAAAACAGTTTTTTACATTTTTATTTCAGGATTCTTTGATGAATAGAAAGTTCAAAAGAACAGAATTGATCTGAAATGGAAAGCTTTTGTTACATTAAACACTACCATTCAAAAGTTTGGGGTCAGTAAGAATTTATTTTTTATTTTTGGGGGAAAGAAATTAGAAAATACTTTTATTCATCAAGGATAAGTTACATTGATCAAAAGTTACAGTAAAGACATCTATAATGTTAGAAAAGATTATATTTTAAATAAATGCTGTTCTTTTGAACTCTTGGAAAAGATTGGAATCACAACTGTTGTTTCAACATTGAAAATAATAATTTATGTTTTTTTTTAGCATAAAATCAGCATATTAGAATGATTTCCAGAAGGATCATGTGACACTGAAAACTGATGTGTAATCAGCAACAATAATGATGTTGAAAATTCAGCTTTCAAATTACATTTTAAAATATATTAAAATAGAAAACAGTCATTTTAAATTGTCATAATATTTCACAATATTACTGTTTGTCATTTTGCATCAAATAAAGCAGCCTTGGTGAGCAGAAGAGACTTCATTTAAAAACATAAAAAATCTTACTGATCTAAAACTTTTGACTGGTAGTGTATAGTATATATATATATATATATAAAGGTGACTTGATTCAAAATCATATGATGCTTTTTCTTTTGTTGCCTCCTCTCACCTGGCCATCCATGAATTCCTCAAGACAGATGGCACAGATGGGGCTGGAACTGGAGCTGCTGTTGGACGCTGGAGCGGCGCCTGAACGCTGGGAATCCGGAGCAACCCTGAGAGCTGTACGTGCGCGTCTCCAAACCGGCTGATGGCATGCATCGTCTCCTGGTGCACAGAGTCCTGGGAGTTCGAGGGAAAGGGCGTTTGAGACTTTGACAGCACACCTATTATGCATTTTCAGATATGTGTGTAATATAGCAGTTTGTGAATGTAAAAGATCTGAGTTCTAGAGTTATTGTCTCCCAAGTGATTCAACTGCCTGAAACGAGTCATTGGTAATTCCAGTCTTACTTTCTGCATGGACCTTAGTAGGTTTGTAACAAATTTACATATTGTCTATGGTCTTTATTGGCTTCTGGCTAACGTCTCCTTTACAGTAAAACCAATGTTTTAATGTTTTATGTTTTAGCTGAATAAAATCCGTTTTATGTCTGCCTGTGGTATCTGAGATACCCGCCAATAACACAAAACCTCAAAACTGACTGGCTGTTGCATGTTGGTCTATTTTGTTGTCGTAATACAGCAAATTAAGAACTACAACTAAGTAATATACATTTAAAAAAAAAAACATTCCAAAGCACTGCGGGAGCATTTCAATGAGGACATAGGAAAATTAAGACCCGTTTAAATAGATTTAAGACCTAGAACACAATACTTCAGCAAATTTAAGACTTTTTAAGGCCTTAAATTGTAGACCTTTTAGACTTTTTAAGACCCCGCTGAAACCCTGTTAAAAGAGCATAACCGTGGCATTTTAAATGTAGGAGGAACTTACTTTGTTTGAGAGAGGCTATAATGCACTGCAAAAAAAATTTCCTTAGTATTTTTGTTTTTCCAGAACAATATGTTATGTTATGTTGAGAGGCACAATGATATTAAAGGAATACTCCACTTTTTTTGGAAATAGGCTCATTTTACAACTCCCCAGAATATCAGTTACCAGACAGTTTCTGGTCTCACTTGACTTCCATAGTAGGAAAAAATATATACTATGTAGCTACATCAATGAGACCAGAAACTGTCTGGTTACCGATATTCTTCTAGATATCAGAAAATCGTCTGAATGCATTTGAAAACGGTGAAACTCTGGGGGAGTGGTAAAATGAGCCTATTTTTTAAAAAAGTGGAGTATCCCTTTTAAGACTTGTTTTATTTAAAATCAAAATTAAGTGAGTTTATGCTCAAAAGAAAGAGAACGTTTTTATTTCTGACCCCTCTGACAGATAATTTTTCAATCTAATTAATTTTGATAAATTTTTCATGTCATTTTGCTTCTCAAGTAAATTCATCCTGAATTAAGAATGTTTTGAATACATGCACTGGAAGCCAAAACAAAAAGTTTTTTTTTGCAATGGACATTTGACAATCCACCATCAAACCTGAGAGTGTGGGGGTGTGACGTGTGTTTTCTTACCCAGGTTCTGTTGGACCTGCAGCGGAAGCGATGAGCAAAGATCATGATGATGGCCAGCACAGCCAGAGCCACGGTCAACAGGATCCCGACGTCATACATGAGCTGCAGAGCAATCATTAACT